>CM073575.1:154223693-154601193 GCA_037074715.1 Magnolia kwangsiensis | reverse complement strand
ACGGCCAAAGACAAACACCTTTCCTGGGAAATTCACGTCCTTCAGATTGTAAAAGCGGCGCCCACCATTCAGTGATCTAGAATGTTGGTGATATGATCCCAGTTTTACACTGTGGATGGACCGTATAGAGAAAATTGAGATAAACTTGGGTGCTCTGATAGAGTGTGATGGTTGATGCGCTGGGAATTAGGGACTAAGAACTTGTACGTGTCATATCATGAGTAACTCAAGTTAGACCGTCCAAATAGTGAGCCCCCAATTCAGGGGAAAGGATTGGCTACTCCCCCTGACACCAGCCCCGTGGCTGATGTTCGGTGCTCTGTGGGCTCCACCATGATGTACGTGTTTCATCCATTCCGTTTATCCATTTTTACAGATCATTTTAGGGCTTGATAGAAGAAATAACATGGATATAAGTCTTAGGTGGGCCACACCACAGGAGAAAAATAATGAATGTATATTCACAATTAAAATCCTCCTAAGGCCCACTGTACTGTTTATTTGACATCCAATCTGTTGATTTGGTCGTGAAGACCCAGATGAAGGGAAACAATAAATATCAGCTTGATCCAAAGCTTTTATGGCCCCTAAAACTTTTTTAATGGTCAAAATTCATTCAACACTGTTTCCTGTAATGTGGTCCACTTGTGATTGAGAAATACTTCATTTTTTTTTTAACATATCATAAAATGATATATAAAAATAGATGGACGGACTGGATGACACACATACATCATTGTGGGCCCCATAGAGCACCGACCACCGGCCATTGGCTAGTGTCAGGGGGAGTAGCCAATCCGTTCCCCCAGTTTAGATGAATCATAAATGAAAAGTCGCGCTGATTCCATGACTAAACGGATTGATTGATGGACAATTTTTGGACAGTTTAGATTATTTTTAAAAAAGAGAAGGAAATGGTTTGAATTCAGCAAATGAGTGCAAAAATCAGAGTTAACATTGGAAAACCAAGTTGATCTGTGGATGATGACCCATCTGCAGTGGGTCCCACAATTTGGGCAGTTAAAAAATTCGTGGGCCCATCTTAACGTTTATTTTTCATCCAAGTCACAACTGCATGAATGAAGAGTTAAAGCAAATTTCATATGGATCGAAACTTCTGTGACCTTAAAAGAGTTTCAATGGCAGACATTCAACCTCCACCGCCTTTTGTAGTGTGGTCCACTTGATCTTTAGATCTGTCTTATTTTTAAGACGAGCCTGTCAAATGGACGGACGGTTTGGATATAACACATTCATAGTAATGGGACCCACTGAATTTGCTGACGCCAATACACCAACTGGCCTGGCGCTGCGCAACTGCTTCCTTTATCTTCTTTCTTTTCTTGTCTCAGAGCTCGGTGCTCGATGCACCTTGAGCCATGAGCTTAGAGGACGGATGGGCTACTCCCCTTGCCACCGGCCAATGGCTGGTGGTCGTGGACCCCACCATGATGTATTTATTTCATCTACGCCGTTCATTTATTTTTCTAGATCATTTTTATGGTGTTAAATAAAAAATGAAGTATATCCCCATCTCAAGTGGACAACATTACAAGAAACAGTGTTGAATGAACGTTGTGCAGATTAGATCGGATTGGCTACGGACCGAACTCAACTCGTTGTGCAGTCAGATTTGAGTGAGCCTACTCGATCCGACCCGGTCATGGCCTTCGGTTCGGGTCGGATCCAACTGATTCGATCGGTTTGAATACTGCCCAACTCGGATTCTCACATACGGGCCACGATGCAGAACACACTGATCAGAGAATTCCAACCGTCCAATCAGTAGCCCGTAAAATAGATGGTCAAGACTCAAGATTTCTGGTAGGGAAATGTCCAATCAGTGATCTGATGAGTTCATTTCATGGGTCTCGTTATGGATTGCTAATGGTTCAAAGGAATCATCTTGATCAAGTAATCCTAACCATCCTACCCAAGACCTGAAAATCGGATTTGCTTTAACAGACAAGGCAACGTCGTATGGGTTGGATTGTCTGTGTGCGTGATCATTCTGAGGTGGGCCATCAAGTACAAAGCCAACCTAAAGGACAATGCTAACGGATGGATGAGATTATCCCCGTGCCCGGCCCAGGAATTGATTGGGCCATTCAATCGAGTCCATGATCAGCCCATGGGCCACGCTTATAGGTGGTTGGCCAATGAATAGAGGGCTTAGGAAGAAATACATCGATGGTCTAAAAGACAAAAGACAACATTTGATGGCTAGAATCAGGGCAGAGTTTTGAGTCATCCCCATCTGTAGTGGACCAACGGTCTGGATCAATGAACCACGGTCCACTTGTACACAATACAGGCGCGTCAGGATACTACTGATATTAGCCTTCGATGCATTGCACTTTCTAATTCTTTATCTTCAACCCAAGGATATGAATCCTTTACTCGGTTCTTCAGTATGCGAGTTGGGCTCATAGCTCGGTGATCCGGGCCATTGGTCCATTGGGTCTCACCATGGATGGACCGTGCCCCAAAACCTCCGAGATTGGAAGATCCTACTTTCCAATCTTTGCACTTTTTAATTTGAATGTGGACCATTGCTGTATGTATACTTTGACCATCCATCAGGCCACCGACTCATAGGTAACAAATGGCACATCGTGTTTTGAGGCATGGTCCACCCACCACCAGTGGTTTGGATCACCGAACCGTGGGTCCTACTTGTACAAAATGACGGCCTGATTATCAGGTGACCATCCTTGGACCGAGAATGATACAATCCCTCCCTTTTAGGCTCTAACCAGGCCAGTTCAGGCCCAGCTTAGCTGAGCCGAAGTATAAGTCTAAGCCCAAGCTCAAGCATACACCTCATGTCATAATGCAACACATGTATGAGATCTGAGCTTTCCATCAGCCCAGCTACATTGTTTAATCTTCTGGCATGAAAATCATGCGGCTTCACCATTAAGGTGGGCCATAGCATAGCAAAATAAATGAACGGCTAGAAAGGAAAAAAAAAAAAAACAATCACGTTGGATGGGCCGATTCAGCTCTGAATCGGCTGAGTCGTGACTCAGTGATCAGAGCCCAACGAGTCACGTTGAGTGATCGAATTTCTATGGATTGAACCTGGGCTAACATCTAGACTGATTGGCATGCACATCATCTATCTGGACCGTCTGTTTAAGTCCAAACCAATCTTCTTCCAACTGCAGTGAAAAAACCACAGCAATCAGAGGTCCAAAACAAACTTTTCTACTACGATCTTGTCCATCCAATATTGCATGACCTAAACTAGGCAGTTTGATGATCATCCTACGAGTATATATATTTCCATTTCAAGGCAACCTAGGAAGAGTGGACAGGACCAAACAGACAGAAAACTACCTATATTCCATGGATGGCTAAGACCTACTTTTGGACCAGGGAGAAATGATGGACCCCACAGGACGCATGGTCCAGGACCATACATCTGAAAATATGGGTATTCTAGTCATTTAACATAAAAGTATCAAACTCCAAAGCCAGGGGATTGGACAGTGGTAAACATCTGACAAGGGACCTGCAAAACCCAAGTTTGCTCAAAACACAGCAACCGTTCAGTTGGTTGTGGAGTCCAGATCAACGGTCCGATCATAACAGAATTTTTTGGTGGGTGCTCTTCTTCTAATCATGGGTTGGGTAGAAACCGTTCACGCTCATTCCCCCATCAACAGAAATTACCTGGCCAGTGATGTATGATGCAGTAGGCATGCAGAGGAATGCCACCAGAGATGAGACCTCCTTTGGCTCTCCAACCCGTCGAGCAGGCGTGCGGGAGATGATCTCTTTTACAAATTCCTCATTTTCAAGCATCTGTTAAAAAATGAAAGGGGACTGTTGATCCAAGATATTGTAAGCAAGTTGGATTCAGATTTGCAAGCTAAAATTACATGGGAGTTCTAATGTGCTACCATGTTACAAGTGGGGTCCATGCTTGAGTGATCCAGACCATTGATCAGAAGGATGGCTTTTGAGGGGAGACTGAGATACCTCAAAAGTGTCCCGGATAGCAAGTCTTCAACTTTTCAATCAGTGGCCACCAACTAGAGGATTAAGGTAAAGGAAACAAGGCCAACAATTGGATGGCATGGATCTCGTAATCTGGAAGAGTTTTGGGACCCTTCATCCACAGTGGGGCCATTTGACTGAAGCATGGCAGAAAGATGTCTCATCTATATTACATATAATGCCAACAACGGGGACAATTTTACCCCTACAGTTAGTTTCCCTAGAGCAGAGAACTTTGATGATTCAAAAGACATAGGAAGAAATTTTAAATCAAGTCGGGGGTAGTTGGGAACTGAAAAATGTGGCTCTCATCCTATGTAAGGTTCAGATTTTACCAGCAAAAAGCCTATAAAGAGCTTAGATTCTACCCGAAGTAGCCTGCACCTACCTCTCCTCTTTGAATATATCCTATGTGGAATGTATTATTAGGGAGTCTGTGCGACAAAGGTTTTATAGGGCCCACTGTGATGATTGGCATCCACTCCATATGTCTTTTGTGCCAGCTCATGTCAGACATTAGCCCAAAATGATGGAGATATAAAGCTCGAGTAGGCCACAAAATTAAAAAAAGTTGGTATGGAATTGTTCACTATTGAACCTTATTTCTCACTCTCTGCATCTAGCATGCACATGCATGTCTCTCCCCTTTTTCTCTCTTTCCCTCCGAAATTCTCTCCTTGGTTTCTCTCTCTCTCCCTTTCTCTTTCCACAAGCGTCGCACGTGCCATAACCCAGTTTCTTCAAAATCATTGTATTTGAATTGTGTTATCATGTCTCCGGTTTACTGAAGCTCAAGGGAGATTAGTGATTGTGTATATATATGATGGGATGTTTCAAATCTTGCATTTATCTTTTGATCTCTAAAGCTCTCAGCCTGATGTTGTGTTGGCCGTCTTTCTTTGAAGTTCAGAGGTGTCTATGGTCTCTTTTTTTTTTTTTATTGCTCATACATATAGCCGCATGAAAGGGGAAGCAAAGCAGCCTAGCTTTGATCTCTAAAGCTCTCGGTCTGCTGGTGTGTTGGTCGTCTTTCTACAAAGTTCAGGGGTGCCTACTGTCTTTTTCTTTTTATTATTGCTCGTACATATAACTGCATGAAAGGGGAAGCGAAGTGGAAACAAATTTGGGTGTGGTAGTGGAGAAGCATCTGATTCCAAATATTAGCAACAAGTATAAAGGACTACAAAGCTGGAGAGGTAGCATGAGTCCAAAGCGCAGTTTGGAGTGGGAGCGGCACCTAGCTAGAAGGATCATGCAACTAAGCTTGTATGTTTCTTCAGAATCATCTTGAAATTTCTCTTCTCACAACCGTTGTCCCAGGGGCTCCCATGACTTAATTCTGCTCCGATGAGTCATGATGACCTTTCATTATCGTCTCTAGAATAGCTTCACCAACTGGTCCAAGCTCTGATGGTTTTTAAGGCGAGTTAGGCTAGCCCACTTGGGCATTAGATTCTGGTTACTATTGTCATACAATGGGAAAATCAACATTTCAAATTTCTCTACCTAATGCCATAGTTATCAAAGAAAATGGTGCAGGTCCTCATGTCCCAATAAATGGGTCCTTGTTGGTCAGGCCTAGTATTCGGTGTGAGAAACCATAGATAGGCTAATGAGCCTCAACAAAATATATGGGGTCCAGGTTTGGTGATCCATACTAACAATTTGATGGGTCCCACCACTAATGCACGTTGTCCTGAAATATGATTTGGTAACCCAGTGTACGTATAGATGGTCAAGGAAGGAAATACAGCAATAGTCCATGTTCAGTAGAAAATAGGCCAAAGATGGAGGCTTAGGATCATCTGATCCGCAAGATCTTTGGAGCAACCTCAATTCATGGCAGGGTCCATCAGATCATTGGTCTGGATCATTGAATCACAGGCCCCTATCAGCACTCTATATTTCCTCATAGCAACTCTACTAATCCAGTGTGCTATGTAACTGCAATTAAAGAAATAGTTGGGAATACGTTGTTCTAAGTAGTTCAGAATAACCAACTTTTTAACCTCTTTTCTCCATAACCCTGTGTTTGGATGCACAAGTGAATCAAGAAATAAGATATCAATGACACTTTCTAGTATCCATAATAAGGCAGTAGACCTCGAATTGCAGTTATATTCTTTTCAAGTCACAAATTCAAAGTAGCAGAATGGCAATTTGAAACTGAGATCCGCGGTATGAATAGTACAGAAACAAATTACAGTTTGGTCATTTTGTCTTGGCTAGACCGATAACTGCAAGTCCCTACTATAATTGATGGTGCATCCAGACACCATCTTAAAGGTTCTTCCATGAAATCTAGTAATTGGGAAGCGAGTGGGAAAGGCTGTAAGGTTGGATTATTTCGTGGTTTTGGTTACAATGACCTTGAGCTGGCAGCAATGACCCCTCTCCTTTATCCACTGTGGCATCATTATCACGGTTACCCTCCATACAGACAGATCTCTATCTATTTTAATCTGGTTTTTATTTTGGTTGGTTCTTTAACAATGCCGCTTCAGTTTTTCTTCTTGAAAGTCGTTTTGTGGGTCCCATTCATTTGGCTGCTTTAAATGGCCAGGTAAATGTGGGTCCCATTTACAAGGCTATTTAAAGCGTCCAAGTACACTAGTAAGTATAAACAACTAGGAAGTGGGAGTGTGAGTCCGAACATTACTCAAAGCAGGAGCAGCACCTAGTTAGAAGGATCCTGCAACTAAAATCCATAGTTCCAGGCTATTAACCTTCAGAAGCATGAAAGAATCAATGTATCAGAATAAATCGAAGTTCTCTGTTTGTACACTCATGAGTTTCATGGCTACTAAGTGCAAATGCATCCTATGCCATGCAAAAAGAAGAAGAAGAAGGATTGGTAAGTAAATTCAAGAAGCAATAAATCACTTAAAAACTGGACTGACTTGAAATTTTGAATCCTAGACTGAAATCAAATTCTGAAATTGGTCTCAATTGAAAATTTGGGTACAAGATTGAAATCAATTCTGAAACAGGAATCAATGGAAATTTTGGATCCTAGATTGAAATCAATTCCTAAAACTGGACACAATTGAAACTTTGGATCCTAGTCCTGGATTGAAAAAGTGAGTTCTCTGATGAAAAAGGGGCTCTTCAATACATGACTGATCTTTTGAGAGTTTCATGAGCAAGATAGAATTTCAAAATTTCACAAAAGAGAAGTATTGATGTAAGTCATCCACTTGTAGCAAGGTAACCTGGTTACAAGGTTGCTTGGCCATTTGGGAATTGATCTTTCACCTCCAACTCCACTTGACTCAGATGATCCATGTTCGCCTCAAAGTGAACTGCGTTATTCATTCAAAAAATGACTCACTAAAAGCACCATATTGGGAAATACCAGCTGAGGAAAGGGGATAAGTGCCTCTCTCAATCGTGAACATGGCTTTTCTTTTTTTTCTTTTTTTTTTGACTAATATTGTGGGCCCAGAGAAATGACTCACGTATGTTATTTCTAGGGTTCTGTTGATGATACATTCCGTCTTTTGTGATAATTTGAAGTATGCTACTTCATCATCTCAAAGTTAGTCCAAATGTGGCATCTTGTGGGGTTGTCTATCTCAGACGGCAAAACTGTTTTTCTACTAATATTGTGGGCCCCAGCGAAATGACTCATGTATCTTATTTCTAGGGCTCTGATAATGATACGTGTCGTCTCGGACTCTTGGGCGAAAATTCAAAGTACTCCGCTTTAACATCTCAAAGTTCGTTCAAATGAAGCATCTTGTGGACGTGGGAACTCTAATTCTGCAGTTAATTATTAGAGTGAAATTTTCAGTCACATTCATGGTATGCAAATCAGTTTGGTCACCACCAATAGAGGGTCGTATAGCCTCATATTGTCCCTGTATCAGGTTGGTTCCAGCCAATATAGCCGCATTGTTCATGGATGATACTGATACTTATCGGGTGATACTTACCAGTTTCAGACGATATGACAAACCATGGTCAGATCTTTGATTGGGACTTAGTATCCAGGTCTCAACAACCTATGTTCCCACAAACTAACGGACAAAAAAAACACCAAGTAATAATCGTATAAAAGGAGCACATAAGAATGAGAAGAATTTTACATGTTCCACAAGTGAGGTTTTGATATACCAAGGTGCCACGCAATTTGTCCTTATATCGTCTTTTGCCCATTCACATGCCAAATTCTTTGTAAGTTGATTAATTGCCGCTGACAAAACAAACAGACAACAGAAAAAAAAACAACCTTAGAATTTGAGTGAGAAATGTGAAGCTTAATGGGAGTAGGATTCTCAATCTTACTATCTCCAGACATGCCAATATGGTATGTGGCATGTATGTGCTACATCCCTGCTGTTCGTCAGGTATGCAGTATCAACATCTACCTGTGAAAATCAGGCCAGTCCAGTCACTTGGTGGGCACACATGTTACATACATGTGTTTCTTACCTGACTACTGAACTGGCAGCCACAAAACGTACATGATTGGACCCACTTAACAAATGGACAAATGGCTAGGATCTCACACACACATGCCACATTTGAATGTTTTGGACGAGTAAGGTTTGGAATCTTAAGTCTCCCGAGTAATGTTAGTAGGGTTCTATTGAGCTACCTATTGTTTGCTTTGAGATAGAAGAACACGCAAGTAATTTAGCCACTGAACAACCAACCTTTACTTGCAGCATAAACGGTCCCAGAACCTACAGCTACAACACCGGCAACAGAGGAGATGAATACAATGCTTCCCATTCCAGATGCTTTTAAAAGAGGATGTGCAAGTTGACACATATGGTATGCGGACTCGAAGTTGGTTGCCATGACAGTTGCAAACTCTTCAGCAGTATAATCCACAGTAGGCTTCCTGATGTTTGTCCCAACATTGTTTATCTGGAGCCAGAAAAATCGGGGATGAAGCCGTTACATTTTTGCGAAACAAGACACTTTCAGAAATGATGCTTTGGATATATATTGTATCCATATAAAATATCTGTATCTAAAAAATTGTGACTGTTCATCAAAGTTCCATTAACAGAATGCAGCACAGATGAAATACAATCTAGGGCTCGAGTACCATGTTCATTTTTCCACCATTTCTCAAATGCTGGCAATATATTCACCATAAATATGGTATAAATGCATATTGATCTAGACCGCCCAAATTGTGGGCCACATTGTGGATGTAGGCACTGCAAAAAAGTTCACTTATTGGAGATGTTAACATCCAACATTGGGCACTGTCATCAAATCAAACCATCCATTTATGCCCACCAACAGGATTAAAAAAAATAAAAACAAATGCCAAGTCTTCATGTTCTTCACAATAAGTCAAATTTTACACTGGGCATTATAACGTATGGGCATTTTCACACCAGGCTTGAGTGGGGTGGCCTGTATGAAGCGGGAGCACACTTGGGGTGGGTGGCCTGTATGAAGCGGGAGCACACTTGGGGTGGGTGGCCTGTGTGAGGCAGGTGGCTCATGTGAGGCAGGACCCATGTTGGGGCCCACGAGGGGGGTTTGCCTGAGGGCCTGACCTAGACTATGAGATAAAGGGATTGATTCGTCACACTCTATCAGTTCAACATTTTAGAGCAAGTGGTTAGTTGTCCCACGTCAAAAGAGGTATCAGAGCAGGAGGTCTCGTGTTCAAGACTCCTCACTAGGAGTGATTAATATAGGGGCATTTTCACAACGGGCTCGAGTGGGGTGGCCTGTGTGAAGTGGGGGCACACTCAAGGTGGGCGACTTGTGTGGCCCATGAGGGGGTTCGGCCGAAGGCCCGCCCTGGGCTATGAGATAAATGGATTGATTGCCACATTGTATCGGTTCGAGCTTTTAAAGCAAGTGGTTAGTTGTCCTGTGTCACATTGTTATTCAGAGAGTGATAAAATATGTTCCTTTTTCATTCTTTATTTTATTCTTCGCACAAAAAAAAATAAAAAAATCAGCGAACTCATGTTTGAACTATGTTTTTTGGAGATAAAACTTTTGTAAGTGCTTTAAAATTTAACATTCCACATATTTTAGGGGATTAAAAAACTCATTTAATCACCAAATTGAATGAAAAAAGAAAATCATTTAAAAAAATGAAACTCATTTTATTTATCAAAAATTCGATGAATCTGGTTTTTATTAAAAAATGAGAACAAAAAACTTTTGACGGTGGTTTTAGGACAACAATTGGTTATTGTCATGATAAAGCGTGAGGGAAATTTTGGCAGAGGGTAGGTGATGAACAGATAATCATCTAATGATTTATGAATAGAGGTTTTGCCAATGCTCGTCTAAGTCGCAACTAAGTACGTCTCGTTTAATTTAGAACAACCTAGTTGAACTTAATCGAAGCCGGGTTAACCTCTAAAACCATTCTCATGAAATTCAATCCACACATCTGATTTGTTTCTCGCCAAGAGTTGGGTGATCCTTCCATAGTTTGTAAACTCCATGTCTTACCTATATATTATGACTAGTTTACTTTCGTACATCTAAGAAGGATAGTTGTTTGGATTCCTTTTGATACTTTAACATGTGATGTGTATATCGTATTTAGATCTCTTCACTTTTGAATTTATAGTAATTGGAATTGCATAGGAAGTTGGTTCTTGTCTTAATTATTTGTCTAATTTATGAATAACCCTTGACATTTAATGCAACTGTTGGAAGGACATTATAATGTAAGATTAAATGGGGAGTTCTTGGAAAGGAAGAATTTGACAGCGAGAATGATATTAACTCACCATTTGAGTACTTAAATGCATTTCTTTTATCGAGTAAACACAAATATTATAATCCGAATTTTTCATTCTATCGAAGATCATCTAAGCACAGTTCTATCAACGTCTATAGTGTAAATCAAAGTATTTAATAATGGTAATGGTAGTAATAGCCAGTCTTATTGCTGTTACGATATGTGCTATAACGGCTGTATACACCCCACATCGGCCTCTTCAAGGTCCGTATCAATCTGTTAATGGCCGGCCCATAGGCCACCCAGGCTCGTGGATTTTCTATCTAATAGTTGGGGGGATTTTCTTTAAAGATTCATTTATGGTCTATAGGAGGGGTGGTGGTGTAGGGAGTAGTCATTCTAAGTTTTTCTAAGCGTGAGTTTTCTTAAGTTTCGTAAGAAGCTTGACATCAATAAAGTTAGTTCTCCCCCTCTACTCGAATTTTCTTGTGAGTGTAATTCCTATCCACTTCTTTGTGATGTGGGCGTTGATATCTAATTGATTCGATAATCGGATTGCACCATTTTGATATCATGGTAGTTGATCGTCAAGGAATTGCTCTCTGTGGTGACACAAGAAGAGTTTGTGTAAGTAATCAAATTGATTCATGCGCTTACAAAGCAGGTAGATCAACTCACGCATTCAGTAGGTAATTTCACTAATCAAGTGGAAGAGTTTTAGTTTGGAGGGAATTCGGAGACTGAAGTTGAAGTAGGTGAACACCTAGGGGAAGGTCCCCACCAAGGTCATCACCAACAACGAGCAAGCTTGGCCTATGAAGACAACAATGATCAAATCCTTTGATTTTTGGAATGTGACAGAGAACCCGAAAATGAGGTACTAATTTCGGAAATGACAAACAGTTCCACAAAATTGAAGAAAAAGTTGACATCCGAAGTGATCGATGCATTAACATTGAACCTACACTTGAATTCACCAACGGATCCACTGATAGTGGTTGTCACATTGATAGACATGAAAATAAGTCTCAACACTCAAATTAAAGCACCTTTGCAAAAGATGACTATGGCATGAAAAATGAAGTAAATGTTTTAGGATTCAAGAGAAACTTTAAAGATATAACAAACAAGTTGGCACTCACAAAAGTACAAGCAAAAGAAACATCATCTGCAATGGACACCAGTAAAGGCTGTGCTAAGCTGACACTTAGAGTTACACCATCAATTTCCACCAAAGAAGAACAAGATTCGTTGTGGTGGTATTACAAATCGAAAGCTTGATATTAGTTTTTTACTTGAGGACGAGTTCTTAAATTTATGCAGGTCCAAGGCCCATTTAGGCCCACATCCCACCGTAGGCCCCAACATGTGCTGATTTTGGACTGTTTATTTATACATTTGGGGGCCTAAATATCAAAAGCTACAATTTACTATTTGTGAGAGATATTGAAGGATGCGATAGATGATATAAGGTTGATTAAAGATTTGATTGAAGATTTCGATGATTATTTTTTATATTTGCTTTTATCATTATTAGGCTTGTTGCCATCATAGGTAGATTAGATTGAGTTGAATAAATTAGACAAATTTGAAATCATTTAGGGGGTGTTTTTTTTTTTTTTTTTTTTCACTTACAGATGTAATTACCAGTAAATAGATAATGATTATTTACCAAGGAAATTACAGCATCAATCTCAGGTTGAGGTTGACAGTGAGCTTGTCTGAAAAGCTTTCCATTTCAGAGATTTGAATTTGCACATTTCCACATGTAAAAATTGTGGGGCCCACCATCCAAATTATTAATAGGACCTCATCATAAAAAAGTGGAATTATATAAACAATACGGTGTGAGCTTGCAGTTTGTATAAGTAGGGCTCATGGTTCAATGACCCAAATCACTAGTATGAGCCCACTTTGGATGGCAGATGCAGCAAAAATCTCCGAGATAGAAAAACATGTTCTTAGGATATGTAGTTGAAATGAGGATGTTGAGATGGATAAGTGGGAAGATGAGAAAGGATGGAGGGAACTTAGGAGACCAAGAATAAGATGAAGGAAAGCAAACATATATTGTTTGGTCATATACAACTGGGAGCAAGAATTGCACCTGTTAGGAATGAGTTCATTGCTATAGATTGAAGGCACTAAAAGGGCAAAAGGAAGGCCCAAAAGGACATGGATGGAGGTAGTAAGAAAAGACTTGATGACCTGTGGTCTAATTGAAGGTTTGTCCCTTGATAGACTGGAATGGTGGAACAAGATTCATGTAACTGACCCCAATTAATTGAGATAAGGCTTTGCTGATGATGATGATTGACAAAAAAAAAAAAAAAAAAACTTCAATAGGCAGCCCCCCGAATAGATGGTTAAGGGAGAAATGACAACAATAGTTCACATTCAACTAAAAAGGCCAAATATCCCACAGATAGGATCTTCTAATTTGCAGGATGTTTCATTCTTGGGCCATCCAAAGCGAGGCATATCATGTCAATGGTTTGGATCACTGAAACATCAGCCCCACTTGCACAAAACTGAACATACAATGTTGGTACCTCTATAATAGAACTGATGCTCTCAAGAATTGTGGTGAGATGCTAAAAGGTCCTGGTAGACAGTAGACACCTTAAAATGAGTTCCACCTCATTTTGGTTACCAGTGATTACGTATGAGAGATCTTGATCTCTAATACATAATTACAATTAAAATATATTGTTATGTATTAGAGATCAAGATTTCTAAGACATAACTATTGTTATCTAAAATGGGATGAATTCATTTTTAGGCGCCTACCAAATGGGGCCTAAAATGTTCTGAATTAAGGGTGTGTTTGGATACATATTCAATAAGTCAGAATATTGTATTTATCCTGAATGCAGGGTAGGTTTATCAATGTGGTGGGACGGCCTGTCAAGCTGCTAGGCTTCGGCTTCAATTGTAGGTCCATTTGAAAGGCCTGGGCCTAGATTTCGTAGTGGACCGGGCAGTGCCCAGATCTGGCCGATTTTCTGATGATCCCCAGATCAGACCTGATCCAGGCCCATGAATGCTGTGAAGGACCAGGTTCAGTACTAAATGGGTAGAACCCAATTACAGATTTCAGGCCCAACATATAATCTGGCCGGGCTCAGCAAATTGCCTACTCTATATTGCAAATCTGTAATGGGGTTTGCATTTTTTTAAAGGAATTACAGGGCTTTCAATAGCATATGGGGTTTCAGCTCTGGCAAGTGGGCCCCATGGTTGGATGATCCAGGCAATTGGTCTGTTGCGCCCCATCGTGGATGGACCCTGCTCCAAAAATCACCTGAATAGGAAGAATCGTGGCCCCAAATAGACGGTTAAGAAGAGAAAACCAGCAACGGTCCACATTAAGCAGAAAAGAGACCTAAGATTGGCAGGTAGGATCTACCAATCCCCGAAATTCTTCGAGCATGGGCCATCCAAGGTGGGTAGCAACAGACCAACGGTCCGGATTATCAAAACACGGACGCCAATTGCCGAAAATGGAAACTCGAGTACATGTACGAAACCTCGGGCCGAGCATCCCAGAATTCCTCTTCCTGTTTTATCGCGATAAGATGGCGGGCCAAACGGGGCATTAAAACAATGGGCAGAAAATAAAAATTAAAAAATTAAAAAATTAAACAACAACAACAACAACAACAACAACAACATACGAGTATGTTGAGCTTCCCATCGAAGACCGAAGAAACCCTTTCCAACAACTTCTGTCGATCGGCTCTCGACGACAAATCGCAAACTGATCCAGTTACATGGAAGCCCAAACGCGCCCATTCGCGAATGCAACGATCGAGATCGGCTTCGTTGCGGGAGCACGTGTGGATCGACGCTCCGAATCCCGAAAGCTCTTCCACCACTGCATAACTGAGCACAACACAAAACAAAATTTAAAATTTTTTTTTTAAAAAAACATGGATAAAAGAGAGAGAAAGGGAAATGGATAGACATGGATATAAGAGAGAGCCGACCCGATTCCTCGAGTTCCTCCAGTGACTAGAGCGGTTTTTCCCTGCAGTGACCATCTACCGCTGCTGCTGCTGCCGCCGGTGCTTGCCTGTACGGCCATTTAACTATTTCTGTTGCTCTTGTTGTGGATGAATGGATGGAGGATGGAAATGGAGATCGGCGGGGTTTTTCTATAGTATTTTGTATTATGTCGTCCTCGGGCACGTGCCCGCGTGTGTGAATATCGGAAGCGGTTTCAGAACTGTCACTCAAACCGCCAGCGAATTAGGTAGGGAGAACGGATTGAATGATACGGTCCATACGGAGACGGATTGGCTACTCCCCCTGCCACCAGCCTCGTGACTGATGGTCGGTGCTCTGTGGGCCCTGACATGATGTATGTGTTTCATCCATTCCGTTCATCCATTTTTATAGATCATTTTAGTCCTATATACAAAAAATTAGAGGGATATAAACCACATCACAGGAAAAAAATAGTGATTGGATATCCACCATTAAAATCCTCCTAAGGTCCACCCTACTGTTTATTTGGCATCCAATCCGTTGATTAGGTCATACAGGCCCAGATGAAAGGAAAAAATAAAAATCAGCTTAATCCAACACTTTTATGGCCCCCAAAAGGTTTTTAATGGTTGACACTCATTCAACACTGTTTCCTATAACGTGGTTTACTTAAGATTTTTGTATATCTCATTTTTGGCCTCACATCGTAAAATGATCCGGAAAAAATGGACAGTATGGATGAAACACATAAATCATTGTGGGGCCTACATAACGCCGACAATCAGCCATAGACCGGTGGCAGGGCGAGTAGCCAATCCGTTTCAGGTGGTCGTTTCTCTGTGGGCTCAATGCAAAATTGAGAACTGTCAGGTGAGACCCCGGCCTCACGCAAGACGGTGCGGCCCTTACCGTGGGCCCAACCTTGATGTATGTATTAAGTATCCACTTCCTCCATCCTTTTTTACTGATTATTTTAGGGAATTATCCCAAAAATGATGTAGATCCAATTATCAGGTGGACCATACCATAGGAAAATTGTTGATTGACCATTATTGGGGGACAAGTTTTAGATCAAGCTGATAATGTTTCCCTTCATCCATGCTTACGTGACCTTGTCAACAGATTGGTTGGTAAATAAAAACTTCCGAAACGTTAAGTTACACCCTAAACGCTTTTTAATGGTAGGGCTAGTAGTAGGGCTGTACATGAACCGAGTTAGCTCGCTTGACTTGACTTTAAAAAGCTCCTTTGGTTCAAGTCCAGTCGAGCTAATTTTTTTAGCTTGAAAAAATTTCAAATCAAGTTCAAGCTTACTTCAGCTCGTCTTAGATCAGACTAATTTAGTGGCTCAATTACTTTGATATTGATGTTGTTCATCAAGTGTTTGATGAAATAAACTCAACGAAGTGTGGCTGGTGCCAAAGAAGGTATGTATATGAAATAAATATCTTTTTTCTTTTCTCTTGATTTTTATGTTACTTATAACGTGTTTGATGAAATACCTATAAAATTACTGTTGTTGCTTTACATACAGTGAGATTTTAAAGGTGTAACCCATGTGTTTGTGAAAATGTTACACAGGCGAACTCGACTCAAATTGACCCAAGCTGCTAGCCAAATCGAGCTGAGTTGGCCAGTCAAGCTTAAGGACCGAGTTCAAGCTGGGATCAGCAATTGGTCAAGTCGAGTCGAGCTGTGACTAACTCGACTCGATTCGACTCGTCTACACTTCTAGCTAGGGGTGTACACTGAGTCGAACCGAGTCGAGCTAGCCTTAGCTTGACTTGGCTCAACCACTGGCTGACCCCAACTTGAACTCGGCTTGGCTTGGTCCTCAAGCTTGATTGGCTAGCTCAACTCGGCTCAATTCAATCAGCAGTTTCGGGTAGTTCGAACCGAGTTCGAGCCAAAATCGAGCCTCTTGGCATTTTCACAAACACATACTGTGCACTTTCAATTCCTCACTATATGTAAATGGCAACAACTGCTTACAAGTATTTCATCAAACACCTTGTACGTAACATCAAAATCAAGAAAAAAAATGATATTTGTTTCATATCCATACTTTCCTTGCCACTAGCTATCATTTCGTTGAGTCGTTTCATCAAACTGGTGGTGAGCAACATCAATATCAAAGTAACCTAGTCATCGAACTAGTTCAATTCGAGTTGGGGTTTGATCCAAGTCAAGTCGAGAGCGGGCAAGCTCAAACTCAGTTAGTGAACACCCCTAGGTAGGGCCGTCAATCACCACTATTTCCTATGATATAGTCCACCTGATAATTGGATCTACTTCACTTTTAATATAATGCTTGAAAATGATCTGGAAAAATGGATGGATGGTGTGGATACACAATACATACATCAAGGTGGGCCTCACGGTAAGTGGGGCACGTTTTGCGTGAGGCCGGGTCTCACCTAATCGGCATAGCTAGACATGGATAGAGGTGGGCATTGATTTGAATCGGATCGGATTGTATCCAATTCGACCATATCCGAAGTCTCGCCAGCCTTACTTGAACTCGATTGGATTTAGGACTAAGTCCAGGTCGCCTGACTCGGACAGACCCAATACACGATTAACCTGACTCGAACCGGGTCCGACTCGGCGAGGAAAACCGAGTCGGATTGGGTTTAATAGGATTCGGATAGTATGAATTTAATTCAACTATTTCATGTGGTGTGGTCTACTTCAACTTTTAATATATCGCTTTTTTGTGCCAAAGGCCTAAAATGATATTTCAAAAATGGATGAATGGCTTGGATAAAACATATATATCAAGGTAGGCCCCACATGGCTCTGAAAGAACACTCACTATCGTATCCACGCTTTATCGGACACATGTTTACGTGCACTTCACGAAAGTCAGTGATTGCTTTCCATGCAAGGACCCGCTGTAACAACCTTAGCAAGCTATGTGGGTCTGATTATGGGGTATGTGTTATATCTAAACCGTCCATCCATTTGGCGAGCTTGTCATAAGGCTTTTGACAAAAAAATAAGATGGATCTAACTATTAAGTGGACCACACAAAATGTTTAACTGTGAAAATTATTCTCAACTGCTATTTTTGGTGTGGTCCACATGATCTTTGGATATTATTCATTTTTTAAAATAATGTCTACAATGATTTCTAAAAATATATAAGCGGTGTAGATATAATAAATATATCACTGTGGGCCCATATAACTTTGATGTCCTTTGAACCGTTCGTACAACTTGGAGCTTGAGGAGCGCTAGTCTTGTCTTCGCACACCACAGCCAGCAAGCCTAGGCTACAGCCTACAGCTAGCTGGTGCTTGGTACTGGGACGCAGATTGCGTACCGAGTAACTCGACATGTTAACTAGCATACTGAGTAAACTCCGTGGGATCCACCATGATTTATATAGTTTATCCACTCCGTCCATCCATTTTAAAATATAATTTAAGGGCAATGGACCAAAAACAAAGTATATCCAAATCTCAAGTGGGCTTCACCTCGGAAACAGTGTGAATTAAAATTATACCGTTGAAAATTTCTTAGGGGCTACAGAAGTTTTGGGTCAATCTGTTATTTATTTTTCCCTTTCATCCATGTCTTGGTGATCTTATGAATAGGTTGGATGACAAATAAACATCACTGAGGGACCTACCAAGGTTTCAACAGTGGAAGTCATTATTCCCACTGTTTCCTGTGGTGTGGTCCACTTGAGCTTTGTGCATGCTTCAAATTTCGGCTCAACCACTAAAATTAGCTGTAAAAACGGATGTATGATGTGGATAATCTACACACATTCATGGTAGCCCCAACTGAGTTTACTCAGTGCAATAAAAGCGTACTGAGTAGTTAAGTACGCAATCCGATTTCGACGCTGATGGAAACGGATTAGCTACTCCCTTGTTCGGTGATCTGTGGGCCCCACCATAATGTATGTATTTCATTGATGCCGTTCATCCATTTTTAAAGATCATTTTAAGGCTTGATAAAAAATATTAGAGGGATAAAAATCTCAGGTGGACCACACCAAAGGAAAACAATAATGATTGGATATCCTCTATTAAAATCCTCCTCAGGCTCCGATTCAGGTCGGATTTGATCGGATCGGATCCATTCGGATCGGGTTTCGGGTCGGAAAGGTCCAAATTAACCACGATCTGATCCCGATCTGAAAAGCATTCGGATTTGAACTGCCTAACTCTATTCGCACCGATCCAGGCTATCGGTTCGGTCAGGATCGGGTCGGATTGGGTCTGATCGAGTCGGATCCACCGGATCAGATCAATTTTGCCCAGCTTTAAACATGGACAGTCCTGACAAGGGTTATGTGGGGTCCATTGTATGTGTCTTATCCATACCCTTCATTCATTTTGACAAATAATTTTAGGTCAGGGGCCAAAAAGGAAGTAGATTGAAGGCTTGTGTAGACCACACCATGCACAGTAACTAGTACTGGTGACAAACGACTGCGACATTTGAAACCTTCCTAGGTCCACTTATATATATATATATATATATATATATATATATATATATATATATATATATATATATATAGGGAAAAGGTACTATGCGCTCGACCTTGCGAGTTCGTCCCATGAGGTCGAGCTGTGTGGGCCCCACCATGATGCGTTTCGAACATCTACCCCATCAATCAGATGCACCATTCCATTGTGGGCCTAGGTCTCAAAAGTCAATTCAATCCGTGACTTTTGTGGGCCACACCACCTATAGAAGTGGAGAGGGGCCGTGCACCATTAAAACATTCATAATCATTTTAATGGCCCACCGAGATGTGGTTTGTAAATCCAGCCCATCCATTATGTGTGTCCCACTAGGATGAGGGGTCATACCAAGTTTCAACAGCATTCAAAACTCAGGTGGGCCCCACCAAGTGCTTTTATGTGTTTTAATGGTGTCTTCGGATGATTTTAGATGGTATGACCCACTTGAGTTCCGTATATGGCTGAATTTTGGGATATCCCATAATTTAAAGGGTACCCATCAAATACACGGTGTTGATGGCCGACACGCATCACGGTGGGGCCCACACAGCTCGACCTCACGGGAGCTTATTGTGAGGTCGAGCACATAATACCTTTTCCCATATATATATATATATATATATATATATATATATATATATATATATATATATATATATATATATATATATATATAGGGAAAAAGTACTATGCTCTCAACCTCACGAGTCCGTCCCATGAGGTCAAGCTGTGTGGGCCCACCATGATGCATTTCGAACATCTACCCCATTAGTCAGATGCACCATTCCATCGTAGGCCTAGGTCTCAAAAATAAAGTCAATCCATGACTTGTGTGGGCCACACCACATACATAAGTGGAGAGGTGCCGTGCACCATTAAAACATTCATAATCATTTTTGGAGCCCACAAAAGACGTGGTTTGCAAATCCAGACCATCCATTATGTGTCTCCCACTTGTATGAGGGTTCAGACCAAGTTTCAGCAGCATTAAAAACTCAGGTGGGCCCCACCAAGTGCTTTTATCTGTTTTAACGTTGTTTCACATGATTTTAGATGGTATGGCCCACTTGAGTTCCGTATACGGCTGATTTTTGGGATATCCGATAATTTAAAGGGGAACCATCAAATGCACGGTGTTGATGGTTGACACGCATCACGGTAGGGCCCACCCTGCCATGAATTCGATGATCCAAACCATTGTTCATTCGGTTAGAAGGGAAGTCAGTGACTTTTTGCAAGTTGATAGCTAGAACAAATAGAAGGATTAGGAAGCAAAGAAGTCCCAGATAATTGACGCTTTTTATTCAAAAAATAAATAATAGAATGGGACACATGACCCAGCCAAGCATGCCAAACATCAAAAGATGCCCGAGGGCAATTATTTAAAAAAACAGAAACTAAAGAACGATGTCCACGCTCAAACACATAAAGTCCATTCTCACGTCTTCCAGTTGCCACCATCCTTCTTATAACTTGATTCTGTATGATAAAACGATCATTAGTAAAAGTAATAGGGAATGGAAAATCTGACGTAAGTTTGCTAATGGAGATCAAATTTTTGGTGAGGCCAGACACAACTAAAACATCTTTTAAAGTAAGAGAAGAGGTGGGGGAGATGGCATCGGTGTGAGATATAGGGAAAGAGGCACCATTACCAACAATAACATGGTCCTTACCAGAGTACGTGTCAGCCTTGTCCAATTAAGCAACGTCATGAGTCATGTGCACCGTGGCATCAGTGTCCGTATACCAGTCGGAGTCCGGAGTGTCATTCAAAGAACAAGAGGTGAAAGCTTCCACCAAGTTGGCAACATTTGAAGTGTTGGAGGAGCGAGAGTAGTGCTCACGACAAAAAGTGGCATAGTGCCCTTCTTCACGACATATCTGGCAACAGATGGGGCGGTGACGTTGAGAGCGACCATCTCCTCGTCCATGTCCACCACGGGAGTTGAGGCCTTTACCACGACCATTACCACGATCACTGCGAGAGGCAGTAAAAGCAGCAGTAGTAGATCCCTTGGTGGGGGATGAGTCCAGTGATCTGACAAAAATTTCATAACTCTCTGCTTGGGGAACGACATCAGCAAATGAAGGAAGATGAGTAATAGATAATTGAGTAATAAAGAAAGCAAAGAAGGTAGAACCAAGTCCATGTAAATACCAGTGAATTTTGTCAAGGTCATCAACCGGACGACCCATGGCAGCAAGCTGATCACAAATAGATTTAAATTCGCGAGAGAACTCCGCAACACTTTTATTAGCTTTCTTCAGGTGTTGTAGCTCATCTTTCAAGCGAAGTTCTCGTGATTTGGAATGATTATTGAAGGTGTTCACCAAAGTGGACTAGACAGTATGCGAAGAAGTCAAGCCAACAACAGTAGACAGAGCCTCTTCCGTCAACGAAGCAAAAAAGAAGACTCATGATCAGTTGATCTGTTTGCTGCCATTCAGTAAATTTCGAATTGATAGTGGCAGAGGCACCCGACCCAATGATAGCAAGTGGAGACCGAAGAGAGCCATTCACATATCTAAGAAGGTTCGGACATTGCAGTAAAGGTAAAACCTGACTGCGCCAAAGAAGGCAGTTGGAGGATGATAATTTGATGGTCAGGAGGTGGATCATAGTGTTGAAGGACAAGATAAAGGAAGGAGTGTCAGAGGCCATTGGATCGAAGGAGGTAAGTCCAAAAAAAGAGCTTTGATACAATGAAAAGGTAAAACAAAGACCACCGTAATACCTCTTGGTGGTATGCGTATTGTATTTATATATAATATTCTATAAAATATGATAGCTAGATGATTTACAACAGAGTCAGACTATCCATCTATGTTACAGTTTATAATCAAGGGATTGCCTAGAATCATGGGATTGTGATATGATGAGATTGACAGAATTATTGGAGGCGTAACTGTTAGAGCCTTCCATAACTGTAATAGTAGTACTCAATCCACGTGGGATTAGTTACTGAGTGACCCACCTTAATGGATGTATTGTAAATCTCCATAGTTCATTTATTTTGCCACCTTATCATAGCTCATGAAATGAAAAATAGAGCAGATTCAAATCTCAATGGACCACATCCATGAAAAACAGTGATAATTTATCATTAACAACTTTTGAATCAAGTAGACCTTTGTTCTCTCTTCATTCAAGCCACCTGGCATTATCAAAATAAACATTATAATGGGCTTGAGAAATCTGTAATGGGGGCTTCCATGGTGTGGTCAACCTGAGATTTGAACCTAATTCATTTCTATGGTGTGGTCAACCTGGTGTGGGCATGTTTGATTTCGGGTGAAATGGTAATTACTGTGTAAAAAAATAATGATTATTTCCGTGTGCATTTATCTTTTACCTGATTTGACTACTTACTTTTTGACACAAAAATAAAAAATATTGCAAAATATCCATGGGTCCCACTGTGATGCATTTTGCTTATCCACACCATTCATCCATTATTTCAGTTGAATATATAGCATGAGTAAAAAAATGAGGCATATCCAAAACTCAAGTGGACCAAATCATACAAAAAAGGAAATTGAATATTGATCGTAAAAAACTTTGTGGGGCCACCATTTCCTTTAGCGTGGGCCACTTGAGTATTGGATGTACTTTAATTTTTGTCTCAGGCTTCAAAATATTGCAGTAAAACAGATGAACGGAATGGATATATCATATGCATTATCATGCATTCAAAAATTAAAGTTACCTCTTTGAACCAATTTTAAAGACAGGAATACCTATGAATTTTCAAACAAGTGAAACACGGTGAATTACCGTTTACCATGTATTTACCATTTCTAAAAAATAAACAGGCATTAAATGAGCTCTCGGAACATATGGATGTGAATGTTGGCCTGACGATGCACATGTCGCTCAACTTTTGAAGATCCGAATGATTCTTTGATTGTGGAGCCCACCTAGACGTATGTACTTTACATCCAAACCATCCATTTTCACTGTTTTTTTTTTTTTTTCCAAACACAAGCACACACGGACGCTATAGTGGGATTTCACCGCATATGACTGCTCAAACCCTTGACCAGGTGTTGAAACCCCTGAGACTCTACCACCGGAGCAAGAGCAAGGACCCTCCATTTTGACTGATCATTTTAGGTCATTTATCTCAAAAATGAAATAGATTCAAATCTAAGGGGAACCATATTTGAAGAAAAAGTGGTGATTGGCCTTACAAACTTCTCACGGTCTATAAGAATTTTTATTTTTTTTTTGAAACTGTTGCTTCCTGGTCCTTTCATCTATGTCTTTTTAACCTTATCAACAGCTTGATGTCAAATAAACTGTCTGAGCTCTCAAGAAGTTTGTAATGATGAGTATTTAATTACTATTATTTTCTTGTGATGGCCTAATTGAGATTTGTATCCATTTCATTTTAGGATTAATACTTAAAATGAGCCGTGAAAATAGATATATGGCATATATTTAAGTTACATATATATCATAGTGGGCCCACAGTATTGGATCCACTGAGGATTCGAGGAGCTGACATAAGCTCACCCATCAAAGTTGGTGCCACACTGTACTAGGGAAACTCGGGGCGCACCGATTGGCTGGTGTACCGAACACCAGCGATATGGCATGTGCGGGTATGTGTTATGCAAGACGAGCGTTGCAGCTCCTCGATCCCTGAGCTGTACAGACAGTTCAAAGGATATCAAAGTTACATGGGCCCAAAATGATTTATTTATAATATCCATACTGTTCATCCATTTCGTGAGACCATCTTAGAACATGATACCAAAAATCATTCATATCCAAAGCTTAAGTGTACCATATGAGAAATAGCAGTGTGACAATGATAATTCTCACCGTTAAAGCATTCATAGGGCCTACCATAGCATTTATTTTCCATCCAAACTGTTCATAAAGTTACACATACCTTGATGAAGGAAAAATATCATATCGATCTAAAACTTTTATGACCCCCTTAAGGTTTCAATGGTAGACATTTAATCCCCCACAACTTTTTACAGCGTGGTCCACTTGATCTTTGGATCCGTCTTATTTTTAGGTTCAAGCTTTAGGACGAGCTTGCCAAATGAAAGGACTGTTGGTGACATCAACACACCCGCTCGTCACCGAATCAAATCCTGCACATCACGGTAGGTGAGGTCGATGTAATTAATAGTACCTGAGGTGCATTTGTTATTATTCACGAACATGTACAGGAGACTTCACATGGAGTGGATCCACCCTGTCTATCAAGCTCATGATCACCTTGTTTATAGACTGTGACCTAAAAAAATCAGGCCGATTCAGAACTCTAGGTGGGCTATATCATAGGGAACACTTGAGATGGAAAGTCCACTTTCAAAATTGTCCACTTTGTGTAGGGTATTGCTGGACGGTAGATGCTGCACATTCTCCCTCCCTGTGCTTCGTTAGTTGGAGACACGCGTGTAGGGTATTGCTGGACGGTAGATGCTGCACATTCTCCCTCCCTGTGCTTCGTTAGTTGGAGACACGCCCTTCGCAAGGCAATTTGTGTGGTCAAGCCAACATAGTCCAAGGGGCATTTATCTGTGATCTAAAATGTTGGTGGGAAGGAGTCCGTAGAAAGCTAGGCCTTGTCGGGCCATCTTAGGCTGACCTTGGCTAGGCTAACTCTGCCTGGGTCAATGATGAATGGCCCTGTGTGGCCTATTGACATCGATTCAATCATCAATTGGGCCACTATCATATATAAGAAACCAAGGGTTTAAAGATGCTTGTGCATGATTCGCATTCAACGTACATGTGTATGGATCCAATACAAGATTTTATTTTCCTTGGGAGGTATCGGGAAGGAATTAGATTATAATCATATCGATTCATATAGAAGAAAAGGTTCTCTATTGATTCAAACCCTATACCTATATATGAGATAAGGATAGAGGAACATGTACTTAATTAATTAATCATACTTGTTGATTGGTTATAACTATAACCATGTTTCATTCATCCCCACCTTGTATGTGATAAGAGCTTCTAAGGGTTGAGGATGCCTCAAATAAAATTCTTATTAAATTGATTTATTTCAAATCTTTCATTATTTTATTTTATTTCAAACCTTTCATTAATTTGATAAAGCATGTGGTTGTGTGGTTGCTCAATGACTCTTTCTTCCCTTTCACAATGAAATAATTAAACAATTTTTTTAATATTTACACACACTCATACTCTACGCACTCACATCACAATAGGATTTCACCACAATGGGTATTTGAACCCATGACCTCATGTTGAATCACCTGTGAGCATATCACCAAGGCATGAATAATGACTCAATTAAATAAACTTCGATACACTGGTAGAGTATGATGCTTTTGAGCTGTAAGGAATCCACTTATGATGTCTGGGTGGAGCCATGAACAAGTTTTGAATGCTAGTATTGGCAGTACATCCTAAAAATGATCATGAATGGGTTGGATGTCATGTACACAACATAGTGGATTCCACATTCTATTTGAAAGTTTCAATGGTGGACATCACCCTCCCCAATATCCCCTATTATTCCCTTTGGTGTGGCCTACTTAAGTTACAGATCAAGCTAGGATTTGGGATACATTCCTAACATGGGGAGGCACATCTCATGGATAGGTGAGATGACACTCACACATCATAGTTGGCTCCATATGACTATGATAAGTTCAAGTATATGTGATCATTCCCCCTTCTGTCAATTTACTTCCTCCATGTAGGTTGATTAATGTTTCATGCCTACTAGTTTTCTTTATTCTTAATTATGTAATAGATGTCTTTTTCTTGGTATGGATTAAAATATATAACTCATAATTTATATATATAATCTATGATCTCTAATGTATAAATTGATGTTAAATAATCCTTATTATATATAACACGAGCTATGGGTGGCAATTTTTTTTATTTTTTTAAATAGCTAATTAGTTTTATGAATGGAGAAACTTAATTTGGATTACTAAACTATATAAAATAAGCTTTTTAAAAAAAAGAAAAAGGTGCATTTAGGGCCTGTTTGGACAGCAGTATTGAGTTGTATTAAATGGGATTGCATTACTATTCACACTTTGAAATTTAGAATGACATGTTTGGAAGGAGTGTGAGATGGGATTCAAATTAACTTTCGAAGCTTTGAAAAATGAGCCTTGTGTTAGAAAGTGTAAGATGAGATTACTAATCCCATCAATGATGGATTTTTGCTTCATGCAGGTTCAATTCAAATGTAATTTGAAAGTAAATCTTGAGATTTATTTTTTATGCATACATTCCAAACATAGTATTAGAAAACATGAGATATACCCAATTCAAGGACAATACCTTACACATGCATTTATTATAACTTTTACAATTTTATCCACCTTATTCCCACCTAATGTAGCTGGCCAAACAGGCCCTTAGGTCATTTGGTATAGCTGTATTTCCGTGTGGGGTGTACTGATGACTATTGTCTTTTGGTGATGAAAAAAAAAACTTTGATATGCTAGTAGAATTTGGTAATCATCATCTGTTTGGATTGTGGGGTCCATCTATGATTAGTAGGAGATGTTAATCAGATTTGACTCCTTCGTTTACATCTTAATGATGATCGTGATACAAAAACTAAGGTGAGACATATCACCACAAGCAAGGTACAATCATGCTAACACCTATATGTTCAAATGATTTTGCCCTTGTGTTTTTTAGGGTGTGTTTGGATACCACATTCAAGGCTTAATTTCTTACTACCGCTTGTTGTTTTTGGAAATAAAAAGGAGGAGGGCTATTTATAGAAGATGACAGTGATATTTTGGTTATTAGTGAGTAGGCAAAAGAAATAAATGCATATGGTTTGTTATGATTGATTCTTGAAAGCTTATATATACTCATGAGATTCTCTTATTAAGTGGTTCGAGTAATAGGCCTTGTAATTTGAGTGAAATTTATAAATGACAATATAAAAAATGAAAATTTAAAAAGTTTTCTGCATAAAAATGCTTAAAAAATAGTTGTAATAATTAGGTGGCTTGATCGGAGAAATGGAGAAAAGATGTCACAATAGAGTTGTAATCTGTAAACACTGAAAAATCGGCACCTACGCTGATTTAAATGTTATGTTTTTTATAGTGGAGTGGCGGGATGATTTGTGGATGTTGGAGTCGCCACTAGCTGAAAAATCTTGAAATCCCGTGGTCGGCTAGAACCACGGAATACGTAAGATGAGGGAAATCCGAAGACTTCCCTACCTTAAATTGACTCCTGGTCTGCGATCCGGGATTCCGGGCAAGGGACCTCGGTTATAAAGAGGGAAGGTGTTAGGCACCCTCTTTGTCCGTACTAATGTACGGTCTCTACTCGGTGTGGTAAAACAATCTCAAGGGATGATGAATGCTGTGGCCGAGATGGGACTAAGCACACAGGTGGATTTTTGATGCGGCAAGATCCGAGATTTTGGTAAGCCACAAAACATACGTCCAATTGCGTGTCTAGAGGATAGATGTGATGATGCTTATGCAAAGAGGTAAAAGAATTGACTAGATCACTAGAAATTTCTGATGTGACAGGATCCGATATACGACAAGTTACAGAGCATACGTTCACTAGAGATCTAGAGAAGCAGGGGGGTTGAGAAGGGAATAAATGTCATGGTAAATGCTTGTATGTAAAATGAATGGATCTTTGTCTCGATCTTAAGTAGGCTAGGACATAGACCAAAACATGACCAATCCGGACTAGGCTTATGAGTTGGAGAGGTTAAGAGGAAGGCTAGGGGGATAGCTAAGGAAATCTAGACTTGAAGGCTTGAGAGCTCTTTCCCATTCCTTCACTCTCTTTTCTCACTCTCTCTTAAGCTTGGGAGGGTGTTTCTTGGTTGTTGGGGTGTGTTGAAATGAAAAGAGGAGAGGGTTATTTATAGCCTTCTTAAATGGTTGAATGGTAAATAGGTGGTAGGTAAGGGTTAAAAAAGTTAGAATGAAGGCTTATGATTGGCTAGGGAGAGAGAAGCGTCACGTGACATACTCTCATTGGCTTATGAGGCTGGTAAAATGGTAAATAGCTAAGATTGGGGGGGTAAATTTAGAAAAAAATTGACTTTTGGACGCTGGGACAGCTGTCTGCACGCGAGCCGTAAGCGGCGGCACTTGAAGTACTGCAGGTGGTAGTCAAACTATAGCCTGCGGCAGTCAGATTACCACCCGGGCTCAGTTCGGGCCGGTTTGGCACGTGCAAGCTTTATACATCATGCGAGTTCTCCCAGAAGTCTCCTTTCCCATTTTTTAGCTCAGAAAAGTGAGTTTCGGCTTGGATAAAGGGGATCTGGGTCATGATATAAGGTATAAGCGGGGTTTTGTGCATGTTAAACGGTTTGGATCGAGGTTTCAGGTTGCGGATTGGGAGTTTGGGGACTTTTGGTTAGGGTTCGGTTTAGGAAGGGATTAGGAACTTGGTTTAAGGTATGATCATGGTTCTCAGACAATCTTAGCCTTCTCAGAATATTAGCCTGGGTGGGGTGTCTACAGATACCCCTCTTTGACCGATGTTGTGAGCAATCGAAGGTCAAAGCGAGTGGACACCCCACCCTTCTGGTCAGAAAAAGGGTAGTGACTCGAATCTTTTGTCTGCCATTGTATCATTGTCAGTCGACTGTTTAGAAAAGAGATGACTTTCACATATCGTGAGGGTTGAGAAAAACGTAGTGATTGCCTCCTGCGCATTTGTCGTGGCTTTACGGATCATCAATCATAACCTTTTCATGTCAGATCGTTAATAGCATCGTAGGGTAAGTTTGAAAAGTAAGGGCCTCTACGCATTTGTCGCGACTTTATGAGAATTCTCGTACTGTTTGGTTTGTCGTTCCTTTGCCACGTAATCACCCTAGGAGTATTCGGTCTGTTTGATTATCAAAGTGGTTAGCTACCCTGCACATTGGTGCGGCCTTACGGAAAACTTACTATGCCGACTTGGACTCAATCAAATTTTCCAAACATCCCAGACTAGGTATGTGTAGGTAATCTGTTGTCATGCAGTCTGCTGATCTTGATACTTTGGTTACAATGGATTGTTGTCACTTCAAGTTTGATGGTTCTTTCCAGAGATAGATCCACTCATTTTACTAGCATTCGTACGATTGTCCAGATATAGAGATCAGGTCAATCGTACATGTATCATGTACGGATTCGATCATCCACTGGGAAAATCGGAAGAGATCAAATCTTATTTAGCTGTTTGCACTGACCGCAACTGGAGAATATGGAAGATTCCTCAGTGTACTGCGCGTCGCGTGCGTTGTTGAAAACTTTGTTTGAAAGTTATTCCTTTGGAGCTAGACTCCTTGAGGATTTTATTTGAAAAAATATATATTTTTAATTTTTTGAAATATCCGTCCGATCTCGCGGGAGGGCGTCTTCGTCCGATTTTTATCGTAACAAAGTCAAATGGCCTCCACTTATAAATTAATGGGGCTAGGGGTTTGAAATATTTTTAGAATTTGAAAGATTCGTCCGATCTCATGAATGGCCGTGATCGTCCGGTCTTTATTGTACGGTCTGGATCGAATAGCCAGATGGCCTCCACCAATAAATTAATGGGGCAATTGAGGAACATAAGCCTGATTTGGGCATGTGGGCCTAGGACCATGGGCCTCAAAATCGGGCTTGTGAAATGGGTCTTACTTTGGACATGTGGGCCTATGAAATGGGCTTGAAAACATGGGCCTTAAACCATGGCCCTTTGGACAATGGGCTTGGTGGGATTTTGACATGTGGGCCTTATGGACTTTGAACTTGTGGGCCTTGTGAGTTTTGAGATATGGGCCTCTGGGGCTTTGAACTGTGGGCCTTGTGGGTTTTGAGATGTGGGCCTCTGGGGCTTTGAACTGTGGGCCTTGTGGGTTTTAAGATGTGGCCCTCTGGGTCTTTGAACTTGTGGGCCTTGTGGGTTTTGAAATGTGGGCCTCTGGGGCTTTGACTTTGACCTTGTGGATCCCCGACTTTATTAGCTGCTTGTCCTGTATATGCATGAATGCTTTTGGTTTTTTTTGTAAAGAAAGGAAAACGATATATAAAAAGACTTTTTTGAAAGGAATGAAAATTTATATTTTTGCCAAATTTGTTGGTGTTTGCTTGTGTTTGGATTTGTACTTTGGATGATGGAATCAGAATATTGAACTTAGCCCACGTCGAATTCGGTATTTTGAGTTGTTTACTAAGGATCTCGGTTCCCTGAGAGTAGCTAGGATCATGCCCCTTGGATTTGGGTAGAGTTTGACAGAATTCTGATCCGGGACATATCTTTTCCTTATACTTCTTTACTCTACTTGTTACCTTGGCTTTTTTTCGTAGCGCCTTTCCAGGTTTTCACCACAACTGACTTTCTCGTCATTTTTTTCCATGACGTCCTTTCAGATTTTCACCATGTCTCGAGTTTTTGCTCTTGTCTGCCCCTTGACAGCTGTGCTCTTTTTACCCTTAGTGCCTTTTTAGGTTTTCACCAAGTCCACTACATACCCGCTGTTTTTACTCGAGGCGCCCTTTCAGGTTTTCACCTCGCCCATTTTGCTTAAGCACGTTACTTTTCTTTTGATTTCTCCTTTTCTTGTACAAAGGCAGGATGCTAGACTCCATTCATTGCCGGTCGATTGGTGAGCTACCTGACTTTGTCTTCAATCACGATCGTAAAGCTGTTGACATTGGGTTAAACTATCTTGAGGGAAAATGGGTTGGTGACTTGTGTTTTCACTCATTGGGTTCGACTCTTCTTTTCTTTTTCTCTTTTCTTTCTTTTTTTTTTCTTTTTTTGACTGCGCACCTTCTGTCTTTTTTTTTTCATCTTTTTTTTTTTGAACCCTTTATTTTTTGAAACACTTATTGGAGGGAAGGAATGATGATGAAATGTACCTCAGGATGCTAACATTTTATCATTTGACTTTAGCTTTACGATTGTGGTTGTTGACATAGTCAGGTAAGATTACCCATGTTGTCGGCGTTGATGGGCTCTGGAAGATCTTTGCCCCTAATGATGGTGAGGCGAAGGGCACCTCTCGGAAGAATCCTAGCGGATGATCAATGGACCGTCTCAGGATGACATTTCTTTAAGACTTGCTTGTCATTGGTCCTAGTGATTGTTGTGTGCTTTACGTCTGCAAGATGTAGTTAGTTGCATCAAGATTAACACCAATCATATTTTCTTGACTTCTCTTTTTTCATTCGTACTGATGATGTAGGATGTTGTCGGTACCCACTTTTGTATGCCACGAGAATGCACTCATGACCATTAGATGCCTTCGGATTCATTCTTTCGATGATGTCCACATCCCATCCTGAAAAAGGATTAAGGTGTTACCAGGTTATAAAGACTCAAAGCATGCACATGGATCCGTTGTATAAGCTTTAGATACTTGAAGCACTTCCTGATATGCTGCAATGACTTATCTCTATCGTTCATCAGTAGGACTTCGTTGTGGACTTCAGACATGATCTTGACAGCTTTGCTTGATGGGCTTGACTTCAGGCTTCATAGTAGATGGTGTATGATTGGTTCTTCATTCAATCTAAGTAAAGCTTCCATAGGAGAATTCAAAGTTAGATAGCCCCAGGTCTCAAGAATTCTGTCATTGTCTGCTTGCATTCAGGAGACGAGAATTTCTTGATGCGTACTGTTCTAGGGAGCTCAAGAGATCTCAAGTTCACAATTTCAAAAACATCTGTGCCGACATTGGCCTTTGTTTCAAGCTTTTGGAGGGACTCCTTTAGCTCGAGAGTCGAATCATCATTTCTCCCATCCTGGGCTTCATCCAAATTCATGAGTTTGAAATCTGACTCTAGATCGAAATCATATAAGTTAACTTCAAACTTAGGTGTTGTAACAGACGCATTTGGCAAATTATTGCTTGTGAGTTTTGAAAGATTTTCTATTGTTTTTATGTTTTGAGAAATTTCTGTTGTTTTTTTAGATTTTGACAAATATATGATTTTTTGGCATTTTGACAAGTATCTGAATTTTTTTGGCATTTCGAAAATATCTAGTGTTTTTGACTTTTTGAGAATTTTCTGATTTTTTTTTTCGATAAGTATCTGATTTTTTTGGCATTTCGAAAATATCTAATGTTTTTGGCTTTTTAAAATTTTCTGATGATTTTTTTTTTTTTTTTGGATTTTGACAAGTATATGAATTTTTTTGGTGTTTTGAAAATATCTAGTGTTTTTAGCTTTTTGAGAATTTTCTGTTTTTTTTTTTAGAAAGACGACGTTGTGAACCAGGGATTGCCTGATTCGACTCGGAGAGCGAAACACTATTTGCTTTTATTGTACCATTTTGAGGATTGCAAACCAGTTATTACCCTGTACTCCCTCCTCTCAGGAGGCAGGGCCAGATAGATCAGTAGGTGGGCCCTCATTGTTATACCCAAATGTCATGATGAGTTTGGGATTGAGCTTTGAGTTGGTGTTTGATGTCACTTTCCTCAGCTCATCCTCGATGCATTGTGAGTCTTTGCATTCTTCCTGCTCAGGTGGGACCCAGACTATGGTCCAGTCAATCTAAAGAAATTCTTGCCCCTTGCCCGAGTCATTTTCAAAGAGTCCAGTTGGGCTCATTCCGCTCACTTGATCCTCCATGGTGGATCTCGACCTGCTAACTGAATAGATGATCCCTTCTCTTATGGATTTGATTAATGTGTGGCTGAAGGGATCGTTCTCCTCTTGCCGACTTTACCCTCTTTTGATACATTTGTGCTTTGCTATCTCACCTATAGGAGGCAAATATTTCAGTCCTCTCATGCCTGCATTCTCTTGATATTCGAGCTGATAATAAAAATGTTAGTGCTCGATTGGAGGGAAGACATAGTTTGATCCGATGAGACATGCAAGAGGTATGCAATTCACAGTCTCGAGCTTGAGACCATGGTATGGGATATCCTCATCAGAGCATTGTATGTTTATGATTGGGATATCTAGCTCTTGATGGTTGACTGTTTCTATGGGAAAGATTTGTTCAGGATCATCCAAAATGGTCAGCGCCTTGTCTCCGAAAATGTATTTGGCTTTTTGATGAGGATTCGAAGAGAGAGCCTTGACTCTATGGATCCAAGACCGATTAGAGAGGAGATGAAATGAAACTATGATGTCAAAGACCTGAAAAGTGATGGTTGATCTCTTGGGGCTAATCAAGATCTCGACATTAATCTCTTCCTCGACCTTTCTCCTAGAGGCGGGAACTATTCGTCGTAGACTCTTCTCTTGAAGGATTGAAGACTGAGTAGAGCTAGGCAAAACCCTTTGAGTAGCAGAATATCCTTCTTGGAAAGTTACTGCATGATTAAAGCTGGGCCCTAATTTTGCTAAGGCATGCGGTATGTTGATCGGGGAAGGAGCATTTTCTTGGATTGCGAGGGTTGGAGTAGGGGCTGAATAGGCAGGTGGTGCCCCTTGTGAGATAAAGGATGTATGGACTGGATTGATCAGTGGTGGCTCCTGTAGACTTGGGGGCATGGAGATTGGACTGGACGGAGATGCCCCTTGCATATTTGAGAGCGAAGAGATTGGACTGGCAAGGTGTGCCCCTTGTAGACTCGGGGACATGTAGACTGGACGTACTGGAGATGGCCCTTGCATATTTGAGAGTGAAAAGATTGGACTGGTAGGGTGTGCCCCTTGTAGACTTGGGGGTATTGTTGTTGGGCTGGCGGTGATTGAATGGATGCATTGGACTGCATTGACAGGGGGTGACTCTCCTTGATTGATATTGTTAGTAGGAGTTTCTGATGAACTGGGGCATACTTGATATGATGGCAGGTGACTCTAGAGAGTGTAATTGGTGGTGGCAACAATAGGAGAGGTAACCATAATCGTTTGGTTGTCAATCAGATCTTGGATCACTTGTTTCAGGGTGAAACAACGGTCCGTTATGTGGCCTCGGGATTGATGGTATGCACAGTACTCATTCTAATTATAATTTGGTGACAGAGGGTTTGGGGGGAGCCTAGGCAGTAGCGGTGTAAGTATTTGCCTTTGGACTAGCATAGCTAGTACCTCACTGTAAGTTTGGGCTATCGGTGTAAACTGCTTAGGTTCCCGGGTCATCCTCATCTGTTGACCATGATTGGGGTACTGAGAAATCTCCATTTGCTGTTGTTGTTGCCATTGTCCTTCTTGAGGAGCGAATTGAGCACCTTGGATAGAGGCAATGCGATTGTCTTCTTCTGTTAGATGGAGGTCAGGAACATTTCTGGTACTGTTCTCATATCCAGTAAACCTTCCTTCCATTGTCCGCTGTACTGGGGAGGCCTGATGAGACCACCAAGGGGAGATCGTTCTAGCCCTTATTCCGGCTTCAACTCGTTCCCCAGCACGGATGAGTTGGGTGAAGTTGGCATATGGATACGATACGAGGTATCGGAAGATACTCGGGTTTGCCGAGTGGATGATCATATAGATTTGCTCCTCGTCATCAATGAGTGTTTTCATTCTGGCGGCCATGGCCCGCCACCGTCCAACATAAGCTGACACCGTCCAACATAAGCTGACAACGACTCATCATTCTTCTGCCTTAAGGCAACAAGATCCGCCCTTTTGGGTGCTACATTAAGATTATACACAAAACGATCAATGAAAGCTTGAGAAAATTGTTTCCAAGTCTTAATTCGATGGTAGTCTAATGATGTGTACCAATCTAATGCATCACCTTTCAAGGATTTTTGAAACAAACGGATCAATGCTCCATTATTACCTGCCAGAGTATTAAGCTCCCCACAGAATGTTCTTAAATGATCCATAGGACACCCCGTACCATCATACCTTTTGAATTTTGGTACCTCAAAGTTTTGAGGTACCATTGCATCAAGGAAGGGATAAAGATCCCTAACCTCGGTGGATGGGAGATCCACCCCTTGCTGCTTACGTAGCTTCCTCTGCATATCTTGTAATTGCTCTCGGAGTTCTGTGAGTTCAGAAGGATCATATGAGAGGAGTTTTGCCCCTTGAAATTGACCGAATCTCCTACTAAGAAGAGGATGTTGGTGATCTTGTGCTGATTCTATAGGAAAGTGTAGAATAGGATTTGCTGGAGGAGGAAGGGAGGAAGCAAAAGCAGGTTATGGGGTTGAACTATTTTGAGCACCAGGCTGTGTTGCCCGTGTATTCGGTCTGGCATTTGGTACTAGGCGAAGTAACAACTCTTGCATTGCCCGGAGACTTTGGGCCATCTCTTGCATGGTTACATTAGCTGACAAATCTGTTCGAGTTGCCGGAGGTGTCGGCACCGGTGCCGGTACCGGTGCCGATGCTGATGCTTCAAGAGATGACAGAGCTGTTGGCTCTTCTTCATGGGTAGTCATAGCTGCATGGGATTGAGTGGTCGTGGCTAGGATTGATGCCCAAACAAGTGTAAGCCAAAGAGTTTTTTTAAATTTCTGTATGAATGTAGTAATGATGTCCCTTGAGATTAAAGTACCACATGCTTTCGAGTCGGGTCTCAGCTAGTGCGAGCTAGCAACTCCCCAGTGGAGTCACCATTTTGTAGACACTGAAAAATCGGTGCCCACGTTGATTTAAATGTTATATTTTTTGTGATGGAGTGACGAGCTGATTTGTGGATGTTAGAATCGCCACTAGCCGAAAAATCTCAAAATTTCGTGGTCGGCTAGAACCACGGAATACGTAAGATGAGGAAAATTCGAAGACTTTCCTACCTTAAATTGACTCTTGGTCTGCGATCCGGGATTCCGGACAAGGGACCTCGGTTATAAAGGGGGAAGGTGTTAGGCACCCTCTCTGCCCGTACCAATGTAAGGTCTCTACTCGGTCTGGTAAAACAATCTCAAGGGATGATGAATGTTATGGCCGAGATGGGACTAGGCACATACGTGGATTTTTGATGCGGAAAGATCTGAGATTTCGGAAAGCCAAAGAGCATACGTCCAACGGCGTGTCTAGAGGACAGATGTGATGATACTTATGCAAAGAGATAAAAAAAGGGACTAGATCACTAAGAATTTTTGATGTGATAGGATCCGATATACGACAAGTCACAAAACATACGTTCACTAGAGATCTAGAGAAGCAGGGGGGTTGAGAAGGGAATAAATGTCATGATGAATACTTGTATGTAAAATGAATGGATCTTTGGCTCGATCTTGAGTAGGCTAAGACATGGACCAAAACATGACCAATCCGGGCTAGGCTTATGGGTCAGAGAGGTTGAGAGGAAGGCTAGGGGAATAGCTAAGGAAATCTGGACTTGAAGGCTTAAGAGCTCCTTCCCATTCATTCACTCTCTTCTCTCACTCTCTCTTAAGCTTGGGAGGAGGTTTCTTGGTTGTTGGGGTGTGTTGAAATGAGAAGAGGAGAGGACTATTTATAGCCTTCTCCAATGGTTGAATGGTAAATAGGTGGTAGGTAAGGGTTAAAAAAGTTGGAATGGAAGCTTATGATTGGCTAGGGAGAGAGGAGCGCCACGTGGCATACTCTCATTGTCTTATGAGGCTGGTAAAATTGTAAATAGTGAAGATTGGGGGGGGGGGGGGGGGGGGGGGGGAGGGGGGGGGGGGAATCCAGGAGAAAGTTGACTTTTGGACATTGAGACAGCTGTCCGCACGCGAGTCGCGAGCGGTGGCATTTGAAGTACCGCAAGCGGTAGTCAGACTACCGCCTGGGCTTAGTTCGGGCTGGTTTCTCGCGTGCGAGCTTTGTACATCATGCGGGTTAGTCCAGAAGTCTCCTTTCTGATTTTTCAGCTCAGAAAAGTGGGTTTCGGCTTGGATAAAGAGGATCTGGGTTATGGTATATGGTATAAGTAGGGTTGTGTGCGTGTTGAACGGTTTGGATCGGAGTTTCAGGTTGCGGATTGGGAGTTTGGGGACTTTGGGTTAGGGTTCGGTTTAGGCAAGGATTAAGAATTTGGTTTAAGGTATGATCATGGTTCTCGGATAGTCTTAGCCTTCTCAGAATATTAGCCTGGGTGAGGTGTCTACATAATCAAAAGTGAAAATTCAATTTTGGTAGTTGATCTTTGACTCATCTATGACACTTGGCATATTAGCTACTAATTGTGGGGACGCCTTACAACTCTTTAGAGAAAAAAAGCACATTGGGGTGGAGATATCCACTCTTCTCATTTGAATAATGTGGCCCACATTTTGGGTTTGGGTGGCTTATATTGGATCTTGGGTTGGTTTGGATTACATTGAGTATAGTTGGGTGGATTAGATCGAGTTAGATAGAATTATACTACATTGGTTTGAGTTGGGTTGGGTTGATTTGGACTGAGTTATATTGAATTGGATGGTTTAGATTGAGTGGATGATTTGAATTTCGCCATAAAAAGTAGCTATATCAATCAATTATTCCACTTTCTTAACAACTTTCAAACATGATCTGGACGAGCTCCATCTTAAATAACTGTTTGTCATCCAATCAAATCCTACTATATCATATTAGGAGGGAGATCAATGCGAAAGTGACAATGCTTATCTGTTGGGGGCCTTACACAAAACTTTAGGATCTAACATTCAGAACAAACCAGAATTATGGATAATAAAGCAATGAAATAAATCAAAGCATAAATCACACACCATACAAGAGATTTTTACGTGAAAAATTCTCAAAGAGGTAAAAACCACGGGACCTCATCTAGATCAACAATCCACTATGAAGTAGAACGTTACAATCATCTTCACTCACACAAGAGTGGATAAACAATGAGAGAATAAAAGAAAAACGGAGAGATCTCACCAATTATGAGGACATAAAAGCGCTGAGATATAAATTGCACAGTAGATAATCATCACGAGCATAACCTCCCTTCTACAAGCTTCCTCTCTCTCTCTCTCACACCTTTGATAGACCTCTTGTGTTTTTCATTTCACTAGAAAAACCTTAGGAATCCCTATTTATAGTTTTAGGAAAATCTTTTCCGCATCTCAATTGTCAAAGGACTCAGATTTTTGCAATCCACAAAATCGCGGAATGAATTTGCATAACCACGACCGGTCGAGATGAGGCTACGACCGGTCGAGTACCACCCACAACCGGTCGAGAACCACCTTCGACCGGTTGAGCACCCTAGAGATAAATAACTCAAAGTCATTAGACTTTGAGTCGAGTCAGGGCTCGACTCCACGATTGGTCGTGCATAAGCCCTTGACCAGTTAAGTGAGGCTCATGACCGGTCGAGTATGTGACAAAAAAAATCCCATCAAATTTCTCCCTTTTTGTCCCAGGAGGGATTCACCTTCTTCAAGCTAGCCAGGTTTTTACAAACCTCAAACTTACCCTTAAGCAAATCCTTGGTCATCATATCTGATCCATTATCGTCTGTGTGGACTTTCTCAAGCTGTAACACCTTATGTTCCAAAGTATCCCTAATCCAGTGATACCGAATCTTTATGTGCTTCGACTTGGAATGCTGACTTGGATTCTTGTTCAAGTGTATAACATTCTAAATATAGTAATAGACCATGTGCTACTCCTGCTTCAAGCTAAATTCCTATAGAAACCTCTTCATCCAAAACTTTTCTTTACATGCCTCTGTGACTGCAATGTACTCGACCTTACATCATTAACAATGTTATGATCTTCTGTAGCTTACTCTATCAAGAAACCGGTCCCCCTGTAAACATGAACATGAACCCCGATGTAGACTTCCTAGAGTCTATATCACCTGCCATATCTACATCTGTGTAGCCCTTTAACACACGTTTTTCGTTACCATAACATATGCTCAACCTGGATGAGCCTATTAGATACCGCAATATCCATTTCACCATTGCCCAGTGCTCTTTGCCAGGATTGGCAAGATACTGACTGACAACACTAACCGCATATGCTATGTTTGAGTGTGTACACACCATATCATACATCAAACTTCCTACAGCTGACACATATGATATCTTCTCCATCTCTGCCTTTGTCTTGGGACACTGTCTGTCGCTCAATTTGAAGTGACTATCCAGTAGAGTACTGACTGGCTTCGCTACATTCATATTGAACCGCTTTAGGACTTTCTCAATATACTGCTCTTGTGACAGCCAAAGCTTCCTGCTGCTTCTATCACAGGTTATTTCCATTCATAGGATTTGTTTAGCTGGGCCCAAGTCTTTCATCGCAAAAAACTTGCCCAACTCCTGTTTCAGCCTGTCGATCTTCTTGGTGTCTTTTTCCATGATGAGCATGTCATCAACGTATAACAGTAGAACTAAAAAATCACCATCTGAGAACTTGCGCATGAACACACAGTGGTCCGACTCCATTCTGTCATACCCATACTGTAACATAAATGAATTGAACTTCTTATACAATTACCGTGGAGCTTATTTCAGCCCATACAAGTTATTCCTCAGCCTACACACTATATGCTCTTTGCCTTTGATTTCGAATTCCTCTAGTTGATGCATGTAGGTCTCTTCTTTCAGGTCACCATAAAGGAAGACAGTTTTAACATCTAACTGCTCTATTTTCATATCCATGCTAGCCGCCAACCCAAGTAACACCCGTATGGATGTCATCTTCACCACTAGTGAGAATATCTCCTCGAAGTCTATACCTTTTTTCTGACCGAACCCTTTCACTAAAAGTTTGACGGTCTGTGAATTCTTCTGCTCAACCTTCTTTCTGAACACCCACTCATTGCTTAAAGCTTTCTTACCCTTAGGCAGTTTCACCATATCATAAGTGTGGTTCTTATCCAAGGATTCCATCTCCTCTTGCATAGTTTTCAACCACTCCCCCTTATGCTCGTTGGCTAAGGCCTTAGAATAGTCTTCTAGCTCTCCCCCATCAGTGAGCATAATGTACTCATGCACCGAGCACCGCTTGGACGGTTGTATGTCCCTAGATGACCTCCTCACCTGTGGCTCAACAGGTGGATCAAGTGGGGGTTGCTCCCTTAATTTATCTTCTGAAGGAATTCTCTCATCCTCTGCACCTTGTTGTATTCCCCCGTCATCAGTACTACGGGAGGAATAATTAGATCCATGTCCTCTGACTCACCTGAGCTAGGTTGATTTTTCTCTGGCTTACCAATGTCTTCTATACACTGATCTTCAAAGAATACTTCATCTCTGCTCCTGACGAGCTTCTTCTCGGTCGGATCCCACAATCTATAACCAAACTTTTCATCACCACACCCTAAGAACACATACTGCATGATCTTCATATCAAGCTTGGACTTCTCGTCTTTTGGTACGTGAACGAATGCTCTGCATCAAAACACCCTGAGATGACTGTATGATGAATCTTGTCTAGTCCAAACCTTCTCTGGTACTTCTCCATTCAACAGAGCTGATGGACACCTGTTTATCAAATACACCGCTGTGTGCATTGCTGCTCTCCAGAACGTCTTGGGCAATTTCGCATGGGATAACATTCATCTGATTCTCTCTACAATGGTGTAATTCATTCGCTCAGCCACATCATTATGCTGGAGGGTCTTGGGAACCGTTTGTTTATGCCGTTTATCCAAGGACTTACAATACTTATGAAAGTCGCCAATATATTCACCACCATTATCAGTGCGGATGCACTTCAATGATTTACTTGTCTCTCTCTCGACTATAACATGAAATAATTTAAACATACCAAAGACCTCGCCCTTGGATTTTAAAGCATAAATCCAAACCCTCCTAGATACATCATCTATAAAAGTAACCAAATATAATACCCCACCTAAGGTTTTTGTCCTTAGAATAAACAAAATCTAATGCATGCACTTTATTAACATAAGAAACAATTTTAACAAATGAAACTCTATGCTGTTTCCCTGATAAACAATCAAGATAGGTTTTGAGAAGTGTACATGTCACGTCTGGAAGGAGTCGCTTCCTTGCTAATAACTGAAGCCCTTTTTTACTCATGTGACCTAGATGTCTGTGCCACAAGTCAATAGTTAAATCTTCCACTGCGTTCAACCCACCTTTGCACACACTAACACTTGCCTTGTACAAGGTACAACACTTCTTTCCTGTAGCTACGATCAATGAACCCTTGATGAGCTTCCAGCGCCTACCAGCAAACCGGCTTTCATAGTCATCATCATCCAACCTTTCCGTTGACATCAAGTTAAGGCGAAGGTCTGAGATAAGCCTCACATCCCTGAGAACCAATTTGTAGCTCACATCGCTCTTCATATAAATATTACCGACCCCTATGATCTTCGATATGTCAAAATTTTCCATCTTCACAGTCCCATAGTCACCTAACTTGTAGCTTATGAAGAAATTCCTGCGTGGAGTCGTATGAAAAGAAGCTCATAAGTCAATCACTTAATCGGTGTCTTGACTTGTAACCGTAAGACATACATCATGATCTGCAGGAAGAATAACTACAACGTCACCATCTGAAGCGACCGCAGTGGAATCTGACTCATCTTCCTTTTCTTTTCCTTTTCCTTTCTTGTTGTTCTTAGCCTTACGACATTCATGCTTATAGTGACCATTTTTGTCATAATTCCAGCAATCAACATCTTTTCTTTTACTTGACTTACCTCTTGATTTATCTTGGGCCTTCCTGCCCTTCCAGTTCTTTCCTTTTTTTCCGTTTCTGTGTCACAAGGGCCTCTTGCTGAGTAGACCCCTGAGACTTCTTCTTTGTCTCCTCATTGAAGAGACAGCTAATTACTTGTTCCATGGATATCTTTCCGTTTGACGCGGAATTACTTAGAGACACCACCAATGTCTCCCAATTGTCAGGCAATGAACTAAACAATAGTAGATCCTACAATTCATCATTCAGGACCATCTTCATATAGGAGAGTTGGTTCACTATATTGATGACCTCATTCATGTGCTCGGCCATATAACCACTATTCTTGAACTTGAGATTCACAAGTCACCTTATCAGAAAAATTTTATTACCGGCTGTCTTCCTCTCATATAGCCCTTCTAATTTTAGCCATAGGCTAGTGGCTGAGGTTTCCGTAGACACATGGTGGAACACAAAATCATCCAGCCATTGTCTAATAAATTCCACCGCCTTTCGGTCTATCTTCTTCCAATCGTCATCAGACATATCCTTGAATTTTGCTGATATGCCTAAAATTGGAAAATATAGGTCCTTGCAATAAAGCAAGTCCTCCATCTTAGCTTTTCATATGGTCCAGTTAGAACCATTGAGGCTGATCATCCTTGATGAGCCGCCTTCCATAATTCAAAAAACTGATCCTACCCGTTTAATGAACTTAGCTCTGATACCACTTTGTTGGGGCCTTGCACAAAACCTTAAGATCTAGCCTCCTAGAACAAACCAGAATTATGGATAATAAAGTAATGAAATAAATCAAAGCATAAATCACACACCACACGAGATTTTTACGTAAAAAACCCTCAAAGAGGTAAAAATCAAAGGACCTTGTCCAGATTAACAATCCACTATGAAGTAGAACGTTACAATTATCTTCACTCACGCAGGAGTGGATAAATAATAAGAGAATAAAAGAAAAACGGAGAGATTTCACCGATTATGAGGGCGTAAAAGCGCTGAGATATAAATTACATAGTAAATAACCTCCACGAGCATAACTTCCCTTCTACAAGCTTCCTCTTTCTCTCACACACCTTTGATAGCCCTCTTGTGTTTTTCATCTCACTAGAAAAATCCTAGGAACCCCCATTTATAGTTTTAGGAAATTCCTTTCCGCATCCCAGTTGTGAAAGGACTAAGATTTTTACAATCTGCAAAATCACGGAACAAATCTGTGTAGCCACGACCGGTCGAGACGAGGCCACGACCGGTCGAGCGCCGCCCACGACCGGTCGAGAACCACCTTCGACGGGTCGAGCCCTCCGGAGAAAAATAACTTAAAGTCGCTGGACTTTGAGTCGAGTCAGGGCTCGACTCCATGAGTAGTCGTGCACCAGCCCTAGACCGGTCGAGTGAGGCTCACGACCAGTCGAGGACGGGACAAAAAAAAATCCCATCATTATCTGCATTCTTCATAACAATAATTACTTTATGTAACAATGGAACTTTTTATAGGAAAATTCAAATCATCTGCTCAATAAGCCATAAAATTCAGTACAATCCACCTCCACATATCAAATCTCTTTGTACTTCTATATATTGGAGGGTAATACTTGATATTACTTTAACAACTTGTAATGGTTAATAATTTAATTAGGTAGTGTACACGTGGGAACACGTTAACTAAAATCAAAATGTAAACATCCAAACTGTGGAATCTAATGTCGACGGGTTGACGAATGGATCAACCACCATCAAATGCATGGACATGTTACCTAATCAAATTATAGTTATTTTTTAGTTTGGCCATTATATGGACGGTTGAATTTGACTTTCTTTTACACACCACACATCCACAACTCACGTAGTAGACTAGAGGTGTACATGAGTTGATCCGAGTTAAGCTTTGCCAGCAAGATACCCCAGTTCGAACTCGGCTCGGTCTTCGAGCTTGATTGGCCAGCTCGGCTCGATTCGGTCAGTAGCTTAGGCCAGTTTGAGCCGAGATCGAGCCAAGATCGAGCTAAGTTCGCCTGTACAGTATTTCCACAAACACATGGGTTGCACATTCAAAATCTCATTGCATGTAAAACAACAACATCAAACACCTTGTAAGAAACATAAAAATGAAGAAAAAATAGTATTTGTTTCATATACATACCTTCCTTGCTACCGGCTACACTTTGTTAAGTCATTTCATCAAACACTTAGTAAGCAATATTAATATCAAAGTAATCGAGTCGCCAAACTGATTCGATCCAAGTCGAGTCGAGGTTTGGGCAAGCTCGAACTCAGTTTAAAATTTTTTCGAGCTAAAAAAATCAGCTTGACTCGGCTCGAACTCGGTTTTGAACCAAGTCGAATCGAGCTTTTCCGAGTTGAGTCGAGCGAGCTAACTGATCTAACTTGGTTTGTGTATAGCCCTATAGTGGACTGAGTGAAAACAACCTTGTTTCAACATTGAGGTCTTGGTATTGATTCCCAAGTGGGGTATGGCTAACAGTGGGGTGTTGCGAACTAACGTGCTAACTAATAAAAAAAAGAAGAAGAAGAAAAAGATTTTGAGCTGCTTTTATGACAGGCATACAAGAGGTGACTGTGTATCAACCATCACACCACCAGAGTATCAAAGTATCAACCCTGATTAGTGATTGATGCGATCACCCGGTGGGGTCCCAGTCTGACCAATATGAAATTTTCAAGGACAGCCTATGAATAGTCGAAATGAAAGTACTTGCATGTAAAGGCTTCCATGCACAGCTCACTAGTTCAATGCTCATTAAATAACGTGGAAGAAACTAGTATAAGTTTTGGAGAAACTCGGCCGAGTTTTGACTCGACTTGACTGGGTTTCAAGTGAGTCGAGTTTTCTTGTTTTTAAACTATGGTTTACATAGTGAATTACTTGGATTAAACATAAAGAAAATGAGTTTGGTGAAGTAGGCGTTTGGATGCACGAATGAATTGAATTGCAAAAGGAATCCATTTAATCAACATTATGCTAGAAGAGCTAATGATATTCTCTAGTAGGTATAAGAAGGAAGTGATCCTCAAATCTTAGTTGTGTTGTTTCTTTCAGTTTCAACTTGAAAGTAATGTAGTTGCACCAGGGAAGGAAACTGCAAATTCATGGTTCTTACTTCTATTACAATTGTTCATCCAAACGCTCCCTTAGGGTGGTGGGCTAAAATTTAGGCCCGGGCCCAGAAGTATAGTGGATAATGAAATGAAGAAGAGAAGGGCTGGCCCATGGGACTTACTAGCTAGGCCAGATCCACCACAGGCTGAGGTGGACCTAACTTTGAGCCAGGGGATCAGGCTCCAGCCTGGTATGGCTTGACTATCAAATGAGTTGGGACCCAATTCAGCTTTGACAACTTTCGTCCTATGGGGTGGGGCGCATTTATGGCTGTTGAATGTCAGGCCCAGGTTTCAATTTTCAGCCTGTTAAATAAATGAGCTGGATCTAATTTTTAGGCCCAATGGATAAACAGGCCCATGAACCTTTTGTTGATGGGGAAACCATAGTTAAGGCTGATTGCTTCACCTAAATGCACCACTGCAGTTTGTCTTTGTATTCCTTATAACAACTGGAGCCCATTGTTTGGTAATCTAAGCCGTTCGATATTATGGGTCCCACCATCAATGCTCCATGTACAAAAATCCTCAACCTTCCAATATAGGTGGCCCAAAAACAAACGGAAGCCCAAATATTTAAGAGGCTGAATCCTCTATAGCATTTTCAAAGAAAGCTTATTCTAGAACTCTGCTTGTAGGGTTTATTATTATTTTTGTACAAATCCAATCTATTAAGAAGGGTCACACCACTATGAAAGTAAGATACCCTGAAAATAAAGCCAAACCAACTATCACATCGGCCGTCACGCAAATTTGGAGGTTATAGTGTGGATGTCCATGTTTCTTATGGCATGGCCCACCTAATGATTTTATAGACGTTACTTTTTGGGCATCCCATCATCATGTGGGGTTCACTTGATGTACAGTTGAATGGCATACACACGAAATGGTGGACCCTATACAGACCGTTGATTAACATTTACACATGTGAATATAAGAGCTGTGGAAAAAGCTTTTATTATAAACGTTTGTAAAAGATCCGGCTTCAACATTCTACGCATCGGGGAGAATTTAGGCCATTCAACATATATGTCACATCACATTAACATGTTGGATGACTAAACCATGGGTCCCACTTGTAAAAACTGAAAGTCCAAGTGCACCGTACATAAACAACTTCATATAATACACTGCTTTGATCCACATTACAGCACACATATTCTAGAGGGATTAACAAAACAGTTATGAGGGAGCATTTTCTTTTGTGTATATATATATATATATATATTAGGTTTTCTAGAACTTGAAAAAATCCATCTTGGTTTGACAATTTTTCTAACATTTACATGTATGGCGAATAGGTCTCCTTGTGTGTTAATGTCTATTACATATTTAGGTTCGAAAATATTTTTGACCTTGTTTTTCTAACATTCACACGTATGGCATGTAGGGCGAACATGTTTCCTTATGTGTTAATGTCTTTTACAAATCTTGGTTTGACAATATTCAGGACCTTGTTTTTCTAATATTTATATGTACGGTGTATAGGTCTCTTTGCCTTGTTAATGTCTTTTACACATCTTGGTTTGACAATTTTCTTAGCCTTGTTTTTCTAGGGTTTACACTTACAGCAAATAACCCTCCTTGCATGTTAATATATCTTTTACGCATGTTAATGACCTTTACTCACAGTTGAATAAGACTGTTAATATCTTTTTCACATATGTTAATAAACTTAAAAACTTTGAACACATATGAGTCCCTACTCACGGCTTAGTAGTAGACTATGAGTCTCGGCACTGTAGCTCATGGGTTCAAGAGCCTTGTGAGCGTGTGTATGGAAAAGAAACCCATTAAACATATATGAATAAGAGTTAGAGAAAAGCTTTTATTGCCAATGTTAGTAGAAGATCAAGCTGCAATATTTTACAATTGGTATTTTCTAATTGTAGAACTCTTATTATATGGGTCACATATATATGATTAACAATTTTGATTTAATGTAAGATTATTTAGATTGAGCGATCCAGTCAACCTTACTATATTTGTGATTGATATAGATAACTTTATGGTAAGATGCTTGAATTGTGGTCCCCATGCATTATTTAGTTGGATATAAAAACCTATAGTAATGAGGCATTAGAGGGGAAGATTATGATGGGTAATCTTATTCATATCTTTTTATTTATATATAAAAATACATGTCATGATTTCCTTATCAATAAAGATAAAAAATCTACTTCCATTAAGAAGTTTTCATAAAGATATCAAGTGTGAAAGATTGAATATTCACTCTCAACAACATTGCGGCATTGGAAATATCTTTCAATCAAGATATGCATATAAAGTTTTAATTTGCAATTTTTATTATGCATAGATGATTTATTTATTTTGCTATTCAGTTTATAATAATATGAGAGTTTTTTTAGTGCATTAGTCATCCAGATCTATCCCATCGTAAGAACATTATTTTGGATGAATAACCATCAATCCACTTGTAAAATCTTAAAAAGTCCTAGTGCACCGTACATACCTTCGAACATGGAATAAATCACTTCATATATTACACTGTTTGGTCGACGCTTCAGTACACCGATTTAAGAGCGTTCAAGGAAACAGTGACGGGGAAGCATTCTTTGTACTTTATCTAAATTACGTTTTCTAGAATTTGAAGAAACCAACGTCGGATTGACAGTTTTTCTAACCTTGTATTTTTCTAGATGAAAAGTCAAATGTCTATCTTTAATTTTCTTTGTGATGGAATGATTGTATTAGAATTTCTATTTAGAGTTGAAATTTCTTCATTTGGGATGTTTGATTCAATGCTTAAAAACACGTTTAGAACAGTAATGAAAATCATCTAAATTAAATAAGAACCAAATCCTAGTTTTCTTGCATAAATTTCCCGGCATTGCATGTACTTTTCACAATCTTGAAGATCCATTCTTTTGATAAAACCAACGGTCAATGGAAATATACTTCCTGATTAGTTTAATGCAGTTTGTTAACTTCACACGTGTGGAGCCATGCCCGTCCATACGCCGGCACACATGCCAACATAGAACACTTGTGAGACATTCAAGCTCTGTTCCACTCCTCAAGTGGGCCACAATGTATAGAGCAGACCTATGGTAGAAATAAACTTGTTCCAGCCGTCCATTTGTTTGCTATGCTATGGCCCATCTGATGGATATATTTGATTAAGCGCACACGTATTCCATGTTAACACATTTTCTTGCGTGTGGATGTAGACGGGTTACGACGCGGATGTGAGATTAGCAAACATCTTAAGGGACAGTTTGGGCGGTGGGATGGGATTCATCCGGTGCTGTGCCAATTCCACTCCATGTTGAGGAAGAATGGAGAAGCTTGGAATTACATTAAAAGGAATTGCACTGGTCCCGTGCCAATTTCACTTAATGTTTGGGAAGTTGGGTAGATCACAACATGATGTGTGGGCTATATCCACACAGTCCACCCATTTATGGAGATTATTTTAGAGTATGGGCCAAAAAATCAAGTAAATTTAAAGCTCAAGTGGACCCTACCATAGAAAGCAACGGGGATTGAATACTTACCATTGAAAACTTCTTTTGGACTACATAATTTTTGAATCTATCTCATTTTTAGACTTATGCCATAAAATGAAGTTACAAAACAAATGAACAGTTTAGATATAACACATGTGTGTTATTCTTAGTAATTTCAAATGATGGTGGATATATCCATTCAATGCACCACTATATTATCAACAAAGCATGACATTAATTTTATCCCATGACAACAGGGACAATTCCTGCCATGGATAATAATTATGTTTTTTTGAATCCCATCCCACCTAATCCATTTTAATCCCACCGCTCAAACTGACCCTTAAGTAAGATTGGATTAACCATGGTAATTATCTAATGATGCATGTATCTTATTTGCATTTAATTGAATTTTCAATTAGCAAAATGAATTGGGTAACGACAGATACGATTAGTTTACTCTTTAAGTCAGTACATGTGAACACTTAGACTTGTGGCCCATTTAAAATACAATTAAAGAGTGTTGATTTCTTTAATTACTGACTTAGATGCTTGCCAACTACACGTGTGGAGCCCTGCCATCCACATGCAGGCACACGTGCCAACATAGAACTCGATATGAGTTTTGCATGTGGTTGGAAATGGTACCCGGATCTTTGCTTCAAGAATCGGGTAATTTTCACTCTTACGTGGGCTACAGTGTACAAAGAAAGCAGGTGGTGACAGCAAGTGGTCCACTTGAGGCGTGGAATAGGCTTTTTTTTAAGGCATGAAGATCTAAATATAGTCCATGAAAAGATCTGATCTTACGCACGTGTTCTATGTTGGTGCATGTGCATGCATGAGAATGAGAAAGGCTCACACGCAAGGAATTAGCAAACGTGTGGAATTAGCCAACCTATTAAAACCCGGAAGAGGTTTGTCATGCTGTGTTTTTATGGGGGCGCGCCCGGTTTGGATCCAACTAGGTAGGTAGATCCCTAACTATGGGGCCCACTGTGATGTGTAAGCCTTAGATCTACACCGTCCATTCATTCTGACAGCTCATTTTAGTGCATGATCTAAAAAGTGAAGCAGATTCGAGTCTTAGGTGGACCATACCACAAGAAACAGTCATGATTGCATCCCCACCATTAAAAACTTCGTGGGGACTACCAGAATGTTTATTTGCCATCCAACTCGTTGATATGGTCACAAAGGCTTGGATGAAGAGACCATAAAAATATTAGCTTGATCCAAACTTTTGTGACCCATAGGAAGTTTTTAATCATACTTACCATTGTTTCATGTATTATAGTCCACCGGAGATTTCAATCAATTTCATTTTTTGATCATACCTTAAAATGAGTTTTCAAAATAGATGAACAACATTTATATAAGGCATGTACTTCATCATGAGTGTTGGGGGCCGTTGCACAAAACCTTAGGATATAGCCTTCTAAATAACATTAGAATTATGGAATAATAAAGTAATAAAATAAATCAAAGCATAAACCACACGACATAAGAAATTTTTACATGAAAAATCCTCAAAAAGGTATGAGACCTCATTCGGATCAACAATCTATTATGAAGTAGAATGTTACAACCGATCATAAGCACATACCGCTTGGATCAAACCTTCTTCACTCACGTAAGAGTGGATAAACAATAAGAAAATAAAGAAAAACGGAGAGATCTCACTGATTACGAGGATGTAGAAGCGCTGAGATGTCGACTACGAAGTAAATCACCTCTACGAATAGAATCTCCCTTCAACAAGTTTTTTCTCTCTTTTATCGCTCTTTCACACTTTTGATAGCTCTAAACCCTTTAACAAATCTTTACAAAGTTTTAGGAAACACCCTAGCATACCCTAAAACAACTCCATATTTATAGTTTAGGCAACTCCCTTTACACCTTCTGTGAAACCGTCTCAAATTTATACAGTTTGTACAAAATGAGGAAAAACCCATATGTGGGCACATAAGCCGTGCCCTTTTTTATAGTATATATAGGGACGATGCCCATTAAATCCAGGATCATTTTCCAATGGGCCATTGATCAAAATTTTAGGATTTCCCATAATATTTTTAAGAACCATCAGCAGTGTATATTTTCCGATCAACAGTTAACCGAACATGGATCCAAATCCAATGGCCAGAGAGGCGACGCATGCTACAGCAATAGGTAGGGAGGTATTGTAGACAGCCTCTCTGATAAACTTATAATTGGAACTATCTTAGTTTAACCATCCAACTTATTTAAAATGCATGAAGGGTTCCAACCAACGGAGACCAAACGCTGAGTGGGGTGGGCCCAAAAGGGCCTACAAGATTTTGAAAGTGGTCAGGCCGGTCACCTAATCGATACTTCATCCCAAACCCTATCCTCTCCATCCATCCGTCCATTGCAATCTAATGTTGAGGATGGACCATATAATGTGAAAATTAGGCTGATCAGATATGATTGGGATGATGAACCTTTCTTTTCTAACCATCCTTTTTATGGTCAACTATTGGATGGTCAGGATCACCTGATTATTACAATGTTTTGCACTATTCTTTATCCACAGGGCAGCCCTTGATTTGATGATCTGGATTATCACGCATGAGTGACACGTGTAGGGTGGATGGTTTAAACAAAGGATTACTAGAAGAAGTGATTATTAGGGATTTAATGGCTTATCCACACATATTTTATGTTTGAAACATTGTAGACTAATGTTAATGTATCATACATACAATGCTCAGGCCCAGCTATTGTACAGCATGTCTGGGCTTTCAGATTATACGGTTGGTGGCCATGGTTCATGGATCGTAAATGCTGATACAGAGGGATGCACCATGCATGGACTATGCACCAAAAAAAATCTCCAGATTGGAAGATCCCAGCTATAGAATAATGGATCTTTCATTTGTTGAGTAGGAACCGTTGCTGTATTCTTTCTTAACCGTTTCTTTGTTGGTGATTCATTTAAGAAGATAATTGAGATATGGACCATATTGCAGTGGGACACATGACATCAAACGTTTGGATCAATGATAATATAGACCCCACCTCGTACAAAATGAAAACCCGTAAGAAACGTTATGACCTCAGGGCCTGAGTATTTTCAGATAATACTCTCTCTGAGTGTCATGTCATACCCTATAGCACATGTATCTGACTAATGCCCATTTTAATCAATTATAATTTAGGTAGCTATTTGACATTGGTAAGATGCGACTCGGTATTATACTGCAATGTTAGACGTTCATTTTTATATGATGCGGCAGGATTTGATTAAGTTGAAGGGTCTCTATTAAATACACGAGTCATTTAATATTTGATAGAATAGTTAATCGGTCCCATCTCTAACAGAGGTTTTTCACTCAACAAAAGCCCGCCATGTTAAATTAAAAAGGAGCGCGATTGGGGCGGTGGTACTACCCAATAAATGTCGGTTGACAAGATATGATAGTTTGATACCAAAGCCAATCAACATCCATTGAGAGGATATGATGGTATTGATAGGATGTGATGACTAATACAAAAGCACTCCACATGGCATGGATTGGGGTCAGATGGTGACAAACAGCGTGAAATTTGCTGTGCTCGGTTAAATTTGATTGAATTATGTCTTTTTGTCATAACTTAACAAAGCATGTTTGAAAGTTTTTAGAAGAGTAAATATTCATGTATAATCCAATCAAATCTGGCCATAACCTGGCCCTACTAAGTAATCTTGGGGTCAATGTACATGTGTGTGCATCAACTCAAATTTTAACCATCCAAATTGCTGGTTATCTTAAATTCATATTGGATGAACAATCCTATCCTTTGATGGGTGGAAGCCTCCTTGATGAATTCGGACTATGGTTGTTTCTCACCTCAGCCGTCCACTAAATGTCCAATATTAGTTAGATAATTTTAACGAAGTAATTTTTGAGTTAAAATCCATCAAAAGTGGGACCTACAAGTAGATGGTTAGGATATCTCAATCAATGTGATTCTTGGCCAATGACCCATCCACACCCATAATTCGGACGATCCGGATCTAAATATATACATGCACACAAGATGCATGGTGAATATGGCCATATGGAAAAACAAGGCCGGTCCACTCATCAGGTGGGCCATCCCTGTACAAAGAACAATAGGTGGTTTAAAAGACTTGCCAAAACCTCATATGGCCTGATTTTTGCATGTAGTCATCTTCACATACTCAGCCACCTTTTACAAGGCTCAGATGTCCCACACGGTTGCCAAGTTTAGCACGTGTGCCGCGTGTAGATGTTCGCGTGTAGTTAGCAAGCATCCTGAGTAGCTAGCCTTATCCCTTCTCAAACAAGTGGAGAATGAAGACATGTTAGGTGGTGTATACCAAGAAAAGACAATATAATTAGCATTTTTAAAGTTAAAAAGAAGCGTTTTAGTCCTTGTTGAAGTGGTAGTTGGATGATTTTGGTAAGGTGAGTGGCCCACCCCATTTGTCTAAATCTCTGGAATAGATAGCCTATGGATTTTGGCCATCAATGACTAGGAAAGAGTCCATCCACAGCAACTTGTCTCGAGATTCCCGTTTCATGCGTTGGAATTACATTGAAACAAACCGCCGTGATGAATACTCTCTTTTTTCTTCTTTTATCTATCCTATAGACTTGGTTCAGGTGGGGCACACTTTTTTTCTTTTTTTTTCTAATCTAAGCTCTTGATCACGACATGACCCACATGCTAATACCTTCCTTCTCAGGTGATCCTTACCAGATAAACTATCGTGATATGACCCACATGCTATTATCTTTCCTATCAGGTGATCCTTGCCGTTACGATGAAAATGGATACTTACAACTATTTATCCAACGGTTAGGATCATCTTTAATGGGGAAGATTTTAATTAGGTGCATGTCCCACATCCACCCTGGGGCTCACCATCTGATCAACAGCCGCTTTCGGACGCTCAGAAATAATTTTAATTGGTGAACGGTCAACATCAGACCATTGATTGGACACTTGGGATTAGTCAGTCATTTTGATTTTTGGGACATGGCCCACCGATGCGCATGCTCATTGATGTGACGTAGTGATGGTTTATACACCAAGCTACGGTATACAGCTTTCAGATGGATAATTTTTATAGTCTTTTGAAAGGAATGTGACCCTAAAAAAATGCTTTGATTGACCCCGCATATTGACCTGATCTTGAAAAATATTACTCAGGGATTCCAAACACGTTGGCTACATAGAAAACGGACACACCCGAAGACTTCTACCATCCTCGACCCGAGGATATGGATGCTAAACTTGGGTTTTCAGTTTGTGCCGGTGGGCCAAAAGCATTTTGTTTTTTTTTTTTTGGGGTCCATCGAATGCAAAAGGGTACAAAGATCATGTCTACCATTGCATTCAAATCCTATGGTCCATCTGTTATCTTCTATTTTTCACCGTTTCGAAAATAATTGATTGGAAATGGACACACGTCAATGCACAGCATATACATGACATGCATAAAATTTGCGAAGATGGAGAGCATTTTACAGAAATGATAGCTGGTGTAGGTCGAGTGATACATGTCATATATCCAAACACCGAATGTGGCCGAGCAGTTGAAGACGAATGTGGTCGAACGAGAAAAGGCATTGCAAGCGGTTATCTAAACATGTGTCAAAAGTAAAAAGAGGAATCTATAGAGCTAGAGTGGTGCTGAAGCGGTTGGTGTAACCCTTTTACATGAGAAGATGCAGCTGTACAGTTATATCGAGGAAGTCCACGAGTAATACACTAAAATCCATAGCTCAAGTGGTAGACTGAGCGAAAGATACCTTGGTTTTGGTATCGATTTCTTAATGGGCGTTTGGCGCATGGTATTAGATAGGGGTGGGCATCGAGCCGAGTTGAGTTAAGGTTGGCCAAGCTCGGCTCAGCTTGTTCATGCTATACTCAAGTTCAAGATCTGCCTCGAGCTCAACATTGAAACTTGGTTTATTTGTCAAAGTTGTTGAGTCGAGTCGAGTTTACCTCGAGTCAAGCTCGAGCTTATTGGGTGAGAGAGTAATGGATTTTGTTCTTAATCCTCTTCCATTGATTTAGAAGAGAAGCTAAATAAAAATAAATAAAATAATTTAAAGATGTATTTTACATGACGCTGCACCAAGCGAAATTCATTTTTGGTTTGGCCCGACAACCGAAACAGGATGTAGTCCATCTTTCAGCAGTCCAGAAAATCTATTTGTGTGGGCCCTATGATAGAAGAACCATGGGTCGAAAGCATCCTCAATTGTATATTTTGAATTACCCATAACCAAGGCCATACTTTCCAATGGATATATAGGATTTTGAACAGACCTGGGACCACAAAAAAAGTGAGACCCACCTGTATTATTGCTGCTTAGACAAAAGCGCAGTTTCCGTTACCTTGTAAATGACTTGAGGACTTGTAGCTCACAACATATTAAGGATATGTTTATGCATGTGAGTGCTCCATACAATATACCATTTTGAATTCAAGAGATCGTCAATACCAACATCAAACTCTTTGCTGTTGGGGTTAAAGCAAAGAGATCCCACTTCAACTTTCTCTGCATTCCCCACAACTTTAATATATTTATTAATCGAGCTGAGTCGAGCTCGAGTACGAGCTTCGAGTCAAGTCGAGTTGAAATGCCCCCTGGTCGAACTCAGCGTGAACTCAACTCGAGCTTCAAGTAATTAGCTTGACTCGGCTTGAATCGGCCATTCAAGCCGAGTCAATCCGACCTGACTCGAGCCGAGTCGAGCGAGTTTTTCGAGCTAGCTTAACTTGTGAACAACCCTAGTATTAGATGGGATTAGGTGGGATGGAATTGCATTTGGTCCCTGCCAATTCCACTCAATGTTAGCAAGTTGTATAGGTCCCATCATGATGTGGGGGCTATATCCACACCGTCCACCCATTTTTGGAGATCATTTTAGAGCATGGGCCAAAAAATCAAGTAGATTTAAAGCTCGAGTGGACCCCACCATAGAAAGTAGCAGGGATTGAATACCTACCGTTGAAAACTTCTTTGGGGCCACGTAAGTTTTCGATCTACCTCATTTTTTAGGCCCATGCCATAAAATGAGGTTAGAAAATAGATGAACGATTTGGTTATAACACATGTGTTATTCTCAATAGTTTCAAATGATGGTGGGTACATCCATTCAATGTACCACTGTATTACAAACATAACATGGAATTAAGCTTATCCCATGGTAACAGGGGACAATCCCTGCCATGTGTAATTAATAGTTACGTTTTTAAATCCCATCCCACCTAATCCTTCCCAATTCCATGCACCGAACACCCCTAGTGGGGGTGGCTAACAGTGAAGTGCAGTGGGTGTACTAACAAGCTAACTAAGAAAAAGAAAAAAAAAAAAAAAAGAAGAAAGTTTATAAATAGTTGTAGACACCCCACCTCGGCTACATCTTGAGAAGGTTAAGACCATTCAGGAACCATGATCATACCCAATCCCTGCTTAAACCAAATCAAAGTCCCTAAAACCCAAATCTGTAATCCAAGACTACGATCCAAACCATTCATCACACATGCAACCCTGCCTATACCCCATACCATGGCCCAAATCCTCATTATCCAAGTCAAAACCCATTTTTCTGAGCTGAAAAATCCAAAAAGAGACTTCCGAGCGAACCCGCACATTGTACAAAGCTCGCACACACGAAACCAGCCCAAACTAAGCCCGGACTACCGCCGCTCGCGGGCTGCGTGCGGGCAGCTGTCCCAGCGTCCAAAAGTCAACTTTCCTTCAAAATTACCCTCCCAGATTTCACTATTTACCTTTTTACCGCCCCCATAGCAAATAAGAGTGTACCATGTGGCATTCCTCTCCCCTCAACCAATCATAAGCCTCCATGTTATCCTTTTAATCCTTACCTACCCCCTATTTACAGCCATGCCATTGGAGAAGGCTATAAATAGCCCTCTCATCTTCTCATTTCAACACACCCCAACAACCAAGAAACCCCCTCCCAAGCTTAAGAGAGAGTGAGAGAAGAGAGTGAAGGAATGGGAAGGAGCTCCCAAGCCTTCAAGTCCATATTTCTTTAGCTATCCCCCTAGCCTTCCTCTCAACCTCTCCAACCCATAAGCCTAGCTCAGATTGGTATGTTTTGGTCCATGTCCTAGCCTACTCAAGATTGAGCCAAAGATCCATTCATTTTATATACAAGCATTCATCATGATATCTATTCCCTTCTCAACCCCCCTACTTTTCTAGATCTCTAGTGAACGTATGCTTTATGACTTGTCGTATATCGGATCTTGTCACATCAGAAACTCCTAGCGATCTAGTCCATTTTTTTCTTATTTCTTTGCATGTGCATCGTCACATCCGCCCTCTAGACACGCCGTTGGACGTATGTTCTGTGGCTTGCCAAAATCTCGGATCTTGCTGCATCAGAAATCCGCATGCCTGCCTAGTCCATCTTTGACCACAGCATCCATCTTCTCCTTGAGATTAGTTTACCACACTGAGTAGAGACCGTACATTTGTACGGACAGAGAGGGTGCTTAACACCTTCCCTCTCTGTAACCGAAGTCTCTTATTTGGAATCCCAGATCGGAGACCAGGAGACAATTTAAGGTAGGGAAGTCTTCGAATTTTCCTCACCTTACGTATTTCGTGGTTCTAACCAACCGCGAGATTCTGAGATTATTCGGCTAGTGGCGACTCCAACATCCACAAATCAACTTAATCACCCCCACTACCAAAAACATAACATTTAAATTAGCGTGGGCGCCGATTTTTCAGTGTCAAAAGAATGGCGACTCTGTTGGAGAATTGTTAGCTCATACTAGCTGAGACCCAACTCGAAATAGTGTGGTAATATAATCTTAGGGAATACTCTACATTTGCATTTACATCTTATATTAAAAAAAAAGGAGGATCGATCTTTGGCTTGCATCCATTCAAGGCTTTTACTCACCCATGCTTATCCAATCCAAAGTTGACAGGGCAAACTAAAAAGAAGAAACCATTACGCCTTAAAGGTACCCCGGATAGCCTGAATTCATAGTTGATAATACCGCATTCACCTCAACCATGGACGAAATAGCCCAAAATTTTAAGGCTCTACAGGCCCTTCTTGCCCAATGTGTTCAAAAAGAGACTGTCCAAACCATACAACTGTCATTACCTAGTGTCCTAGTCATCTCAACTTTCCAGCACCCTCCCCATAATGGGAGTCACCTTCAAGGCCAATTTTCTGCAACTGAGAATCCTTTCCAACAGCCTCTCCATAATGGGAGTCACCTTTAAGGCCAATTTTCTGCAACTGAGAATCCTTTCCAACAGCCTCTCACTGATGAGAACCGCTATCAAATACAATCTCCCACAGTCAAGAATCCCAGCCAGTTCCAACATCTTCCTCCTAATAGGAGATCCAATCAATTTCAGGGGACAAAAACCCCTTCGAACTGTCTCTCCGAAATCGAAGAGCTCCGGGACCAATTGCGAGAAGTGCAAAGGGAACTACAAAGGCAACAAGGGGTGAATCTCCCATCCACCACATTCAGGGATCTTTGTCCCTTCCCTGATACAATGGTACCTCAAAACTTTGAGGTACCAAAATTCAAAAGGTATGATGGTACGGGGTGTCCTATGGACCATTTAAAAGTATTTTGTAGAGAGCTTAATACTCTGGCAGGTAATAACGGAGCGTTGATCCAGTTGTTTCAAAAATCCTTGAAAGGCGATGCGTTAGATTGGTACACTTCATTAAACCATCATCGAATCAAAACTTGGGAACAACTTTCTCAAGCTTTCATTAATCGTTTTGTGTACAATCTTAATGTAGCACCCAAAAGGGCGGATCTTGCTGCCTTAAGGCAGAGGAATGATGAGTCATTGCCAGCTTATGTTGGACGGTGGCGGGCCATGGCCGCCAGGATGAAAATATCCATTGATGACGATGAACAAATCTACATGATCATCCACTCGGCAAATCTGAGTATCTCCGGATACCTCGTATCGTATCCATATGCCAACTTCAACCAACTCATCCGTGCTGGGGAACGAGTCGAAGCCGGAATAAGAGCTGTAACGATCTCCCCTTGGTGACCTCATCAGGCCTCCCCAGTACAGCGGACAATGGAAGGAAGGACTAATGGATACGAGAACAGTAACAAAAATGTTCCTGACCTCCATCTAACAAAAGAAGACAATCTCGTCGCCTCTACCCAAGGTGCTCAATTCGCTCTTCAAGAAGGACAATGACAACAATAACAACAAATGGAGATTCCTCAGTACCCCAATCATGGTCAGCAGATGAGAATGGCTCAGGAACTTAGGCAATTTACACTAATAGCCGAAACATATAGTGAGGTACTAGCCATGCTAGTCCAAAGGCAAATACTTACACCACTATTGCCTAGGCTCCCCCCAAACCCTCTTCCACCAAACTCTAATGAGAATGAGTACTGTGCATACCATCAATCCTGAGGTCACACAACGGACCGTTGTTTCACCCTGAAACATGCGGTCCAAGATTTGATTGATAACCAAAGGATTGTGGTTACCTCTCCTGCTATTGCCACCACCAATTACACTCTTTAGAATCCCCTGCCATTGTATCAAGTACGCCCTAGTCCATTAGGAACTCATACTAACAATATCAATCAAGGAGAGTCACCTTCGGTCAATCCAGTCCAATGCATCCATTCAATTACCGCCAGCCCAACAACAATACCCCCAAGTCTACAAGGGGCATTCCCTATCAGTCCAATCTCTTCGTTCTCAAATATGCAAGGGGCATCTCCAGTAGGTCCAGTCTCCATGTCCCCGAGTCTACAAGGGGTACACCTTTCCAGTTCAATCTCTTCACTCTCAAATATGCAAGGGACATTTCTGTCCAGTCCAATCTTCATGCCCCCAAGTCTACAAGAGCCACCACCGATCAATCCAGTCCATACATCCTTTATCTCACAAGGGGCACCACCTGCCTATTCAGCCCCTACTCCAACCCTCGCGATCCAAGAAAATGCTCCTTCCCCGATCAACATACCGCATGCCCTAGTAAAATCAGGGCCCAGCTTTAATCATGCGGTAACTTTTCAAGAAGGACATTCTGCTACTCAAAGGGTTTTGCCTAGCTCTACTCAGTCTTCAATCCTTCAAGAGAAGAGTCTAGGATGGTTGGTCCCCGCTTCTAGGAAACAAGTTGAGGAAGAGATTAACGTCGAGATTTAGCCCTAAAGCATTAACCATCACTTTTCAGGTCTTTGACATCAAAGCTTCATTTCATCTCCTTCCTGATCGGTCTTAGATCCATAGAGTCAAGGCTCTCTCTTCGACTCTTCACCAAAAGACCAAACACATTTTCGGAGACAAGGCGCTGACCGTTCTAGATGATCCTGAACAAATCTTTCCAATTGAAGCAGTCAACCGTCGAGAGCTAGATATCCCGATCACAGACATACAATGCTCTGATGAAGATATTCCACACAATAGTCTTGAGTTCGAGACAGTGAATTGCATACCTCTTGCATGTCCCATCGGATCAAACTATATCTTCCCTCCAGTCGATCACCAACATTTTTATTATCAGCTCGAATATCAAGAGAATGCAGGCATGAGAGGACTGGAATATTTGCCTCTTATGGGTGAGATAGCAAAGCACAAATGTATCAAAGGAGGGCAAAGTCAGCAAGAGGAGGACAATCCCTTCAGCCACACATCAATCAAATCCATAAGAGAAGGGATCATCTATCCGGTTGGTAGGTCGAGATCCACCATGGAGGATCAAGTGAGCGGAATGAGCCCAATTGGGCTGTTTGAAAATGACTTGGGCAAGGGGCAAGAATTGCCTCTGATTGACTGGACCACAGTCTGGGTCCCACTTCAACTGGAAGAATGTAAAGACTCGCAATGCATCGAGGATAAATTGAGGAAAGTGACATCCAACACCAACTCAGCGTTTAATCCCAAACTCATCACGACATTTAGGCACGACAGTGAGGGCTCACCTACTGATCTATCTGGCCCTGCCTCCTGAGGAGAGGGAGTGCAGGGCAATAGCTGGTTCGCAATCTCCAAAACGGCACAATAAAAGTAAATAGTGTTTCTCTCTCCGTCGTCTTTCTCAAAAAAAAAAATCAGAAAATTCTTAAAAAGTCAAAAACGCTGGATATTTTCGAAACACAAATACTTGTTAAAACTCAAAAAAAAATCATCAGAAAATTTCAAAAAGCCAAAAACATTAGATATTTTCGAAATGCCAAAAAAATTAGATACTTGTCAAAAAAAATAGAAAATTCTCAAAAAGCCAAAAATACTAGATATTTTTGAAATGCCAAAAAAAATTCAGATACTTGTCAAAATGCCAAAAAATTATATATTTGTCAAAAATTCAAAAAACAACAGAAATTTCTCAAAACACAAAAAACAATAGAAAATCTTTCAAAACTCATAAGCAATAATATGCCAAATGCGTCTGTTATAACACCCGAGTTTAAAGTCGACTCATATGATTTCGATCTGGAGTTAGACTTCAAACTCATGAATTTGGATGAAGCCCAGGATGTGGAAAATGATGATCCAACTCTCAAGCTAGAGGATTCCCTCCAAAAGCTCGAAACAAAGGCCAATGTCGGCACGAATGTTTTTGAAATTGTGAACTTGGGATCCCTTGAGCTCCCTAGAACGGTACGCATCAAGAGATCCTCATCTCCTGAATGCAAGCAGACAATGACAGAATTCCTAAGACCCGGGGCTATCTAACTTTGGATTCCCTCTATGGAAGCCTTACCCAGATCTAATGAAGAACTAATCATACACCATCTGCTATGAAGCCTGAAGTCAAGCCCATCAAGCAAAGCTGTCAAGATCATGTTTGAAGTCCACAACGAAATCCTATTGATGAACGATGGAGATAAGTCATTTCAGCATATCAGGAAGTGCTTCAAGTATCTAAAGCTTGTATAACGGATCCATGTGCATGCTTTGAGTCTTTATAACCTGACAACACCTTAACCCTTTTTCAGGATGGGGTGTGGACATCATCGAAAGAATGAACCCGAAGGCATCCAATGGTCATGAGTGCATTCTCGTGGCATACAAAAGCGGGCACCGACAACATCCTACATCATCAGTACGAATGAAAAAAGAGAAATCAAGGAAATATGATTGGTGATAATCTTGATGCAACTAACTACATCTTGCAGACGTAAAGCACACAACAATCACTAGGACCAATGACAAGCAAGTCTGAAAGAAAGGCCATCCTGAGACGGTCCGTTGATCATCCGATAGGATTCTTCCGAGAGGTGCCCTTCGTCTCACCATCATTAGGGGCAAAGATCTTCCAGAACCCATCAACGCCGACAACATGGGTAATCTTACCTGACTATGTCAACAACCACAATCGTAAAGCTAAAGTTAAATGACAAAAGGTTAGCATCCTGAGGTACATTCCATCATCATTTCTTCTCTCCAATAAATGTTTCAAAAAATAAAGGGTTCAAAAAAAATAGATGAATAAATCGCGCAGTCTAAAAAAAAAAAGAAAAAAGAAAAAGAAAAGAAAAGAAGAGTCAAACCCAATGAGTGAGAACACAATTCACCAACTCATTTCCCCTCAAGATAGTTTAACCCAATGTCAACAGCTTCACAATCGTAATTGAAGACAAAGTCAGGTAGCTCACCAGTCGGCCGACAATGAATGGAGTCTAGCCTTTATACAAGAAAAAGAGAAATCAAAAGAAAAGTAACGTGCCTAAGAAAAACAGGGGAGGTGAAAATCCGAAAGGGCGCCTCAAGTAAAAACAGCAGGCATGTAGCGGACTTGATGAAAATCTGAAAAGGCACCAAGGGTAAAAAGAGCATAGCTGCTAAGGGGCAGACAAGATCAAAAACTCGGGACATAGTGAAAATCTGAAAGGACACCATGGGCAAAAAATGACGAGAAAACCAGTCGTGGTGAAAACCTGAAAAGGCGCTACGGACAAAAATGGCTAAAAAAAAGAAAAAAAAATGAAAAATAAAAAGTACAGGAATAGGAAAAGCTAAGGCAATAAGCAAAAGAAGCACAAGGAAAAGATAAGTCCCGGATCAGAATTCTGTCAGACTCTACCCAAATCCAAGGGGCATGATCCTAATATGCGCTACTCTCAGGGAATCGAGATCCCTAGTAAATAACTCAAAATACCGGATTCGACGTGGGCTAAGTTCAATATTCTGATTCCACCATTAAAAGTACAAATCCAAACACAAGTAAACACCGACAAATTTGGCACAAACAAAAACTTTCATTCCTTTCAAAAAAGTCTTTTTATACATCGCTTTCCTTTCTTTACAAAAAAAATTTTAAAAAAATATTCATACATATACAGGACAAGTAGCCAACAAAGTCAGGGGTCCACAAAGTCAAAGTCAAAGTCAAAGCCTCGGAGGCCCACTTTTCAAAACCCACAAGGCCCACAGTTCAAAGCCCCAGAGGCCCACATTTCAAAGCTAACAAAACCCACAGTTCAAAGCCCCAGAGGCCCACATTTCAAAGCTCACAAGGCCCACATTTCAAAATCCACGAGGCCCACAAGTTCAAAGTCCATAAGGCCCACATGTCAGAAGCCCACCAAGCCCATTTTTCAAATGCCCATGGTTCAAGGCCCATGTTTTCAAGCCCGTTTTCTAGGCCCACATATCCAAAGCAAGGCCCATGGTCCTAGGCCCATATGCCCAAATCAGGGTTATGTTCCTCAATTGCCCCATTAATTTATTAGTGGAGGCCATCTGGCTATTCGATCCATACCGTATAATAAAAATCGGATGATCATAGCCATCCGTGAGATCGGACGGATCTTTCAAAAATCTAAAAATATTTCAAACCATTAGCCCTATTAATTTATTAGTGGAGGCCATCTGACTTTTGTACAATAAAACCGGACGACGACGCCCTCCCGCGAGATCGGACGGATGTTTCAAAAATCCTAAAAAATACCTAAAATAAAAACCGTTACCCCCACCAGCTCAACAGCGGAGGCAACGCGACTGTTTACTTAACTTGTGCAAATAAAAACCGAACGACGATGCCCACCCACGAAATCGAATGGACATTTTCTAAAAAAATTTTAAAAAATATATTTTCAAATAAAATCCTCAAGGAGTCTAGCTCCAAAGGGAATAGATTTTTAAAAAAGTTTTCAAAAAAACCGCACGTAGCACGCAGTACACTGAGGAATCTTCTATATTCTCCAGTTGCGGCCAGTGCACACAGCTAAATAAGATTCGATCTCTGCTGGTTTCCCCAGTGGATGATTGAATCCGTACATGATACATGTACGATTGACCCGATCTCTATATTTGGACAATCGTACGAATGCTAGTAAAATAAGTGGATCTATCTCTGGAAAGAACCATCAAACTTGAAGGGACAAATAATCCATTGTAACCAAAGTATCAAAATCAGCAGACTGCACGACAACAGATTACATGCACATACCTAGTCCGGGATGTTCAGAAAATTTGATCGAGTCCAAGTCGGCGTAGTGAGTTCCCCGTAAGACCGTACCAACGCGCAGGGCAGCTAACCACTTTGATGATCAAACAGACCGAATACTCCTAGGGTGATTACTTAGTAAAGGAACGACAGAACAAACAGTATGTGAATCCTCGTAAAGCCGCGACGAATGCGCAGAGGCCCTTACTTTTCAGACTTACCCTCCAATGCTATTAACAATCAGACGTGAAAGGGTTGTGATTAGTGATCCGTAAAGCCGCGACAAATGCGTAGGAGGTAATCACAACGTTTTCCTCAACCCTCATGATATGTGCAAGTCATCTCTTTTCTAAACAATCGACTGATAATGATACAATGGTAGGCAACAGATTCGAGTCACTACCCTTTTTCTGACCAGAAGGGTGGGGTGTCCACTCGCTTTAACCTTCGGTTGCTTGCAACCTCAACCAAAGAGGGGCATCTGTAGACACCCCACCCCGGCTACATCTTGAGAAGGCTAAGACCATTCAGGAACCATGATTATACCCAATCCCTGCTTAAACCAAACTAAAGTCCCTAAAATCCAAATCCGTAATCCAAGACCACGATTCAAATCATTCATCACACATGTAACCCTGCCTATATCCCATACCATGGCCCAGATCCTCATTATCCAAGTTAAAATCCATTTTTCTGAGCTGAAAAATCCAAAAAGACACTTCTGAGCGAACCCGCACATTGTACAAAGCTCGCACGCACGAAACCGGCTTGAACTGAGCCCAAGTGGTAGTCTGACTACCGTCGCTCGCGGGCCACGTGTGAACAGATGTCCCAGCGTCTAAAAGTCAACTTTTCTTCAAAATTACCCTCCTAGATTTCACTATTTACGTTTTTACCGCCTCCCATAGCAAATGAGAGTGTGTCATGTGGCATTCCTCTCCCCTTAACCAATCATAAGCCTCCATGTTATCCTTTTAACCCTTACCTACCCCCTATTTACAGCCATGCCATTGGAGAAGGCTATAAATAGCCCTCTCCTCTTCTCATTTCAACACACCCCAACAACCAAGAAACCCCTTCCCAAGCTTAAGAGAGAGTGAGAGAAGAGAGTGAAGGAATGGGAAGGAGCTCCCAAGCCTTCAAGTCCAGATTTCTTTAACTATCCCCCTAGCCTTCCTCTCAACCTCTCCAACCCATAAGCCTAGCTCGGATTGGTGTGTTTTGGTCCATGTCCTAGTCTACTCAAGATCGAGCCAAAGATCCATTCATTTTACATACAAGCATTCATCATGACATTTATTCCCTTCTCAACTCCCCTGCTTCTTTAGATCTCTAGTGAACGTATGCTCTGTGACTTGTCGTATATCAGATCTTGTCACATCAGAAATTTCTAGCGATCTAGTCCATTTATTTTCTTATTTCTTTACATGTGCATCATCACATCCGCCCTCTAGACATGCCGTTGGACGTATGCTTTGTTACTTGCCGAAATCTCGGATCTTGCTGCATCAAAAATTCACATGCCTGCCTAGTCCATCTTCGACCACAGCATCCGTCTTCCCCTTGAGATTAGTTTACCACACTGAGTAGAGACCGTACATTTGTACGGGCAGAGAGGGTGCTTAACACTTTCCCTCTCTGTAACCGAAGTCCCTTACCTGGAATCCCGGATCGAAGACCAGGAGTCAATTTAAGGTAGGGAAGTCTTCGAATTTTTCTCTCCTTACGTATTTCGTGGTTCTAGCCGACCGCGAAATTCTGAGATTATTCGGCTAGTAGCGACTCCAACATCCACAAATCAGCCTAATCACCTCTACCACCAAAAACATAACATTTAAATCAGCGTGGGCGCCGATTTTTCAGTGTCTACGATAGTAAAAGAGCTCAATGAATGTCACACCCTAAACTCAGAAACCGGGCTCATAAAATTTCGCCCATTCGCCAGGTTCCGATCCTGGGATGTTACGAGGAGGATTTTCAACGTCAGTTTGATTTGTAATAAGCATAACTAAAGGCATAACCCACAAACAACAACCAAGAACCCCATTACATGTCTACTATGATAAAAAACTTTACAAGTACAATGAGCATAAAGAAAAATACAATGGTAAAGAATAAAAACTTCAAAATGATCTGCAACGTGCCCCTGCCTCAGCGCTGCTGCGAACCAACGTCACCTGCACGCAACAATCGTACATAAGCTTATAGAAAGCTTAGAGGGTGGTGAAAGTGTGTGCGCAAGGTAGTAATATGAACATACAATGACAGAGTAATGCGGAATATGCAGATGGATCCATAATATCATGAGCCGTACCAAGACTATGCAATGCAAGACATAAATGGTATCGGCCATCCCAAGGCCATGGGATGTGCAATGCAACTCAAGTATACAGATCCTCATCTATGTCTACACATCAATACAGCTCAAATATGGGATATCACCGGGGTCTAGTAAACTCTAACCAGATTGTCGCCACATTGCGCACAATAAGGTAAGTGAAAAAGACCTCACTATCCGTCTGCCAATATCGGGCGCGACTCATCGATAACGGATCCATTCCTCGAGCTGGTCAAACTCAGCCTAGCATTGCCCCCTACTCTCGGGCGGGTAAGGCCGCACCCCCTTCCAACCAACCATGAAACAGTGGAGAGCGCAACCGTCTGGTAATCGGTACTCAATGCTCATCTACCCACTCGGTATAGACGTTGGAGTAACCTCTTGGTACCATAAGGGTTTAGGGACTTTCACCCAGAGATATCTATAGCACCCCATATAGAACAAGATTTTCAGTATCCAATCCTGCCAACCACGATCTGTCTGTGGAGGCTACGGCCCCGATGTAGCTAGGGCGTACAACAACCATGTCATATAATACGAAATGCATGAGTCACACTATCTAATCATGCAGTAAATCCTGCGCGTATCGGGCACTCATGCAGGGCAACACCGCCTAATCGGGGTCCCATAAACAATCTGTCCGAAGGCATATGCTATGATCAGTCACTCCTCATATCAAGCATACGTATGATGCGTATGATCATGAGTCATAGAACTATACTAAACATGTTATAATGAGATGAACTATCCTTACAATATAGATGGGCCTGGATTGCCTATACCCAATAAGTACGAGCCTAACAATGGGCCCTAAGGAGAGTCGTAATGTGGACATCCAACCAGCATTACACTCGCAATGTGGACGTCAAACCAACATTGCTCCCAAGGCACGATAGTCGCAAATATCGTTACTTAGTCTGTATTGGAATTGCACATTGCAATGGACCTTAGGTTCATCCCATTGGGCCTTACATATATATATCAAATAGGCCATATCTTATGGACCTTTTATTCATCAGATGGGCCACATAAATGGGCCACACCAATGGGTCTTATGTGCATTGCAATGGGTCAAAACCCGTGGGCCTTGGATTGCATCAAATGAGCTTAACTCATGGGTCTTAAAGGTAACGGATGGGCCACACCAATTGAACCCCATATGTACGTCAAATGGGCCTTAATCCTTAGGCCTTGCATGCATATCAAAGTGGGCCTAAACCCCTAGGCCTTACATATATCAAATGGCCTAACCCATAGGCCTTATACGAATCAAATGGGCCTACTTCCATGGCTTTAAAAATGCATCAAATGGGTCCAATTTCATGGGCCTTGGAATACATCAAATGGCTCCAATCCCCTGGGCCTTAGGATATATCAAATGGGTCCAATCCCCTGGGCCTTGGGATATATCAAATGGGCCTAGTCCCATAGACTTGAAACATATCAAGTGGGCCTAAACCCATAGGCCTTAAATATCAAGTGGGCCTAAGACCATAGGCTTTACATATCAAGTGGGCCCAAGTCCATAGGCCTTATATGAATCAAATGGGCCTAACCCATACATGAGTGGCCCACCCAACTAACAGCTCATGCCTTAAAATGATCTCACCAAGTGGATGGACGGTCTGGATGCATCACATGCATCATGGCGGGTCCCACTGTCGCTGGACAGTGAGGACCGAACACAAATCTCACCAAGGGCGCCTGCACGGTGGACTTAGAATACATAAATCATTGTGGGTCCCATGTGGGGCCCACTGCAATATTAGGATGCCATTCAACCCGTTCATAAGGTCACTTAGACCTGGATGGAGTGAAGATACAAATTTCAGATTAATCCAAAACTTTTGTGGGCCTAAGAATGAATTTCAATGGTATAGGTACGATCCCACTGTTTCCTATGGTGTGGGCCACCTAAGTTTTTGATCGAGTTGAAATTTGGAGGGGGCCCACCTGAGGAGGGGACCCACCTCATGAACGGTTTAAATGGCATATAAAAATTAGGGTGGGGCTCACGGCTGGAGGTCGTGGGTCCCAGTCATCCGCCCGCCCGCCTGGCAGCAGCGCAGGCGCTACCAGCGCTACCTGACGCAAGCAGCAGCTTGCTGCTTCATCTTTCCTCTCTCTCCTTTAATTTTTATTGTTGCCGAAAATCATGTGTGGGGCCCGCTACCTGAAAATCCACTCCAGCCATAGAGTTCTACGGCTCGCAACAGACAAAAAGAGTCCGAAGTTTGAATTTTTTGGGTGCATAGAAACACCAGAAAATTTTTCAATGGTAACCGCCAATGTTCCCCATTCTATGGCCCACCAGATATTCAGATCAGCCCCAGTCTTTTACTTGATGGTTAAAACGATGTGGGTAAGAGGATGGACGGCTTGGATCGAATATATACATCAAGGTGGGGTCCAAGAAAGTGACACATCCCAAAAGTCTCCTTTTCTTTTTCTTTATACAGGAACGTCCAGCATCCCAGACGCTGGACGGTGTGGTCTCTTTTAAAAACACATTGTGGTGGGCCTATTGAAGTGGGCCACCACTGATGGATGATGGGGGGTACAACATGCAAGGTGGGCCCCACTTGAAGGACACTTGGACAAAATAAATACCTCAAGGTGGGGTCCATTCAAGTGGGCCACACAAACACAATATATATAAAAAAAGAAAATGAAGTAGAGAGAGTGAGATAGAGAGGGGGACACGCTTGTGATGGAGGGACCCCGACATTATGGGCCCTCCCTTACAATGAATCATACATCAAGTGGCCTTAAAGCATGTGGGACCACCGAAATCTAAAATCAACGGTGGAGATCCTTTCCCCACCAACATGGACGGTCTAGATGACCTTTGAAAAGAAAATAAACATCATGATGGGGTCCATGGAGAATGGCCCCATCATGGAATGATCATGACGATCCTAGTGGGCCATCGGTCACATTTTAGGGTCCAAGTAAGCTCCACACCATGGATCGGTGGGCCTCACTTGACCCATCATAAAAATAAGAAAACTATCCTATAGAGGCACCCACCGTCCGATCTTCTTGCTCCTATGGGCTTCTTAACTCCTTAGCTTCAATCCTAATGGATGAGATGAGGAATGGAGGGTTGAGATGAAAGATGATGGGGTAGGAAAGTGGGCCATATTTGGAGCTTAGGAAGCTTGGAGAAATTTCATACGTATGGAGCTTGGGATTTTGGTTGCTTGGAGATTTGAAATGAGAAAGAGAGAGAGTTGTAAAGGGAGAGAGAGAGAGTGATGGATGGATGTGGTGGTGATGGGTGTGTAAGAGCTTTTTGATTTTTGAGGCCTTTTGTGTAAGAAAAGGCATGGGCATGGAAGACTTTTGTAGCATTTGTGTAAAAAAGGTATGGGTTAGGAAGACTTTTGTGGTTGCTTGGGAAAAGGGGTGAAAGTGATGTGTACTTGACATGTGATAGATTGATGGATGATTGATTGATGGGATTGATGTGATTGATATGACACATCGTAGAGATTCTCTTGGATTTCACAACGCGCGGTGTTTTTCTTGCACTGAACGTTGGCTCATAACTCTTGACCAGGGTATCGCCTCGGCGCGCGAGTCGCGGTATTGGAACTGCGGCGACGGCGCGATCGCTAGGGTATTGGTCTTAGGTAGAGTCGACTCGAGTTGACGGCGTATGAATCAGGGTCACGCGTCGATATCGGTTAAGGGTCGAAGGTTGCCGGAATTCGACCGGTAAGACTACGGAAGTCTATGGAACAGTACGGTCTAAGATACGGGTCTTACAATGAAGAAAAGAATCTCATACCAACTCAATCAAACAAGCAAATTAAATCAAATCTATCTTAGCATAGTCATATCAATAATCATTTATGGTTCCTAACATAATCAATCATTTACGTGCCTTAACATAACTATAGTCTAATCTTACATTAGGAATAACAGTAATCCAATACTTATAATCCTTAGCAATAATCCAAGTCTATGCTCATACACTGGATGAATTCTATTTTAATACAAGTAGTTCTTTTTAGAAATGTGCTTTGTAATTATTTCATGCGATTGACTAGCTATAAGGTGTCATTTGGTAAACTAAAAAATAAAGTTCGAAAATTAATTTAGTCGTTGAAAGCTTAAACTATTGAACTTATGTACTTATGAGTATTGGAAATTCGTTTGATAATTTTTCTGAAAAAAATCATAATAAATGAAAATAAGTAATTTTTCTTATAAATCTATTTGGTAAAAACAAACCACAAATGTATGAAAATTAACAATCTCATGGTTGCCCCTATTGTCTCAATTTCTATTTTTTAAAGATAATGAGACAAAACATGCTATTGCTTTGCCACCAAATTTGGTACACCTATTGCTCATCCACATACATCTCTCAAACATGGTCCCTTAATTAATGAACTGTGCTACACTCTTTTTGATAGAATAATCATAACCCTTTGATAATATTAAGCATTGAGTACTATTGAATTAAATAAATATATGAAATAAACAAAAATTATCCACCATCTTATTGTAAGCTTTCAATCATCACTACTTCCTATGGTGTGGACCACTTTTGCCTTCAATCTGCCTCATTTTTCACTCACGCCTTAAAATTATTTATCAAAATGGATGGATGTCCTGGATAAAACATATACATCATAGTGGGACCCACAAATCTCCTGACAGAACCATCCGTCTTTAGCTACGTAATCCATGGATTGCTTATGACCCTGGCACATAGATATTCTAGTGCTTAGGGTTGTGTGGAGCCCACAAAGATGTACATGATAAATCCACTCCATCCATTTGATTTGCAAATCCACAACAGGATAAGAGTTTAAAATTAAGACAGATCCAAAACTCGTGTGAGCCATAGAACACGAAACAATTAATGTGGATTGAACACCTAAGGTGACAAAATTTTTATATTACTACGATATTTAATCTATGTCCTTTATGGGTTCGTAGCGTATAATGATCTATTAAATGCCCTTTTTTATATTATATAATATATTAATTAAGTGTTATATATATATATATATATATATATATATAACACTAGTACAATTTTTTCATGCATGTGTTACTGTGTACTTGGGGATCTTTTTCATGTTACCTTGGATGCAAGAAATTAAGAGATGCCACATCATCCTTCCGTACTTGGGATCTTTCTCATGTTTCCTTGGATGTAAGAAATTAAGGGATGCTTCATGTTTCAAATCAAGGGACATTTTTAAAATCCTTAGTACGTGCAAAGCTTTCTAATGGAACCATCTCTTTACATCACGTCTTTGAGCTGTCCAATCTATACAAGTACTGGGGTCCATCATGAGTGACACAAACCATTGATATGATAGTCTTTGTGGATTGCCCATGAAACTAAACTCCCTGAAACATGATATATATGTTGCATAATATTGATTTTAAAATATATTTTAAATATAAAATATAATATATAAAAAGTTTCAAAAAACACATTTTTTTGTGGGTTTTGGGAATAGTCCCACATTGGAAAAAGAGGAGAAATTTTTTGGATTTAAATGAAAATAGTGGAGTACTATAATATTTGCTTACCTAGTCTAAGGACTATGGACCTTGCGTGTTCCGCATGCTCAGGTACGGTCTTGGTCACGGGCTCGGTGCGAGGGCGTGGGCATGTGAGACAGTGTGGCCGTAAAGGTGCTAGTGGCGCATTGTAAGTACGCATCGTGTCGCAGGGGGTCGCTTCCTTCACGAATCGGAGCGAGACGTGTGTGAGTCGAGGTGCGACTAAGTGGTTAAGACGGTTGACTAGTAGGTAGAGAGACTAGAAGACTAAGAGAGAGATCCCTTAGTATATATAGAGAGGCTGAAAATGACTGTTGCAGCAGATGTGTAACAGTTATGCAATTCATTACAGAGCCATGCTGTAACTGCTACATGGCTAGCCCAACAACTAGAAAACGGCTATTCAGCTCTCACAACAGTCAGCATGCAGCTGCTATTATGAGCCATCTACGACAGTCAGAAAATGACTAGTTCTCCAACAGCTAGAAATGGCTTAATGGAATTTATGTCTCTGGACCATAACCCCCTAGCCCCCTAACCTATAAATAAATGATCTGAATAAGTTTCCAAACCATCTCAACTCACTCCAATAGACCTATACGAATCAGAGCCCACTAACCATATACTTCAGCCATACAGCAAGGTTATTCTAGACCATTGCCTGAAGATCAGACTCAAACCAACGGAATGGTCTAAGAACAGTTTATTTGAACCAATAGACCAGTGCAGTGGTCTAACACCAGAATTCTTCTTCTATTTTTCATTTTTTCTTTTTTTCTACTAGATTGTGTAACAGAGTTCCATTAGTGGGCCTTTGTGTTTGCTGAATGCGAACCCATACCAGGCTCGTCGTATCTTAGAAGCGGTTTTCCGTAACTTATCAGTATACTCAATTCACTTGAGTAGGGGCAAACAACACTTTAAGGACAGCGTTTCAGACCTGCTTCAGCCTGTCCTTATTTCAGATCAATTTGTAATTTTCGGATTCCATATTTTATAGAAAGAATATTATTCTGTAAATTTTTAAACAATCTTAAAGCGTTATTTGTTAATGGAAACCGAAATTTTACGAGATGGTGTTTCAGACAATCTTAAAGTGTTTCATCCATTAAATTGATGAATTATGACTTGATACGTCTTGATCAGTTCGACGGAACCAATTTTACGAGATGGTAAGACAAGCTGAAATTTCTTCTGACAGCGCTGAAGATCTACTACATATTAAATCCAAATTTGCAAGTACTACTTGAAGCATTCGACAAAGACACACCTAAACAAGTGGTTGCCCGCACCAAGTGAGTTGAAGATGAACTCCTGTGTCGAGGACACATTCTGAATGCGCTCTTCGACCGCCTGTACGCTCTATACCAACAGACGTCATCAACAAAGAAAATCTGGATAACTTTGGAATTCAAATACAAAGCTGAAGAAGAAGGCACCAATAAATTCCTCATCGCCATGTATTTTGACTTTAACATGGTAGATAACAAACCACTGCTGCCTCAAATTCAAGAACTGCAACTACTAATAAACAAAATTAAAACCATCAAAATTGATCTTCCTTAATCATTCTAAGTTGGGACTATAATTGCTAAATTTCCATTGATGTGGAAAGATTATAGAAAGAAGTTGCTGTATAAAACAAAGGACTATACACTGAAACAAATTCAGAAACACCTCATAATTGAGGAAGAATGCCGTAACCGTGACAGAAAGAATGATAACGAGAATGCCTTGTCCAAGGTACATGCAGTAGAGAACACTAATAATAAGAATCCCGAGAAGGACAATTCCCTGAAACTCAATAAAGGGATATTCAAGAAAAACACCCAAAAGAAGAACAGATCTAAAAAATCGGGCATCTGTGGAAAAACCGGACACTATGCTCGAGCATGTAAATATCACAAATCTAAAAAAGAGGCAAGTGCAGTAGAAGAAGGTAATATTGTGGCTATGATCACTGATGTGAATACCATATAAAGAAAAGTTTCAGGTTGGTAGTATGATACTGCCACTACCATACATATGTGCTACGATAAATTAGTCTTCAAAACCTATGAGAAATTGACCGATGGTCAAGAAGTCTAAATGAGTAATGAAGTCCGATCAAAGGTTGTTGGTAAAGGAATTGTCGAACTGATATTCACCTCTGGGAAGAAAGTAATTCTAACTAATATACTGAACGTCCCAAACATGATGCAAAACTTAGTTTCTGATGATCTTTTGGATAAACCAGGCATAAGGGTGGTGTACGAGTCAGGAAAATTGATTTTTTTCAAGAATGAGAATTTTGTCGGAAAGGGATATGCTTGTAACAGGATGATTAAGTTTTCTTTGAATAAAAGTAGCATTTCTGCGTATATGGTTGAATTCGCTGGACTGTAGCATGATAGATTAACCCATATAGGGTATAATACGTTAAAGTTCATAGTTAAGAATGGTTTAATCTCATACACAGATAATGAAATCAATAAATGTGAAGAGTACATACGATCCAAAATGACGAAAAAAATATTTTTCAAGTGTTGAAAGATCATCTCAGGTATTGGATTTGTGCACAGTGATATCTGTGAGTTAAATAACATTCTTACTCGTGGAGATAAAAGGTACTTCATAACTTTTATTGATGATTGCTCTAGATATCTATATGTGCAACTATTAAATAGTAAAGATGAAGCATTGAACATGTTTAAAATATATAAAGTAGAAGTAGAGAATCAACTAAATAAGAAGATTAAAATTCTATATAGCGATACAGGATGAGAATACTTCTCTAACAAATTTGATAACTTTTGTGAAGAACATGGACTAATACATCAATGTACTGCATCATACACACCTCAACAAAACGGAATAACTGAAAGGAAGAATAGAACATTAGTAGAAATGGTCAACTCAATGTTAATAAGAACAAAGTTGCCACTAAGTATATGGGGTGAGGCACTGCTTGTACCGTACCATATACTAAACAGAATTTCGTCTAAAAAATATAAATTATCTCCATATGAAATATGGAGAGGAAGAAAACCTAACTTAGGATATCTTAAAGTGTAGGGTGTCTTGCATATTGCAGATCCCCTGATCCAAAAAGAATTAAGTTAAGACTTGGAGCTATTAAGTGTACATTCGTAGGGTATGCACAAAATAGTAAAACTTATAGATTTCTAGATATAGAGTTTAATACAATAATAGAATCAAGAGACGTTGAGTTCTTTGAGAACTCACTATCCTTGGAGTCAAAGAATAATGAAGTCCAAACTCCTGATAGAAAACTAGATAGTACAACTCCACAGATAGTGGAAGCTCCTATTAAACCTCGTATGAGTCAAAGGACAAGAATAAAGAAGAGTTTAGGAAATGACTATATATATTCTCAGTGCATCTTTTTCCATTTTGTAGAAGGAGATAGAGAAAATGTTATAAGAAAAATACCTATAATAATGACTATAGAAAATGATCCTAAAACATATAAAGAGGATGTATCTTCTAGAGACTCGATTTTCTGGAAAGAAGCTATAAACGATGAATTGGAATTCATAATGTCAAATCAAACATGGAAACTAGTTAACTTACCTCCAGATTCTAGACCCATAGGTTGTGAGTATTTAGAAAGAAATATCACACTGATGGGACTATCTAAACCTTTAAATCTCGATTAGTTGCTAAGGATTTTAGACAAAAAAAGGGATAGATTACTTCGACACATACTCTCTTGTATCTAGGATAACATCCATTAGGATATTATTTGCGCTAACTTCCATTCATCATTTTCATATCCATCAAATGGATGTAAAGATCGCATTCCTAAATTGTGACCTCAATGAGGAGGTATATATGAAACAACCTGAAGAATTCATTTTACCAGGAAATAAAAATAAAGTATGTACATTAATCAAATCTCTATATGGATTCAAACAAGTACCAAAACAATGACATGAGAAGTTTGATTCGAAAATACTATCTCATGGTTTCATGCATAATGTAGCTGATAAATGCATATATTCTAAAGTAGATGGTAGCTGCATAGTTATTATTTGTCTGTATGTTGATGACATGTTAATAATAAGTAATGAAATAGAAAGTGTGATGGAAACAAAGAGATTTTTATCTTCCGTATTCAAAATGAAGGATCTTTGATAAGTTAATACCATCATAAGTATTAAAGTTAAAAAATATTGTGGGAGTTATGCTTTGTGTCAATCTCACTATATTGAGAAAATACTAAATAAGTTTAACCATCTAAATATAAAAGAAGTAAAAACTTCATTTGATCCAAGTATCAAGCTAAAAGAAAATATCGGAAGAACAGTTGCACAATTGGAATATGCGAGTGCTATAGGGAGTCTTATGTATGTTATGCAATGCACTATACCAGATATCGTATATGCTGTGAGTAAACTTATTAGGTTCACTAGTAACCCCAATACTGAACACTGGAATGCAATTAGTAGAGTCTTTGATTACTTAAAAGCAACCAAAGACTTATAACTATTTTATTCAAAGTTTCTTACTGTTTTGGAAAGATATACCGATGCGAGGTGGATATCGAGTGCAGGGGACAATAAGTTTTCTGCAGGGTGGGTATTCACCCTATGAGGTGCAGTTGTATCTTAAGGATCTAAGAAATAGATCTGCATAACGCACTCGACTATGAAGTCTGAGTTTATAGCCCTGGCTGCAATAGGCAAAGAGGCTAAGTGGATAAGAGATCTTCTATTAGAAATCTCTTTCTGTGTAAAATTTATATCGACTGTATCACTACATTATGATTAAAGTCACATTAGCTGGAGCTTATAGTGGCACATATAATAGTAAGTCTAGACATATAAATCTTTGACATGATTATGTCAGACAGTTGATTCGAGATGGAATCATCACTATTTCCTATATGAGATCAAGCAATAATTTAGCAGACCCTTTTACTAAACCTCCACCGAGAGAAGTAGTAAAGGCTACATCTAGAGGGATGAGGTTGAAAGACTTCAACCAAAGTTCTACCAGTGATGGTAACCCAACCTAAAATTAGAAAATCTCTAATTTCGAGTTTAATGGATAAGAACAAGTCACTGATATGTGGAAAGTTTTCAACATTAAATTAATAAAACCTCATCCATAATAGATAAGTATTAAGCATTACGAAAGAGGGTTGAGTCTTAGAACTCTTAATGAAATCCAGTCTAAAGGATAAGTGTCTTATAGTAACGAAGACATTAGAAGGATTTCATCAATATGAATGTAGAGATAGTGCCGTCTCTCATGAGAGTTATGAGTTTTCTCTCGAAATCGTTCACAAATTAGGATAAACACATGGCCATTAACTATGCTGAACAAGATTGTGGGAACTCTAATAACACATAGCAAATATGTGTGTAATTTCTCCGACTCTATTTTCTAAGAATAACTAGTTTAACACTGCGACTACCAGTCATTTCGATAAAGTTTTGAGATACTTATACTAAGGAAAGATTAAAATTGAAAGATATCTTTCTTTATACATATAAGCTGATTATTTTGACAAAAATGTTTAATCGAGAAAAATATATTTTTAAAAAATCAAGTAGGGGATTGTTGCATAATATTGATTTAAAAATATATTTTAAATATAAATATAAAAAGTTTTAAAATATTCATTTTTTGTGGGTTTTGGGAATGGTCCCACATTGAAAAAAGAGGAGAAGTTTTTTGGGTTTAAATGAAAGCAGTGGAGTACTATAATATTTGCTTACCTAGTCCGAGGACTATGGATCTTGGGTGTTCTAATGCTTAGCACTGGAACACCCGCGCGCGCTTGCGCTCGGGCTGGGGCTTGGGCATGGGCACGGGCTCGATCTCGGTCACGGTTACGATCACAGGCTCAGTGCGAGGGCATGGGCATGTGAGGCAGGGTGGCTGTAGAGGCGCTAGTGGCGCACTTCGCACGTGCGCATCGTGTCGCTCCCTTCGCGAATCGGAGCGAGACATTGTGCGAATCGCGGTGTGACTAAGTGGTTAAGATGGGTGACTGGTTGACAGAGAAACTAGAGGACTGAGAGAGAGATCCCTCAGTATATATAGAGAGGCTGGAAATGACTGTTGCAGTAGATGTGTAACAGCTATGTAATTCATTGCAAAGTCATGCTGTTACTGCTGCATGGCTAACCTAACAACTAGAAAATGGCTAGCCAGCTCTCACAATAGTCAGCATGCAGTTGTTGTTATATATGAGCCATACACAACAGTAAGAAAACGACTAGTTCTCCAACAACCAGAAATGATTTAATGAAATTTATGTCTCTGGATCATAACCCCCTAGCCACCATAGCCTATAAATAGAGGGTCAGATGGGTTTCCAAACCATCTCAACTCACTCCAACAGACTCATACGAATCAAAGCCCACTAACCATATACTCCAGCTATATAGCAAGGTTCTTCTGAACCATTGCCTAAAGATCAGACTCAAACCAACAGAGTGGTTTAAGAACAGTTCATTTGAACCAACAGACCAGTGCAGTGGTCTAACATCAGAATTCTTCTTCTCTTCTTCTGAGATTTTTCCTTTTTACTTTATTTCTGTCGGATTGTGTAACAGAATTCCATTGGTGGGCCTTCGTGTTTGCTGAACGCAGACCCACATCAGGCTCATCGCATCCTAGAAGCAGATTGCTCGTAACGTAGCAGCATACTCAATTTACCTAAGTAGGAGCAAATAACGCTTTAAAGACAGCGTTTCAGATGTGCTTCAGCCTATCCTTATTTCAGATCAATTTGTAATTTTCAGATTCCATATTTGACATAAAAAATATTATTCTGTAAATTTTCAAATTATATATATATATATATATATATATATATATATATATATATATATATATATATATATATATATATATTTGGCATTTTTGATTGAATGTGAGCCGTTACTATATTTGTCGGCCATCTACCGAAGGATGTGGATTGCGTCGTGCTCGAACCCGTCTCTAGCTACCAGATGGGCAATTTTGTGGTAGGGCCCACCATGATGTATATATTTATCACGGCGTTCATCCCTTCTCCCCTGTCATTTTAATCTATGTGCACAAAAATGAAGTAGATCCAACAACACTCAAGTGGACCACACTAAATAATAGGCTTCGGTTGTATTAAATGTACATAGCATTAAATGCTAAAGTAACATGCCGTGTGGTACACTTGAGATTTGGATCTACATCATTTTTGTGCTCATACCTTAAAATACGGCATAGATAAACAGATGCATCACGGTGGGCCCGCCCACAGCACTGCCGGGTAGGACGCAATCAGCGCCCTCTATTGAAGGGTTAGTTACTTCCATCTGAGGGATTTTGGGTGCATGGGTCATTCAAGCTGGGCCCATAATATCAATTGATCAAATCATCGAACCGTGGGCCCCACTTGTAGAAACTGAAAACGGAAACGATGTTCAAGAAAACTATCGAGCCATCATTCTATAATACATCTTCTAGAGATCCAGAAAATGGGTCACAAGGATCTAATCAATAGGAGTATCCTAACATTTTAATTCATGACCCAAGAAATAGACAAATAGACGGCTACGATTCTCCAACCTGGGAGGTGCACGGTCCATCCACGGTGGGGGTGATACAAACCAATGGTTTGGATCATTACACCATGACTCCATTTATTAATTGGAAGACCGGGTATGGAGCATATTTCCTGGGTCGAGGATCATATGAATTCTCTTTGTTTATTGAAGCTACGTAGTTAGAATAAAGAGAATGATTGAACGTGTACAGATGGAGATCAGATGTAGCTGTGCAAATGGGACACTGAATAAATGGCGACAGATTTTAGATTATTTTAATCTCAACCTTTCATTTTCTTTAATCACGTACGTCCACATCTTGTCGAGCATTCCGGTCTTCCCTCCAACTAACTAAAATATTGGAAGCTGGCCCAGTGCTTCTAGAGGCATTGGAGATACTCTACATCGTTTGTCCTTTTGCTAGACACGTGGCAACTAGAAAAGCGTCGGATCTGACCATTGATTTCATAAAAAAATCAATGGGCCACAGACAATAAGTTGCACTGTTTGGATGATCCTGGATCTTCAATCACTGTCATACAAATGGACACTTAAAGGACAAAAATAGGCAATGAATCAAATCATTGAGAAGCAACTTATTTATTTGACGGTTAGGATTGTCCGATCATAGGAATATTTGTTTTAGAGACAATCAATGATCGATCAGACATGGCTCATGGTTTGGATCGTCAAAATCGTGCCACGTGTACAGCATGCGGAATGGAGCCTTGGAAATTCTCCTACTCCGGAGGTTATAACTGAATTATTTATAGTTAACTGGGGTACGTTCTGTCAGGAGGTCCAAGCTGCTTAGAGTTAGTTTAGCACCGTTTAACAGGGTAATTCCTCAACCGTACACAATCCTGACCGTCCAAATCACTGACCAACTGTGGATGGAGCATGGCGAGAAAACTACAGAGAGATAATATTAACCTTCTGATTTTCTATTTGTATTTGAACCGCTCATAATGTTACACCTTCCAGACCATTAAAAATGAATGGTTATAACCGCTTGATTGCTTTTTGAGATGGCGAGGACATGAGTCACTACCATTTCGAAAATGGTGGAGAACTAACAAAAGAGTATGTCCAGAGCATACATGCACCTGTGTACTGGCGAAAGCAGGTAAAGGATCCAAGCCGTCCATCTTAAAAGTCCTGCCATAAAAAGCCACATAAAATGAGACATGGGCCATGATATGATTAAAGTGTGACCCACTCGATGTACGCTTCAGATCAGGTATAGATAGAGGATGAGGGCACATACATCGAAACCATACACGAGAGGGTACTCACAGGATCCGAATGGCATTTTACTGGTAGGGCAAAACTACTATTATTTTGCATAGATAATTTAATATGAGTCCAGTCAAGTTAAGACTCGGTTCATCCACTGAGTCCACCCAACCAGGCTGACATCGAGTGTTGTAACTCGAATGAGTAATACGGTATATGGGACCCACCTTAGGTGAAAGAACGCGTCCATCCTGAGAGCAACGGACGCAGTTTGGCTAGTGATCCAACACCATCTAGCTAGCTGGTGTCAAAGCTTTGTGGCCTCTTCCTTGGTGTTTGTGTTTTATCACTGCCGTTCATCCATTTTTTCCACTCATTTTAGAGCATGAGCCCAAAAATAGGCACATCAAAATATTAAGTGTATTATTATCTTTCACCATTAAAAGAAGCTTTCTAAGGCTTATTGTAATGTTTATTTGCCTTCCAACTTATTGGTAAGGCCATACAGACTTAGATGAAAGAAAATCACAAACATCAATTTGACCTAAGACTTTTGTAGTCCCTAAGAAGTTTTCAACCAAAAGTGTTCAATCCCCACATTTTCCTATAGTATGGTATGCTTGAGATTTGGATCCAACTCATTTTTTGTCTTCAACTGAAAAAAATGAATGGATAACATGGATAAAATACATGTATCCTGGTATGGTCCATAGAACTTTGACACCCACTAGCTGGTTGGTTTTATGGTTACTAGTCAAATGAAGTCCTCGACTAAATATTATTATTCAAAGTACAACAGTCAAAAATAACATTTTCGACTTATAACCCATATATTGTTAGAATATTTAGTTGAATCAAATAAATTATTAAAATTCAAAAATAAAAGAAGTGAGATAAAAGACTTATTGAATTGAGGCGTGACGTGAATCACTCAGCTTGAAATTGAATTTGCTTTTCTTAGAAACTATATGTCAAGTGCAACAAGTTTTTAGTGCAATCAACCTTTAGGATATAATAAATATGATCAGGTATCAACGATGCACTTACTGTATGCAGGCTTGAACCACTTGCAGTTTAATTCGAAAGTTCTAAATTAGCTCAGTGATGAGCTTAATAATTAAAATTTATAAAACGTTAAAGGACAAAGAGAGTTTTTTACATAAATGGAAGTAAATAAAATCTCGTGAGTATCAATATACACACTCACGTGAGTATACACCCACACCAGTACCCATCTTCTCGTGCACATGAACTTGGACTCAAACTCCACGCGGTGCGGTACAACTTAATTTGGCGCATGTTTAGTTAGTGGTATAGATTAGACCTATTAACATAGCACCACGTGATCAAATTCAAATGTCCCCTAATGGGGCTGCCCCAATGGAAAAGCCTCGGTATCCAATTTGTGTCCTGATGCATGTTACGTTCCTAGTGGCTCAAATATTATGTGGTCCTTGATCTTGCACACCTGTGCCATAGTCACACGTGTGCCAAGAGTCACATCTAGTCCTCCTATCAGACCGTCAAGAATTTCTCAAACTCACCTGTCACTTAACCGAAGTCCGGCTATTGGAATATTGGATGGCTACGATTATGATTATTTGATTGTGCTGATTTCAGGGCCATCCAAACGTGGGGACAGCGTATGAACGGTTTCAATAACAGTAGGTGGGGCCCCAGTGGAAGTGAGACAAACTACAGCTTCTTTTTCTATGGGAGATACCTGCATGTGTCATGCATGCCCTTTTTCTCATTTCAGAAAAGAACTTTTGAAATTTTGGATTTGAAATGACCGGTGGACTCCCTCTCACGTCTTTAACGGCGGGAGATGTGAGCGCAGCAGCTAAGAGTAATGCGCCCTTATTTTTTCCACCAATGTGACAAATGTCGCCGAGATTTTGAAAATGTCAAGATATAGAAACTCAACGATAACAACATGGGATTTTGAAAATATCGGCAGTCTTGAAATTTTCAGGATTTCTCGCTAAAAATTTCCCAACGTAAAAATTATTTCATATTTTAAGTAATTCACTAAATAATTAAAAAATTAAATTATTTATTAAATTATAATAATTATTTTTATTTTATTAATCTTTAGCAAGATTTCCCGATATTATACCGAAGAAAAACCTGAAAAAGTTGAGTTTGTGAGGTGGTTTGGCCATGGACCAACAACAGCCAGCCAGCTAGCCGGTGTCAAAGCTACAGAAAACAGTGGAGATTGGATGCTTATTGTTGAAAACTTTTTGGATGCCACGTAAGTTTTAGAGTAAGTTGATATTTGTGTTTTCCCTTTATATAGGTTTTTGTGACCTTATCAACAGGTTTGCAGTGGGACATAGGAAGTTTTTAATTATGGAAATTCAATCATCAATGTTTTTGTTTTCCTGTCGTGTGGTCTACTTGAAGTTTGGATCTACCTTATTTTTAGGCTCCTGCCCTAGAATGAGCTGAAAAAATGAATAGACGGTATGGATAAAAAAAAATACATCATGGTGAGGCCCGTAGAGCTTTTACACCAGTGAGCTTGGTGGTGTTGGGGTTACTAGCCAAATTGCGTCCAACGGTTTGTTAATTACTACTAGTAGGGACCCGTCATCATGTGTGTAAAATCACCCCTTTCCATCACAAATTACAACTTCCTAACTTTTGGATCAAGAAAATTGTACTTCTTCATCCAAAATTCAACTGTGTCACAAAAGGAGTAACATCTAAAACTTCCTAACTTCTGGTGTGGTCCTCATATATAACTTCTCGATCCATTGTTTTTTTTTATCTCTTGAAGACCATCTTATGAATGATTTTTACAGCACATTATGGGCTCATATATAGATTTTGTTTGTTTATGTGAAAAAACTATATATATATATATATATATATATATATATATATATATATATATATATATATATATATATATATATATATATGTGTGTGTGTGTGTGTGTGTGTGTGTGTGTGTGTGTGTTTGTGTGTGTGTGTGTTACTGTATTCGAACTCATATCATGATACAATTGGGGAGGGAATAGGGGTTTAGGTAGAGACTTATATACATGGTAATAGTTGGATTGATCGGGCTCTGAGTGATAGGTACATGTGTTGTCATGTGACAATAATTTTTTATTATTGTCAAAATATTTATGTTTAAAAGAGACAAAAATAACTATTATAAGAAAGGCTCATAGTAGAATAACTATTGTAAGAAAAATTGATGTGTTAATATCTTGAAGAGGCATATGGTTTTCTCTCCATGAAGAACACCATGTCCCTATGGGTTGTATATATGTTAGACATTATAGTCTCGAGATAAAAGAACATTTTCAGATTAAGACATACGTAGCCTTGTACTTTCATTTTTGCTTTCTTACATTTGTCCTCTTGAGATTTTTTTATAAGCATATTAATATCAAATTTAGGAGATCTGTTAAACACTTAGAGATGCAAATCTTTATGTTAAATTAGGTATATGTAAGTTTACTTATCATAAAGACAGCTTATCTTCTCTCTTTTTTTACACTTGCTGAAATATCAAGGAAATGATAACAAATTATCTATCTTAAGGTATTGACTATTCAAGTCAAGACTCGAACATACAAATTTGATATTTTTCATCTTAATTTTTTTCATTCCTTTATTGTATATTAATTACTTTACCCATCAAATCTACTGTGGGAGTTTCCTCTCCATTTTCGTCTTAGCGTGGTCAACTTGATTTGTGGATATATGGATGTTTCTTTCCCTAGGGCTTACCTTCTAGATATGCATGTGAATCGATGTACATGGTAGTTCACACACAACATTAGAGAGAGAGAGAGAGAGAGAGAGAGAGAGAGATATTGTCATTTTATGTGCATACGCTCCAACTTATGAATCTAGTGAGCTTTGTGTGTTCACCATATAGATTAAAAATCATGTCGATCCAATACTCAGGTGGGACCCACCACGGAGAGCAAATAACTTGCACAATGTGAAAGAAAGCCCTCTTTCATTCTAAATGAGGAGAGATGATCCTTCTGATCTTTATAAATTTGTTGTACACAGTTTCTCTATTTATAGGCTTCGATAAGGATGCACAAGATTTGTTAGTATAACTAAATATGAGAACATGTCTTTGAGGCTTATGAGGGCTTGCATCAATGGGCCTATTATGGGAGCTTGCCCTTAAGAGCAGTGAAATGTGAGGATGAGAGGACTTTAATTAACTTTTTCTCATATGTAATGATACTCAACCTTAATGTGTTTTATTTGGGTATGAAAGAGTACTAGTTCAGATGCCATGTGAAGCAGGGATGAACATGATGAGGTCGATCACCGTCTTCCTTAAGGATAACTACTCTGAATCCACGGAGCTTCTCTAGACTCCTCACACAGACTTATCGAATCCATGAGGAAAAAGCAAGAAAAATATAAATAAATTTTATAAAATTCATAATTTGATTGATGAATGAAATAAACAAGTTCACAATCCTTTAAATAGGGATACAAAGCAATAGGAAGAATTTTAGAATCAAAATACAACTAAAACTCCCAGAATTTGCAACTTACTATAAATAGTAAACTTACTATTTATAGGCGGTCGTGATGTCTACTAGTGTGCAAGGTTTTCAACCAAAAATAGTGTCTTATTTGGCTTCACTATGCTATTCTCCTAATTATTCTAAGCACTTTTCACGTTGGGCGCAATTCCTAAAGCCGAATGGATGAAGAGTTATAATCAAACTAAATTAAACTTATTATTTATATTCAAAATAGAATTAAAATAGGGAAACGACCGTCAATCTGATGGTATTTCCCAAATTCGGTTTACACAACCTGACATAGCGGGGTTGGATGGCTAAGGTAGCTCGTTCTACCCTAAAATTATATTTTACATCTGATAACTCATTCCAGATTGCAAGATATGCCCAATTTAAGGTTTGACGATCCGAATCACTTCTGTCATGGATTAGGCCTTTTCTAATCCATCTTGGCCACGATACTGTCCGCAACCCGCTCTACATCACCATGAGAGAAAGATGATAGAAAACATAGGAGGATTGAAGAAAAATGATATAAATTAAATTAGTAGCATTGATATGAAAAAAAATTGCACAATTAAGACAATCCTCTCCACACATTCAACTTGAGTAGAGATGATCTTTCTTGTATTTATAAACTTGTTATACACGATTTTACAACTAATTAATCAAGAGAGAGTTTTGCTATATGTAGGATTCCATAGAGACAAATATGAGATTGTGTGTTGGAGGATTATGAGGGCTTGCGTTAGTAGGCTTAGTGGGGTGGGCCATCAATGGAAGCAGTAATGTAATTAATCCTACAACCCATATATTGACATGTTGTGCCAACCTGAGTTTTGGAATGGCCTAAGTTTTGATATGCTCCTTCATCCTTGTGAGTCTCACCTGATCAACCTGTTGGATGGAATATACATAATATTATGAAACCCACATTCCATATGGACATTTTTATGGTGGGCGTCCCTTCCCAATGTCCCCATTGTTTTCTTTGGTGTGGTCCACACGAGTTATGGATCAGGCTGATTTTGGGGATGTATACCTCACATTTGGGGATGCATACAGTGAAATGGTTAGATGACACTCATACATCACAACAAGCTCACATGGCTTCAAAAGTCAATATGAGCATTTCCCTAGCTAACTCATATTAAATCTTCCAATAGTTGGACCTACCATGCTTTGTTCATGACCAAAAAATGGATCAATTGAGTAATCTTAAGCCCTAACTAATGGGCATTTGTCTATTGATTTTGGGCCATTGAATATTTTCATTTGGACAGTCCATTAAATGCCCACCAATTTACCGATTAGAAAATTGAATCAATGTAACCTTTTTTTTATAACAATCCACCTAAATTATTTTTAATGATTTGAATGGCTTAATTTGAGTTACCTATATGTTAAGTATGTTGTGAAAAAACTTCCACACACAATTGATGTGGGTAAAGTAGAACCATGGATAAAAAGAATTAAACAAAACTCAAAAGAGAGAGAGAAAAAAAAAAGATAAAAAGATAAAAAAAAAAGATAAAAAAAAAGAAGATAAGAGGTATAGAGATTTAGGTGATTTTGTAATATACTTATATTCATGGGATAATAGCACAACGCTTTCATTTTTACTAAAACAAGATAAATCAGAGACATTAGGCTTACATCTCTCTTGCTTTTCTTTTATACAAGAACTCTTTTACCAAAAAATACATTCTCTCTATGAGAATTTCCTTTATATAAAGGACACCACAAAAGAGAGCAAATACAAAATCCTTATAGAACTAGGCTTAGAAGTGTACACAAGTTGAGTCGAGTCGAGTTTGTGCCAAGTTCGACTCAACTCGGCCACTAGCTGACCCCAGCTCAAACTTGGCTCGGTTCGGCTCGGTCCTCAAGCTTGATTGGTCAGCTTAATTCAGTTCAGTCAACGGCTTGGGCCAGTTCGAGCTGAGTTCGCCTATGCATCGTTTTCACAAACACATGAACTACACATTCAAATTTTCACAGTATGTAAAACAACATCAACGGTTCTACAGGTATTTCATCAAACACCTTGTAGACAACATCAAGATCAAGAAAAAAAAAAGGTATTTCTTTCATATACATACCTTCCTTGAACTAGCCGAAACTTCGTTGAGTCATTTCATCAAACACTTGGTGAGTAACATCAATATTAAAGTAATCGAGTCACCGAACTGGTTCGATCTGAGTTTGATTCAAGTTGGGGTTCGATCTGAGTCGAGTTGAACTCGGCCAAGCTCGAACTCGGTTCAAAATTTTTTTGAGCTAAAAAAATCAGCTCGACTTGGCTCGAACTCAGTTTCAAATCGAGTCGAATCAAGATTTTTCAAGTCGAGTCAAACGAGCTAATTGAGCTAACTCGGTTCATGTACAACCCTAACTAGGCTTGATAAACATACATAAGGGGTCAGGGGAGAGAGAAGTCACCCAACGCATCATCAAAGTATACATTCTTTTAGTACCTAAATATCAACCAATTGACATTATATATATATATATATATATATATATATATATATATATATATATATATATATATATATATATATATATATATATATATATATATATAGTAATGGTCCCCTACAAACCATACTGCAAGGAATTTATGTGCGAGCCTTCATGTAAGTTGTAATATGAGGAGAGCGGCTGGGATTCAACTACATTGGGAGAGGGAGAGTCTTCAAAAAAAGGACTTTTTCCTGCACTCACGGAGACACTCTTGGAATTGCAAGCATATTTCACGCGAAAGCCTTTCGTTTGAAGATCCCGTGCAAGAATTCTGTGTGGGGCCCACTATGATATTTGTGATAAATCCAACCTGTCCATCCGTTTTTTAAAATTATTTTAGGACATGCGACCAAAACTGGAGGAGGATCCAAAAATTAAATGGGCCACATGAGAGGAAACAATGAGGATTTAGTGACCACCGTTGAAACATTCATATGGCTATAAAAGTTTTGTATCAGTTTATGTTCCCAGTGTTTTCATTTCATCTTAGTGAAAATGACCTTATAAACAGTTTGGATGGAATATAAACATCAAGGCGGAGCCTACAAAGGTTTCAACAGTAAGCATTCCTTTCCTCACTACTTCATCTCATATGGCCCACTTGAATTTTGGATTCTCTTCATTTTTGGTATAATGTTCTAAAATGATATCGAAAAATAAATGGACGGGTTGGATTTCACACAAAGATCACAATGGGCCCCATAGAGAATCCTTCCGCGGATCTTCACGGGAAAGGCTTTAGCAAGAAATCTGCGCCCCCGGGTTTGGGAAACAGACTGGCTACTCCCCCGCCACCGGCCAATGGCAGGTGGTCGGTGCTATGTTGCCCCACCATGATGTATGTGTTTCATCTACGCCATCCATTCATTTTTCCATCAAATTTAAGGGGTTGAGCCCAAAATTGAAGCATATCCAAAGATCAACTGGATCATGCTAGGGTAAAAGGTGGGGATAATGATTTCCACCGTTGAAACCTTGTTAGGCCCCATAGTGATGTTTATTTTTCATCCAACCTATTCATAAGATCATATAGACATGGATGAACAGAAAATAAAAATATAAGCTTGATCCAAAACTTATGTGACCCCCAAGAAATTTTCAACAGTAGAAGTTCAATTCAACTGTTTCATGTGGTGTGTTCCATTTGAACATTGTATATAGCTCATTTATGGGATAGAGCCATAAAATTATCTGGGAAAATATTGGCTGGAGAAGATAAAATACATAAATCATGGTGGACCTCACATAATTTACTCATTAAGCTAAGCAATCCCCTTCTTTCTAGGAGGGAAGCAGATTCACTGGTGTACCACACACCAGCAATATAGCTAGTGTAGATACATGTAGGAGTGTACATGAAGTCAAACCGAGTCGAGCTGGCCTCAACTCGACTTGATCGGCTCGAACACTGGCTGACCTCAGCTCGAACTCGGCTCGGCTCGGTCCTCGAGCCTGACTGGCCAGCTCGACTCGGTTCAGTCAGTAACTCGGGCCAGCTAGGGTCGAGTTCACCATTGAGGCATTTCCACAAACACATGAACTGCAACTTCAAAATCCCACTGTTTTACAAACAGTGGCAATGGTTTTACAGGCATTTCCACAAACTATCTCAAGTCAGACATGCATACTTTGAATGAGTGCGTTTGGCTTTGTCTGTAAGAAAAAAATAACCATGATTTGGAACCTTAAAATGATTATAAAAAAAAAAAAAAAGAAGAAGAAGAAAAAGAAGGGCCCAGTTACTTGCATGTGAAAGGTGTGGAAGACCTAATGAACAAACCAGATGGGTAAAAGATAAAAGTACAATGGTTTGGGAGTCTCAGGTGTATTAGCTGCCATAATTGACCCAGTTCAAAGTCACATACAATGAGACCAATTATCAATCCATGTGGCCAACACTTATACTCACCAACCAAACCTTCCTTGCCACCAACCACATTTCGTTGAGTCATTTTATCAAACAGTAGGCGAGCAACATCAATAGCAAAGTAACCGAGTCACCGAACTGGTTTGATCCGAGTTCGATTCGAGTTGGATTCGATCCGAGTCAAGTCGAGCTGGGGCCTACTCGAACTCGGTTTGAACTCATTTTCGAGCTAAAACAATCAGCTCGACTCGGCTCGAACTCAACTTCGAATCGAGTCGAATCGAGCTTTTTCGAGTCAAGTCGAGCGAGCTAACCGAGCTAGCTCGGTTCGTGTACACCCTTAGATGCGTGTCTCAAAGACAAGCGCTGACGCTCCTCGAGCTCTGAGTTGTATGAACGGTTCAAAGGAGATCAAAGTTACGTGGCTCCATAATGATTTATTTATTATATCCACACTGTTCATCCATTTTTCGAGATTAATTTAGACCATTAAACAAAAAATGAATCATATCCAAAGCTCAAATGGACCACACCAAAAATAGCAGCGAGGACAATGATTTTCACCTTTAAAAAATTTGTAGGGCTTACCATCCAATCTTTTAATAAGATCACAAATACATCGATGAAGAGGAAAAACAAATTTCATATTGATTAGAAACTTCTATGACCCCCAAAAGGGTTTCAATGGCAGACGTTCAATCCCCAATTGCTTTTTACAGTGTGGTCTACTTGATCTTTATATCTATCTTATCTTAAGCCTTAATACGAGCTTGCCAAATGGATGGACGTTTTAGATATAATACATACCTCATGATGGGACCCACAGAACTTGTTGAAGTTAATACACCAGCTATATAGATGGTGTGTGGTACACCAGCCAATCCACCTTCATCTAGGAGTGGGACGCGGATTACCTAATGAGAGGTTAAGTAGCTGAAGTGACAACACCAAGTTTTGTGGGTCCCACCATGATGTATGTATTATATCCACACCGTCCATCCATTTTGAGAGATCATATCATGGCATTATCCAAAGAATGAGATAGATCAAAAGCTCTAGTGGACCCCACCACACAAAAAAAAGTGGGGAGAGTGATGCCCACGGTTAAAATCATCCTAAGGCCCACGGTACTGTTTATTTGACATCCAATCTGTTGATTAGGTCATACAGACTCATATGAACTGAAAAAACAAAGATCAGCTTGATCCAAAACTTTTACGGCCCCAAAAAAAATTTTAATGGTCGACTTCCATTCAACACTGTATCCTGTAATGTGGTGCACTTGAGATTGGGATATACCCCATTTTTTGTCTCATACCATAAAATGATCTAGAAAAATAGATAGACTGCATAGATGAAACACATATATCATGGTGGGGCCCACATAACACTGACCACCCGCCATTGGCTGGTGGCGGGGAGTAGCCAGTCCGTTTCCCAAACCCGTGGGAGACGGATTTCCGGCTAAAGCCTTTCCCATGAAGATCCCGCGGAAGGATTTTGTGTGGGGCACATTGTGATCTTTGTGTGAAATTCAACTTGTCCATTTATTTTTAGATATCATTTGAGGACTTTATACCAAAAATGAGGAGGATCCAAAATTCTAGCGGGCCATACGAGATGAAATAGTGGGGAAAGAATGCTTACCATTGAAACCTTCGTAGGCTCCACCTTGGTGTTTATATTCCATCCAATCCGTTTATAAGGTCATTTTCACTTAGATGAAATGAAAACAAAAGGAACATAAACCGATACAAAACTTTTGTAGTCATATGAATGTTTCAACGGTGGTCAGTAAATCCTCACTATTTCCTCTCATGTGGCCCATTTAATTTTTGGATCCTCCTCATTTTGGTCGTATGTCCTAAAATGATTTCAAAAAATGGATGGACGGGTTGAATTTATCACAAACATCATAGTGGGCCCCACACTGAATCCTTGCACAGAATCTTCCAACAAAAGGCTTTTGCATGAAATTATGCTTGCAATTTCAAGAGTATTTTTGTGAGTGTAGGAGAGAGTTTTTTTTTTTTTTTTTAAAAAAAAAACTCCCTCTCTCAATGCTGCTGAATCTCCGCTGCTCTCTTCATCTTACGACTTATATGAAGGCTCACACATAAATTCCTTGCGATATGGTTCGTAGGAGACCATTACTCTCTCTATATATATATATTTATATATACGATCGATCATTGACCCGACTAGTGCATATGGCAGGTCCCAATCTGAATGGACCATTCCCCAAAAGTATCATTGGTGTGATTCTCCAACTCTTTAATTGGAGGTTGTAAATATTCTTTGGTAAGATGGTCGTCTGTAAATTGATGGTTAAAGAGGAAACTAAGCAAGCGTTCACATTCATCAGAAGGAAGCCAAACAGTGGATGGATAGAATTTTTTTATGCCAGAGACTTTGGGTAAAGTTCACGGGGGCTGTCACCCATCAGATCAATGGTGTATATCCTCAGCTCGTACGTTGATCATATAATCTGTACGTGTGATGCACGTTCAATGATCATGACTCAGCAATTGAAGGGCCCCACGCACTGTGACGGGCTATCGGCGATTGCAAGGTTTGATTGGATAATTGGAAGCAGTGGTGTAATTTTCATTCTATGGCCGATAACCTTGTACCAATAAATCCCCGTCTTATGTTTGAAATGTTTGAAACAATACAACCAGACGTATGTCTTTGTTTTTTTTTGTACTTCAGGACTGTAACCGTTGGATCTGAGTAATATTTCAGTAATCCAAACCATTTATATGATGGCCTCACTATGATAAGTGATCCTGGAAAAAAATTATTAAGGTTGGAAGATCCTTCAATGGCAAGAAAAGAACAGTCAAAGTAGACGGTTCAAGTTCAAAGGAAAGGGTTAACTGATGAAAGAGTTGAAATATCTAAATCTGAGAGTTAGTTTACTTATCCCTCATTTGCTTCGAGGCCCATAATATAAACGGTATGGATCATTGAAATGTGACACAAGATACAGCTGTTGTATCCCTACTTATAAAACCCAAACATCAGGATGTATTGCAGCAGATAACCTCTGCATCTTACACCATTCCTAAAACAAGCTCTATCAATGCCACTCATGCGAGTAGATTTTTTAGATCGTAGTGGGGCACAAGTGAGAACTAAGCCATGTGAACTGGGCCATTCTCATGAGATAGGCCACATGTGTAAGAAAAATTATATGGAGAAACAAAACTAAACAACGGTTCACATTTCAACATCAAGTGTCACTTATCTGGTAATTAGTTGGGTGGGCTGATTTTTTAGCCCGGTTCCATCCACGTCGGGACCACACTGATGAACTGCTCTGATCTTGCAAGCGTGCCACTCTGCATGGCACGTAGGGCCATGAATAACAATCAATTCCCCCCTGCCAGTAATCTTCAAAGAAATGACATGCTGCCATGAAATTTCCTTGGCACATTGCAGACAGCAAAACCCAGTGAAAATCTAAGTAAAAGGAGTCAATCTTCCACTCAATCATCACAAACGCAAATACCCCACCCTCTAAGGCTCCCTCTAGAAAGCGGACTTTTTCATCTCTCTCTCTCTCTCTCTCTCTCTCTCTCTCTCTCTCTCTCTCTCTCTCTCTCTCTCTCTCTCTCAGATTCTCATGTACCTTTCAATGTCTTCAACTTGGATATAGATGCTCGTCTTCCACCCATTTTCACTGCCCTCAAACTCCCACCATCTCTCAATCCCTTGCTGATCCATGTGGTTGCACTCGAATGGACCACACAAGGTATTCGATGTGGACTACTAGAATGAAATCCAACGGTCTATCCCATGTCCAATCCGCCGCAACAACAGTCTCCTACTCCTACAAGGACTCTTGGGAAGAGCAGGCCTTTGCAGAAGACTCAGCTGGTGCTTTGGGAGGCTGTATATGGCCCCCGAGATCTTATACATGTAGCTTCTGTAGAAGGGAGTTTAGGTCAGCCCAAGCACTAGGGGGCCACATGAATGTCCATAGGAGAGATAGAGCTAGGCTCAAACAATCTCCCAATACCCATCCTGACCTTTCCACTCAATTGGGTATTCAATACCCTCCTCAGGTTAGTACCTTGCCTTGTAACCCTAACCCTAACCCTAGCACTAATGTTGTTGCCCCACCTGTCTCTCCTTCTAGGGCGTCGGCATGGTACGCCAATGAGAACAGCAGCGAACACACTTTGATTTCTCCTTCTTATTCTTCATCCCTGGTGCAAGACCACCTGAAGAGCTTTTCATTTTCACCCCCTCAATCACTTTCAGTTAGGGGTCTTTGTCTGTCAAACTCGAAGCTGGATGGGGAGAATTTAAAGATTGGAGATATGGGTTTTGGAGATCAGACGGATTATGTTAAGCTGGATTCATCTGTGAGATCATTGGGGTTGGTTAGTCAGCGGAGTTGGACAGCAGATGACGAGGAAGATATCATTAGCAAAAGGCGGAGAAAAGATGTGCCATCGCCTCTGTTCATCAAACCTGATCTGGGGGAAAGAAGGATGATCGACGTGCCGTTGCCGTTCTTCTTGAGGCCAGCTTCCCGTGATAGACATCACCTCCGATCTGAGGTACTTGGACTTGGCGTACTTGGACTTGGCCCTAGCCCAATGGAGGAATTAGATCTTGAACTTAGGCTTGGTGACCGGCCCAAGGTTAAGTAGAATTGCAAGACCCATGTAGTCGAATGAACAGATGTTGCGTTTTTTTTTTTTTAAAAAAAAAAAAAAATTTTAAGTTTCATTTTTTGTTCTTCTTTGCTTGTTTATCTTATGGCAAAGGCCTCTTTCCCTCCTTGAGATAGATTGCTTGGGTTTTGTGTTCTCTTTAATTTGCAGATTGTAAAATAACAATTTCAATTATCGTGTAATATGATGGGAACATAGCTTCTGTTCTAAATTCCAATAATCTCTTTGAATTCATAACAATTGAAAGAGATAAGAGATGGGATTTATCATTTCCATGCTCTTAGATATGACCAAGGATGATATTTTTCTGGTAAATTCCATTGCGTTTCACTATAATATATACGCTTGCATTGGAAATAACTTGTTATTTGAAACTAAGCATTGTGTTTTCTAATATGTGAAGTTGTCAATTTAAGGTTGTGTTTGGGTGCTCTATCAGATTGAATTGCAACAGGTAGTCTGGTTGAGTGGGAGTAACTGAATGTTAATTTCTTTCCTTAATATTTGTATTTAGTGTCCCGTACTCTGATCGGAGTATGTTACTTGAGTGTTGGACTTGAAGGAAATGCCAACATTTGGCCACTCATCTTCAATGATGGGAAACATTAATGGTTATATTTTTTTAAATCCTCATGATTTAACAAAAATTTTACGATTCAGTTTGCTTGTGTATCCAAACTCACTGGTATCTCTCAAGGGTTGTTGATCATTGTTTCCTTAGGTTTCAAACTCTGATTAGTGGACTGCAAGGTGGAATATTTATTAGGATGGAGATGGGAGTCTTGTTCTAATTTTTTCGTCGATAATAGTGATAACTCACTAATCACCAAAAAGTCGGAAATGATGTGCTCTATCAGAGAAATCAGTGGCCAGGGCCATAAGGTTCGATAACATAAGGTAAGACAGAGATGTTTTCTTCTTCTTCTTTCAATGAAGTGAAATGAAAATGTATCGAGTGACAGAGATGTTTAAGCTGGTCCGAAACTAAAAATTCTGGGCCAAACTCAAACCACAAGAGCCAGATTCGAAGACATGTGGAAAACATCTCATGTTGCTAGGGATTGAAATATGGAGGAAATAGGGTGGTGGATTACTTAATGAGCAGGTATTACAGTGTCCAGGACTTGCAGGACGTCCCTCATGATGTGTTTGGATGAACGGGTGGATTGAATTGCAGACATTTAGGTAATAGGAGGTGATAACTACCATCCTGCAGATAGTAGTTATTTCTTCTCGAGTCCAAGTTGAAAGTACAGCAATTGCAATTTGGAAGTTGGCCACTCAATAATAATGCTGATGATGGAAACTACAATTTGGTTATTTTCCACTTTATAAAATAGTAAAATTGCAATTCAATTTGATTTTGCATCCAAACTCTCCCTCAAGGCACCATTACAATCCTCCTCATTTGATATCTAATCTACCTCTCCCCCATTTATCCTCTTCATGTGTAGATAGATAGATAGATAGATAGATAGATAGAGAGAGAGAGAGAGAGATGAACATGGTCTTGCGGTTTAAGGGGTAAGAAAAAAAAAACTGACTAAACTGCATGGAACCCAATGAATTTTTCTCCCTCTCACTGGCTGACTGACATTCTACCAATATAACTAAACTAATGCATGTGTGCCAAAAGAGCCACGTCCAAAAACACAACAACATGGATTCCCTTTTCTCTCTCTCTCTCTACCTCCGTATATTTTAGCTGATGACCAGATCTGTTTACAGTCGTCCAATTCCAACAGTATCTCTGCATGTAAATCCATATGCTTGTGTTCTCCTTCTCACCTTTCATACCCCTCCAAAACAGCCACCAACTACATGGAATCATTTCATTTTAGTATTAGCCCAAAAACCATATTTAATATACACCAGCGAATATTATTGCATCACTGCCCTAAGCGTTTTCTGTCTCTTTCTTTGTTTTTTCCTACTCTTACTTGTCATCATCTCTCGATGAACTCTAGATGCCCCCAAGGTATCTGAAAATGGAACTTCATGGTACTATAGTGGATTATGGTGAATTGTACTCATGCACACCTATGTCACACACATGTCGCATGCGTAACGTCGATCCAGGGTGTCCAAATTGTGGGCCCACCATGGATGGGGCATGGGCGATAAGTCACTCACCACACAACCTGTAACCTAACGAAAGCAGTTGTTCGACGGATGGATGGATGTCCATTGTTCCTATTAGTACTGTTTCAAGCGTGATTTTCGGGTACTATCTCATCTACAACCGGCCCATAATTTCATCAGTGTAGATAAGCAACAGGTACCCAAGTTGTAAGATGTAAGTGTGGATGAGTACATCCACTGCATGCCTGCTATCTATCATACAATCCCTCATCCAGAAAAATGCCCACTGGAGTAACCCAGTTGAGCAATGTCCCATCCATAGCAGGCTTGCAATCTCAATGGCCTGGATATGCCACACAAGTATGCCAGTTGTAATTCGTACGTGTGCACAAGAACGTCCACCGTACTCCTACAATATATCATACCGTCATTATCTAAAGAAATGCCCAGTGTACTTGTCTGCCTAACCCTAGAAAAAACCCTTGTGCTAGTTATAGCCCTCCATGCAGAAGGCCCAGTGCGTAAAAACCGTCCATGATATAAGGCGAGCTTTCAGTGCATTTACCTAATAAAGAAACCGATGAAACGTAGCTTTTGACTTAAATGGGCAGAAGAAAAGAAAAAGAACTTGAAATGGGAGGAATTTAAGGCATACCAGACAAGCATTTTCTGTCAACGGATTGGAATTGCAGATTGGTTTTAATGATTTGGGTCTTTTTGAGGTTGGTTTTTTGAGAGGTGAGAGAGTCTAGATCGGTGAAAGTACATGTGATGGTTGCATGCATGGAAAGAGGTGTGTTTTCATTGGGCTGTATGAAGTTCCTTATGTGTGTAAAGGGCTTTCAAGTGCATTGGCTGACTTTGTCTTTATTGAATTGTTGCTCTGAAGTGTAACTGAAACAGTGTCCTCGTTCCTTACAAGTGGGGCCCATGTTTTGGTAATCATACTATGCATGAACTGATTATTGATATATGCCATACATGTTTTGGGTTCACCTTTGATTGACAAATCTCTCAAAATCACTTTGCTCAGGACCTCACGTGAATCTAGCCATTCATTCAATGGCTAGGAAATGAACTGTCCATATTGACCACTCTTCATACGGCCCCCTCTTCGATTTAGACCCTCCATCATGTGAATACACCTTTGATTTTTAAATGACTTTGGTCGAATTATCTTAAAGCATCACATGTTTCCCACCTTAATTTGATTACCCATCTCTGTAAAGAGAGGGTGATTGATAGTAGAAATCCCAAAATCTAGGCATCGAGTTGGTGATCTAAAGGTGGAAGTGTAACAATGTCCTTGGTTCTTGAGTGTGAGGCCCATGGTTTGGTGATCTATACCATTGATCAGTGTCCTTGGTTATTATTTGAGAATCTCACGGTTTGGGGATCCATACTGTTGATCTAGTGTGCCCTACCGCTGATAACCTGAATTGTTAGATCAGGGGCCTGAAAATAGTTAGTCAATAAAAAAATATGATGGTCCACTTTAGGCAGAACCACAGGTCAACGATTGGATGGCTAGGATCTTCCAAACATGCTACTTTCAGCATGGTTGATCCACAGCGTGGCCCACCAGCTCAGCCTTTCATCTATGGTTGGTATTATTGTAGGGTTTGTGTCAGTTCTCTTTTAATGCAATGCAGTGGTGTTAGGGTCTTACGGTGCACATGAGGCATGTAAATTTCACTCCTCTCTTTTGAGTTAGAGAATTCGGGAGTAATTTTGATACTCTGCCGGAGTGTGATGGCTGAACGCAGGTACTTGGAAATTACATATGGGGGTGTACAAACGAGTCAAATTAAACTGTTCAAATTATGGTTTCCAGTTTAAATGTTTTATGAGCCAAAAATTATACTTGTTTGATCATCTAACTATCAGATTGTGGACATTGGTTGGACGGTATAAAAATAAAATAAAAATGAAAAGCCTCCAACGGTCCTATTTCAACAAGTGTACCCAAAAATCAAAGGTTAGGATTGTACAGCTGATCTGATTTTGGGACAGTGATTAAGAAACAGTGGGTTCCGCCATTAACAACTTCAACTCGACTCAATGTATGCCACATGTACAATTTCTGGGTGCCTGTGCATCAAGAGTCATATGCTGGCTGAGTATTATTAAACTCCCCATGGAATTCAGCAAGGGAATGAGGACTTATTCTGTTGATGGTTAGGATTTTTCATTTGTTTAGGGGCTTTTGGGAGGGTGTGATGTCTTTTAATATGGATTAGATGGGTATTTGTACACATGCAGAGAGTAGATGTAAATGGTATTTTTAAATCTTTATTTATTTATTTATTTTGTTGAAAAATCCATGAGATGGACCCAAGTCCTCTACAACGCTTGTCGTGTACAGCCTGTACAACACCCAAGCTCTGTCAGTCCATCGTGTCGTTCGTGTGATATCCACCCCGTTCATCACGTAAGCCCCATCATTTTCATCTTGAATTTAAAAAATTCAGCCCCATTTGAAAACTCAGGTGGGTTACACACGCAAACAAGTTCAAGTGGTGTCGTCTGCGTGGCATTTTGCTCAGATTCGTTGGGGATGGGCTCTCCAGCCCCATGAGACTGATCCGATGAACGGTTGGATGGAAGATTCACGCAATGGTGGGCTACCACACAAAAATCTGTGGTTGGTGTCTCTCTGTGATGTGGCCCACCTACAGATTGGGATGATTCTTTCCCATATTTACTAACAGCAAGAGGATAACCTGATGGACGGAATAGATGTACCTTTTGGGTACAACAGGTGTTGTAGAGAATTCCAGTCCATCTCACCAAGAGTTCAGATATTACGTATCTCACACCATTTTAAAGAGATTTACGAGGAATCCACGAAGCATTTCAAATGCGAATTTTCAAAAAACCATTTTGAAAAGCATGTCAAGATTCCCACCCACCAACATGTGCGCACCAACTCTCAGTGCACACTGTGCGCGTACTATCTTTTCTGATGTTTTAATATCTACGGTTTCAATGGATTTTAGACCAATGATGTTGTGTGCAACACTCATGGCGAATATGTGCTAAGAAAAAACCTAACCACCGTTTCATCTTATTAAGTAGTGATTGAAAGTGGGCCTCACTCTCTGATCTATGATCAAACGGTGAAAGCTATCCGATAACTCCCTTTCTCATGGGTTTGCAGCCAATCGGACGGTTGATATTAAGCAACAAAACTAATACAAAGAAAATGAAATGCAGAATGAAAATTGGACACATGATTTGTGTGGCCCAACAACTATCTTGATGAACGTATCAAAGTTTCCTACAGTGAGTTTTAAAGTTTAGAAAAATCTATTCCTAGTTTGTTTAGGCTCCATTGGAATGTTAAGTCATTTGATAGACATTGATACACTATCCTATAATAGCTTGAGCTTTTAGAGTAAGTAGTTGTTTGATGTAATATTCAACTATTGATTTGCTGGGTCGGACCAACTCAAGCTAGTTTGAAACAACTCGTCAAGTCACACCATGGCTAGCCCTAGTAACCTCTTGAAAAGGCCCCCTCGGCCTTGGGTATTTAGCACATGAGCTAAGGTGACGGATAAGGACATAAGTTATAAACAATTAAAGGTTTGAAATAATTCAATCTAAGAATGTATGCAACTCCATCCATCAACAAGTCCCATCATACAAACGGCTTGGATCATTGAGATATGATCTCATATCTAAAGAGCGTCTTTAAACCATGCATGTACGTTGAATGGGTCATTTTGTACACATGATAGGTGGGTCATTTATCACTTGCCCAGGCTTAGCCCAGCTTGGATTTCAAGCTCGGGCCGAGTTTAGAGGTGCCTTGACCTTATGGTTGGGTTGCCTGGCCAGGCAGGGCTGTCCCATTGCTACCTCTAGGCCCTAATGGACACTGTCTGACTCAATCTGTCCTATATCGATGAATCATGTCCGTTGGTAAGGCAACAGAGTGGCTGATGTTCTTGCTGACTAGGAATGAATTCAGCATGCCTTCATCAACTGACTAGGATAGTAAATGGAACGGGCTCATATCCATCCCCCCTCAGCCTAAGCCCAGCCCATATATTCATAGGGCATGAACGTTACGCCCTGGCATAGCTTGTGGGCCTCGAAATCGGACCATAGACATGCTTTTGAAAAGTATGGACAGGGCCTTAATTGAAAAAGGTTTAAAACATGGTGTTGGAATAGCCCATTTATTTGTTGGACATGAAAAAGGCCCAAGCCCATCCTTAGAGGGCAAGCCCCAGTCATGGGATCTCAGAGCACCAAAAGTTATAGTGCTCCTACTTGCATTGGTTCATTTGAAAAATCCAAATCGATTGATCTGAACTGTCCATTAAGCTCAGAACATACTTCAAGGACTACCATACAAAAAATAGAACTGATTGGATGATCCAATCCATCCTTGTTTGGCCTTATTTTCTATAGCCATCCCTTTTCCAAGCAATGAATGGGATGGTTATGATTGCCTAAAATAGGTAATTCTTTACGATCATTAGCAAATTATGATGGTCCTAATGAATAGATGATTCAAATTTCTAATTGAATTTATTTTATGTAAACAATCTGGACCGTCCAAATTAAAGGGCATTAATATTTGTCACATCAGTGTGATGTGTGCATGATTGCCCATTAAATGTGTATCAGACCTAATGAACGGTCTAAATCAATTGATTTGATTGCCTAAGTATCCCAATGCAACTCGGAGCACTTCATGGGAGCAATTTCTCATAATGAAATTCGTGAACATTGATCTCCTTGCTCTCGGCACCATAAGTTATATCCCGTTCCCAGTTGGCTAGTACATTGGTCGACCTGAACTATCCACTGGGCCCGCATACATTTCATATGCTACCATGAAAATTTTACATCTACTTGAAGTTACTATTCAATCAAACGGGAGGTCACATGTATTAAATGACTTGTATTCAATTATATGTATACAATTAAGATAGTGTACTGCTGCGAAAGTTATACTAAACTCTAGTTTGATTAAACGCTTGCAAAATTAAATTTGTAAAGGTTAACTTGACCATTTAGCTAGTAACATGCAACGACCAAGTAATTTAGAAGAGAAGGGTTTTTTTAAAAAAAAGATTATTTATTTAAACTATCTTGTGCAAAAGACTTTTATTTCAATGGTAATTATGAGTTGAATACAATCAACAATGAAATAAAATAAGTAAAAAAGTAAATAAAAGAAAATTACTTATCATCACCTATATGAACAAACAATCGAAGTAAATGGTCAATAAAATGTAACTAGAGTGTGAAGTAAAGAGTTGGTTAATTACTCATCCGATGACAGTAGATTGTAGATATTTACACTACTTATAGGCATATTACATCCAAATGTTTTACACCGGAGCTACGCATCATCTAGATGTTCTATATAGGAGCTAGACATATTTGAAGTAATTAAAATTAAAAGTAAGATTATTAGTGTTGCAATGTGTAGAGAAATTGTGTGTATTAGTGAGGGCCCAGAGCTCACTAAAATTAAAACTAAGATAAGTAGGGTTGCAATGTGTAAAAAGCTTGTGTGTGTTGGTGAGAACTTGAGCTCACTGAAATTAAAATTAAGATGATTAGTGTTGCAATGTATAGAGAGATTGTGTATATTCGTGAGGGAGCATATCGCTCAACTACACATACCGTCCATCTTATTTTTGGTAGGTGATGCATTATCGAATGATAGGAGGCAAAAATTACCCTCAATAGAGGCACGGATGAAATTTAGTTTTGTCCATTATTTGTTGTGGAGACATGTTATTGGTTTACATGGATGCAATAGGATTGGATCGATGGTATATAAAATGGATGACTAAGATAATTTATATAAAGCAGGTCTAACTAACAATCCATTCCATTCCTTTGAAGTATGTTATGTCAAATAACCATTTACTCTTAAAGTAAGCTTTTAGAATAAATGGTTGTTCTGAGTCGAGAAAAATCAGATTAGAATTGGAAAATCAAGCCTAGTCTATTTATGATGTGAATGTCTCTCTAAGGCATGATAAAAATAATTGGGATGGCAATGGACTGGGCCTAGTCATATCAAAATCAACATTTGAATGGGCCCACACTGAAAGGACAGCATCGTTAGATTGCCGTATTATACCTTCTTTCTCCACCAGCGTGTCACGCGGCTAGGATATCCTAGCCGTGCAAAGGGTCTGTCTCACCACGATGATCCGGTCGCCGTTTCAGTCATTAGGTGGGTCAGACCATCAAATCAATGGAAAGCCGATCAATCTCTATCTGGTCGAAATTAGAAACATCCCTTTTTGGTGGAACAAACTTCCCATTTTCACATGCCTGTGGTCAAGATTGGAAACTTCGATTAGGACTTTGGGGGCATTTTGAGGGGGACCCATTTTTTCCTTTAGCCGTCCATTTCATGGCTTCTAATAGGAACCGTTAGGATTATCCTTTTTAGAACGATTTTTAGCTTATGGTTAGTTGTAATAGACCCGACATTTTGACGGCTTGGATTAAGCTAAAAATTTCCCACGTGTACATCAGAATTTGCATGCGCATGGATTTTCATACTCGGCCAGTTGTTCAAGTTTACAGTTCTGCACCTTATTTTTCGACAACGTGTCACGTGTGTAGGACATCCCAGCCGTTCAAAAAGTCCGTCTCATTGTGACAATTACCTGGCAAGATAGTCCCATTAAAATCAATGGATGGCCAACGATCTGAAAGATCATACTGATTTGGCCCAGCTGATGAGTGGATCCACCTTTTACTAGCCCAGGCAATCTTCATGATGGAACTTACTTTTTTTTAACGGCTCCGATAGGAAACATGTGTGCAGCGTGGTAAGCTTACTGTACTTGATCGTTTCTCCCTTATAATAAAACGTTTTGACAGGCTGAGTGATAGTTCGTGCACTAAAAAACTGTCCACGTGGCACAATTCAGTCAAAAGAAACTGTAGAGAACGTGGGTCCCACTCCGCGTGGGAAACCAGCGAACTGATTTCCTAACTGTTCATCCAATGGACGGTTAAGATGAAAAATCGTCAAGTATGAATTCACCAACATATTTCCGTTAGTTATTGGCTAGGATCGTCCAATCAATATGAATTTTGGGTTGTGATCCATCTGAAATGGGTCCCACTATTTGGACGGTTTAATTTGAGTGACATAGCCACGTTTGCAATTTCAACTGGGTGCGTGCATATGAACCATCATAGTCTCCAAGAGTATATTAGATAACTACTCCCTACATCATGTAACTCCACTCTCTGGTCGTATCATTGACAAAAACGACTTAAAACGGACACGATTTTCTCACTGAGTAGGTTATTTGATACTCCGGTGGCGGGTGATGTCTCATATGCATGCACTAAAATATTGTGGACGAGGCGTACAGTTAACTCAGATTAAACCGTCCAAAAAGTGGGGTCCACTTCAGATAGGTCACAACTCAAAAATTAGATTGATTAAACATTTTCAATCTCCTTCAAACTGAAGGTAGTGTAGGCTAGATGGCTGCACATCGTTTGGCAGTTTCTCACCGTCTGTTCATTTTAACAAGAGTCCATTATATAAGCTTCTCACTAGGCCGGCCCCACCATGAAAGTTCCTTGGCTTGAAATCATGATCATGTGATAATCAGGTGGGCCACACATGTACAAAATGAACAGACGGTGAGAAACTGCCCAACGATGTGCACTCAACCTACAAGCATTGTCTAGCTGATCTGTAGACCGGCCTGATCCTTTAGGGCCCGTTTGGCCGGTCGGATTGGAAGGGATTGGATGGTATTGGAAGGGATTGGAAGTTGAATTCCGGGATTGGCCGGGCATGCCAAACAGAGTCGGTGATCTGATCCCAATCCTATGGGTCTTAAGACAATCCGCTGACAACACCATCATTACCTTTAAATCCCATCCAATCCACCCTAATCCGTTCAAAATAGCCCGGGACTTGTTTGGTCAGAGGGATTGGAAGGGATGGGATGGTTTAATCCCGGGATTGGCCGGGGGTGCCAAACAGACTGGATATAGCAATCCAGCAATATAGCAATCCAATGGATCTCAAGACAATTCACTGACAACACCATCATTACCTAGAAATCCATGCCATCCACCCTAATACCATTCAATCCCTTCCGATACATGCCTGTTTGGCCGAACGGATCCCATGGGATTAGGAGGGATGGGATGGATTTTAAGGTATTGATAGTGGTGTCAGTGGATTGGTTTAAGATCCATGGGATTGCTATATCCCATTACAAGTTCACCGAGTTTGTTTGGCATGCCTAGCATATATTGGGATTTTACCTTCCAATCTGTCCAACCAAACACGACCCAAGCACAATCGAACGGGATTAGGAGGGATGGGATCAATTTTAAGGTACTGATGGTGATGTCAATGGATTGGTTTAAGATCCATGGGTTTGCTATATCCTGGGACAAGTTCATCTATCCATTCGGCTCGTTTGGCATATCCCAGGATTTTACCATCCCATCCCTCCTAATCCCTCTTAATCTGCCGAGTGTTCGTTCAACTAGTCAATTCAACTTGTACTTGGTTATAAATGTTCACTTGTACATCAATTATCTTTTTGGAATGCTAAGTCAGACTGATCTTAATTATTCCACTCCATTCCTCTGATCAGTCTTGGACATACTTGATAGTTTTTATTTGTACTTTGATTTGGATGCCCAGTTTGGACCAATGTGTTGTGGTATTATATATATGTCTCCTTAGGTAAGGGCTTGGTATTTTTTGGATGTTGATTATAGTACCCAAACTTGGGGTAATTATTTTGGTTACCTTCTGTGGTTTAATGATGATTTTTTTTTAATGAAATTCATATTATTTATTCCGGCGGGAGAATAAGTAGTCATTGTGTAGGACAGTTAACTTTGTGGGGGACCAAGAAATTAGGCAATTGAGAAATAAATATAGCAACAGTTCACATTCAACCACAGAAAAGTGCTGATATGTAGGATCTTTAACTGGAAAATCAGAGGAGCAAATTAGAAATTCAGCAGGGCCCATCATTTTTTTCATAGAACATAAATTCGCATGTTTTCATTTATCCTACTATTGACTTTGGAAATCTCTCTCTATTTTATTAATTTGTTGTGATCAGATTATGCTAGCAATAGCAAGTTAGCACCATACACTTTATCTGTATCTAACTGTTTTGAATTGTGTATTAACTAACCAGACTTGTTATATGTTTAAGTAACAAAAGGGAGATAATATCCTTATATAACTAACATCTTATTAAATGTTTCATTAAATTTCAGACTTTACATACATGACATCTGCTTTTGTCTTTCCTCTCAACTACTATGGTACATGTTCATGTATAGGAGACCAAGTCAATACTCTCATTGAAGAAAAACAAAGTTTAAAAAATCTTGGACTTTAGTGGGGCAAACTGGAAAATCAGTGGGTTAAACTAAAAATTCAGCAGGGCAAACTGAAAATTTAACGGGGTAAACTAGAAATTGAGCAGGGCAAACTGAAAATCGAGTAGGGAAAACTAGAAATTGAGCAGGGAAAACTGAAAATTAAGTGGGGTAAGCTAGAAATTGAGCGGGGAAAACCAGAAAATGAGTAGGGCAAACTTAAAATTCAGCGAGGCAAACTGAAAATTGAATGGGGTAAACTAGGAATTGAGTGATGCAAGCATGAAATGGCTTAGTGCAACGTTATGTTTCTTGTAATTCAAAAAGTTGATTTCATCATCCACCAAAATTAATTACAAAACATGTATCATACAAAACACTATATAAATTACAAAGTATATTATTCATCGAGTATAGGAAACTTGCACTTCCGACGTTTATGCCCTGTTTGTTTACATCGCCCGCACTTTACTATTTTTTGTTCCTCTCCACATGAGAGAATTCTTAGTTTTTTAGTCTTTCAGATGATCTCCTCTGTCCCGAGGGTTTAATCTGCGCACAATACTCCTTAAAGCCTGCTGAAATTTTTCATTTACCTTGTCACGTACTGGGTACATCGATTCATTATATGTGGTCAGGTAATTTTGTGTCGTGTAGAATGAGGAACAGTATGAATAATGAGGAAGATTATAGTTTATACATACTGATAGGACATGCATATAAGGGTACCCCTTCACGTCAAACTCGTGACATGTACAGGAAAGCTCACTGAGTTTGACTGTATCATTATAATCTCCCACAACATAATACTTATCTCGAGAAATTGCATGACAGTGAACATCCCGCTCCTTCTGTACAAGGTTCTTTAACTGCTCTACCGCCCATGGTGTCAACGGACCTACAAATGATGTTGTAGATTCTCTTCTCTTGTGAAATAATTCTTGTATTTTAAATCTTACCGCATCTATCAATTTAGTAACGGGGTATTCGCATGCTTCTTTGAAGAGGGAATTAATGCACTCAGATATGTTTGTAGTGATGAAGTTGAATCTTTTTTCTTAAAAGTGCGAAAATGCCTATCTTTCATACCCGATTTCTCTCAACCATGCATGTAGTAGGGAGTTGTCCATTTCGATATTATGCATCAAATTTTTGAATTCAATCCTTCGGAATGTCTTCACAGTAGATCTCAAACGACTTATCTTTAAAAGTATCCACTAAGTTTCTATAGATATGGTATGCGCAGTAGCCATGGATTGCATGGGGGAAGATTTGGGGTACCTCTTTCATTAAACATTTATGTCGGTCGGATATAATCACAAGACCCGGAAGAGACCCTAATATATAGTTGAGGTAGTTAAGGAACCAATTCCAACTACTGTTGTTTTCTGATTTTTCGATGCCAAACACAACTAGAAAAATATGATTGTCCCCATCTAATGTCATAGTAATGAATAGTACACCCTTGTATTTTTTCTTTAAATGTATCCTGTCAATGTCCAATACCTTCCACATAGAATTTTGAAAACTTCGAACGCATTGTACGAGCGTTGCAAAACATCTTTCGAACCTAAAAGTCTATGGGTTAACAACCACGGCAGTCATCGTCCCCGGGTTGGCCATCCTCAACTCATACAAATATAAGGGGAGTTGATTGTAGGAGTCTTCATAAGACCCCAGTACGCGATTTATTGCAGTCTCCTTAGTTTTCCATGCCTTCTTATAACTAATACGAATATTATATTTCTCTTGCATAGCGAAGATAATATCATTTGGCCTCAATCCTAGGCGTTGCTCAACGCAGCTAACAATCAAATCACACGTTAACTTACTGTTTGCTTGTCAGTGATCGCTCCTCATCCATGACATGCCGCATGTATGTTTTGACATATAATTTCATATCTTGAATATCCACGCATCATTCACCCGAGATGTATGAACCCTCCATTCATATGTATTTTCGAAGCAAGCAACGGCGAATCTCGTAAATGATGAGTAAAAGACCCTATACCGGAAGTTATTACAAATTGCAAATTGACTTAAAACATACTAGTACAGACTCTTGTTCTTAAATGTTGGCCCAACAATTATATCAATCAGTTCACCCAGCGAATCCATATATTCCAGCAGTTCTGCATTGGTAAATGCAGCATCTTCGAACGACATAGGAACTTGACAAGTGATAAGTTTAATGTTTCGGCAAGGTCTAGAAGCGGAATATCGCTTACACGTACAAATCGGGTGGTGGATGATGATAACAAATCTATTGTTGTTGCTAAAGGCGATGTCATGTATTCATAAATGAGGTTAAAGGTCACGTGCCCTTCTGACTTGTCTGGTTATAAAGTTTAATGTTTAAGGCGGCTCGGTCAATTGATCATTGCTTACTCCCACTTGTAATGGCGATGCCATATATTCAAATTTCACGCCATGCTCCTTAGTCACACTGTCCACGTGTGTTGTTCTATTAATGTGTTGCATTGTCTTGACGATTAAAGGAATGAATTTATCCAAATGCTCCAACCGTGTTGCCAGAAACTCTCTCACGTCATCGTCGTCTTCGATTTTAGTTGGAAGGATTGATTCGCAAAGATACAATACTTTCATCCTAATATCACAATCTGTTGGTTTACTCTTAATAATCCTATAAATTCTAGATAGAAGCTTCTCGTTCGTAGTCTCAACACATAACGTAATAGTTTTCAAATTTCCACCCGTGTATGAGTATCGCTTGTTTTCACATTATAACTCCCCGTCAAAACAACAGATGATTCTCCTAGCCATTATCTAAAAATCAATACAATGACATATTATCAATGAATCATTAAACAATAGAAGCTTGTCATAAGACAAAACTCGATTAAATAATTGAGGACCGAGAACTCATTTTCCATAATAGATGAGGATGATACAAAGTTTGAGGAAATAAAAAGTAAGCAATGCGTTAAAATTTTAAATAAACAACTAGAGCTTTTATAGATTAGGGCTTCAAAGATACGAATGATTTCATGTGGTGCTCGTTAAATTCAGCGACATTATCTATCATGAAATTGAGCGAGGCAAGCATGAAAATTGACCCATGGAAAACATGAAATTCAGCGAGGCAAGCATGAAAATTAACTCATGGAAAATTACATTTCATTATATATATATATAGGCTACGGTTAAAGTGCATGGACTACAAGTGTAAGTTTGACCTAATCTAAACTTTATTAGGTGCTCAACGTTCATGGTCTAATTTACGTAAGAAATTAAGCGAGGAAGACTGGAAATTAAGCAAGGGAAGCATGAAAATTGAGCGAGGGAAGCATGAACATTTAGCGAGGCAAACTAGAAATTGAGCAAGGGAAGTATGAAAATTGAGCGAGACAAACTAGAAATTGAGCGAGGGAAGCATAAAAATTGAGTGAGGAAAACTAGAAATTGAGCAAGGCGAACTGGAAATTGAGCGAGGAAAACTAGAAATTAAGCGAGACAAACTAGAAATTCGACGCGGCAAACATGAAATTTGGCTATGCAAGCAAATAGGAAATTGAGCGAGGCAAACATGAAATTCAACTAGGCAGACATGAAAATGAGCGAGGCAAACACGAAATTCAGATAAAATAAGACAAAACCCTAAACAATCAAGCACTTGATGAATTTGAGCGAGCTTCAGATAAAATAGAATAAACCTTAACTAAAATTAAGCGAGGCAAACATGAAATTGATTGAGGCAAACACTAAATTGAGCGAGGCAAACATCCAATTCAACGAGGCAAACATGCATTTCAACAAGGCAAATATGCAATTGAGTGAGGGAAACATGAAATCGAGTAAGGAAAGTTGGAATTTGAGTGAGGCAAAACAAAGAATTGAGTGAGGGAAGCATGAAAATTCAGCATGGCAAACTAGAAATTGAGCAAGGTAAACTAGAAATTGAGTGAGGCAAACTGAAAATTAAGTGAGTCAAACACGAATTTGAGCGAGCAAGCTAAAAATTGAGTGAGACAAACTACAAATTGAGTGATGCAAGCTAGAAATTGAGCAACGCAAACATAAAATTGAGTGAGACAAAAATGAAATTCATCGAGACAAATATGAAATGTATCAAGCCAAACATTAAATTGAGAGAGCATGGCATAAAATTGAATTGAGCAAACATTAAATTGAGCGAGCATAACATAAAATTGAACTGAGCAAACATTAAATTGAACTGAGCAAACATTAAATTGAGCAAGCCTAGCATGAAATTGAGCTAGACAAACATTAAATTAAGCGAGCCTAGCATGAAATTAAGCTGGACAAACATTAAATTGAGCGAGCCTAGCATGAAATTTATCGATGCAAACATTAAATTACCAAACTTCACATGAAATTAAACCAGTCGATCAATTGTCATCGACTTGGGCTTGTCTCAATTTCCATGAGTTCTTCTTCAATTTCAAGCGTGCAATGGCTAAGTTTGACCAAGCACCCTTGGTGAATTACTAGCTAAATTTCCATAGGTAGTCAGTGAATTATCATTCAATACTACAAAGGGAAGTAACTATAAAACCCACCAGCATTTTTTTAAAGATTTGTACCTCCAATAATTGTAATACCGGTCAAATGCAAGTTGAAGAAGGATGTTTTTGAGTGAGGGAATATTTTTAACATTTTCAAAGATTGCAAATGCAACCAGTTTCGAGGATTTCATGTAACCCTGACCAAGATGGAAAATAGAAAATTTAAAATGATAATATGTAAATGATAAACAAAGATTCTAGTAAGGAAAATGAAAAGAAAAATAAGTGTGAGTGGATTTTTCGTTGCAAGGGAGTGAAATGCATGTATTTTGAAAATGCGCACCAATTTTTCGTTAAGAGCCTGTTTAGTTTTTCATAATACAGGTAAATTATTGTAAATTACTGTAAAAAAGTACTTATTACATTCTTTCACCTGTTTGGAAATGAGTGAGTAATTTCACCTGGGAAACCGGTCCAAAAATGTTGACTTAAATTTGTGGGGCCCACCATAATGTATATAATATATCCGTGTCGTCCATCTATTTTATTAGAATATTTTGAGGCTTTATCCAAAAAAAATAGAAAGATCTAATGTTTAATTGGCCCACGTGAAAGGAAACAATGAATTTAATTTATCCACCATTAAAAGTTGATTCTTTTACTGGGCTCACGTTGAGGTTTATTCACCATCTAACCCGTTCATAGGGTTACATGGACATGGATAAGTGAAAAATATAAATATAAGCCTGATCTAGAATTTGTAAGCGCCTCAACAAGTTTTTAATGGTAGGCATTTAATTCTTATAATTTCGTGTGGTGTGGTCTACTTGACCTTTGGATTTGTCTAATTTTTGAGCCCATGCCTTAAATTTATTTGGCATAATGAATGAGCAGTGCGAATAAGCCATACATATTATGGTGGGCCCCATATTTATTTTACAAATTTTTCAATTTAAGTGCTTAAAAAGTAACCTAAGTCAGTATAAAAAAAGATGAAAGGTAGATGAAGGTAATGACCTGAGTAAATAATGATTCCTCACAGAGTAATTATACTTGAGCTAGAAAACCAAACGGGCCCTGAAGGTAGTAAAAGGAATGGCAGGAAAACAGGAGTATTTTCGTCCTCAAATGCTATATACGTGCGTACAACGTAAGTGGGAAAGGTAAGTTTTGGACTGTTAAGAAAAGCTGGATAAAAGGTGGCGTCTACGGTGATAATTTTCCCTTGGCTTTACGTAGAAGTATAGTACACGGTTGATTACCGAAACTATCCCATCATGACACCACCTCAGATGCCAGAGTGGAAGACAGATGTGAGATCTGATCCATCCATTAGGTGGGTTCCACTATGTAGATTCTTTATGCTTTATAAAAAAGGCCAGAACCCATTTCATGTGGACCACAGTTCAAGAAAAAAAGGCAGGTGAAAGATAGTTGGACTTGTTTTTCTATGACGTCGACTTTTTCAAATATATTCGCCCACCTGATGATTGACACTGCTTGCCTTTTTGTGACTCAGCATCTACTCTATCATAGCCACCTGTTTGGCGGGTAGGATCTTGCACGCGTAAGTCGAGTAAAACGTGCTATGAGGTATCGGTGGGGATGCGTTGTAAATGCGAGTAAGAGTACCAAACCTCCCGATGAGACGGGAGCAGCGGATTAGGTGTTACCCGTACCATTACCGTGTGGCCCACCTTGATGATGTGATGTATATCCACTCCGTCCATCCGTTTCTACAGCCCATTTTAGGTCGTGAATTTAGAAATTAAGCCGATACAATCTCAGTTGGACCATACCACAGGAAACAGTTGTGATTGAACACCCACCATTAAAAACTTTCTATGGCCCACCGTAATGTTTATTTTCCATCCAACCTTTTGATAAGGTTAATCAGATATGGATGAACATAAAATATAACCATAAGCTTGATCCAAAACTTTTGTGTCCCACAAAAAGTTTTTAGTTATCATTCACCACTTTTTCCATTGGTGTGATCCATATGAGATTTGGATCTTCTTAAGGTTTGGTTTCACGTCCTACAATGAGATTGAAAAACGAATGGACGGTGTGGATATACAATATATCTATCAACATGGGCCACACATGGTAATGATAACACCTAATCCGCTCCCCAACGGGACTTATACAATGCTGGCGGATTGGGTCCGAATGTTTGTGCAGTACCCGGCTTTCAGCCTGCAAAAGTTCAGTGATGAAACCGTTGATTTTGGGGGCCCCACTATGAATGGCCCATACAACAAGGATCTCATATGGCAAGAAATCCTGGCCATTAGCCGATGAAAATGCATCGTACAATAATTCTATTGTAATAGGTACCCAATGATGGGACCATACACATCGGCCCATCTAAAAGATCATGCCAATAGGTGTGTTGTACGGCGCCAATCACGGGCGTTTGTCGACAGACGATGATGTTGCCATCTTTTATATTCTAACCGTCCAAAACTCTTGTTAAACTCATTTTTCGTGTTTTTCTTATCCTCTTTTAGTACGAGAAATTTACTGGTATGCTATTGTGCATGTCCTTCTAAAATTTTTTAGCTAGTGGTGACCGATCTATTGAAGACGTGGCAAGCATGCATGTATGCGCAATTCGTGGGTCCATGTAGATGGAACATAAACCAAAAAATCACAACCGTTGATCAGATTTTGAGCTATGCTGATCCAAAATGCGGCCCACCATTTGCCAGATATGGATTGGCGTGCATGCATGCCACGCGTACACTGAAAGAATCACCACCATTTGGAAAATGTTGTAGAACATACAATTTTTTCTCACCCCAAAAACATTATTATTAAAGTTTTAAAATATTGCGATACTCTGGCATAGTATGATGAATGATATGCTGGAACTTATAAATCAATTAGAAATTGCGCATGTGAAATAAATATAATTCAAACTAAAATGAACAAATTATAATTTATCATGACCAAAAAATTAGGCTTCTTTGATTAGCTGACCGTCCGATTGGAGGACATTTATTGGAAGGTGTAAAACGAAAACATCCAACGTACGGCTCTATTTCATTAAACCACTGTAATGATTTCGAAATTTTTATTTGCCATCCAACCTGTTGATAATGCTATATAAACCTGGATGAAGGGAAAACGATAAATGTAAGCTTTATCCACAAAAACAAATTGGCCTATTAATGGTCAGTCACCACCTTTTCCTATGGAATGGTCCACCTGAAATTTTTATCCGTTTTATTTTTCTGATCATGATCTAAAATGATATGGAAAAACTGATGGACGGTCTGGATATAGAATATATTTATCAAGATGATCCCCAAGGTAAGGGATGCACCATCTTGGGTGAGGCCGGGGCCGCACTTAATCCGCTTTCGAAAGTTTATTCCTCCACGTACACCTATGATATTGAATTGAATTTTCTTTCTTACCATAATAACCTTGAACGAAATGACCAAAATACGCCGGCTTGTAAGTGCTGATAAAGTCAAGGGCGGCAACGACAGCATGCAAGGGGGGGTGTATTGCAATCTTTAAAAACTGGTCTTTTTTAGTGATTTCTTCTATCACGACATGAAGGTCACGCCAATTACCTTTATAAGCAACCGGTTTTGACATCAGAACCGTGTGAAAGGTGGGTCCTTTCATAAAGATTACTTGGGATGGAAACCACGATGGCCCATTGATCACGCCGGCTGCATCGTTGAAATCAGTGGACAGCCTTTGGTATGATTCTTTATATGCGTGTGGCCCACCTCATGAGTGAATTATCGCAATATTTGCTCCAAGGGTCTACATGGTACGGAAGACCATTTAGCTTGGATGTTCCCTCGAAGATGCATGCCAGCATAAAATCAAACTGTTGCATGTGAAAGTTGACCGATGGGCTCTATTTTGAAGCGCCAAACTTCCAACAATTCTCACCGTTGAAAGGAGCCATATACAAAAAGATATGTGGGGCCCTCCCTCATGTTTGTGATCATCTATCTTACCTTCCTTAGTTTTGTCAACTTATGTTTGTGAACTTAAAAAGAACCCAAATGTCTTAAGATCAAGTGCGACATCATATGAAATAAAAGAATATAAGTATCACTATTGAAATGTAAGGTCCCATGGTTTTGATATTTTAAAATTTTATAAAAATTTAATTTTTTTTTATATAATTAGCTTACATTATTATTTACTGATCCTTGACACTCAAGGTGGGCCTATACAAAGAACCACACAAATTTAATTAATCAACCGTAAAAAGTCGATGATCCATCCGATCACTTAAGCATTGAGTTTAACCTCGTGATTTATGCTTATGAATGTGTGAATGTATACTAACTCATATTGTATATTTTGATTTCTTTTTCATAAATTGATATTGCCAATATGGTGAAGTTTGCATATTTGATGAAATGCCCGAATGAGTAAATTGCTATATTTATTACTCATGTTTCATTCTCATAAATTACTATGGTGAGTAAACTAGTTCTGTCAAATGATTAGGACTACTTGAGTAGTTAGGTTAGTCGAAAAATTACAGAACATGGGGATGTCTCGGGTTTGGTCGGCCACCCCAGATTCATTCGATTATTCAAGGCCGAACATGAATGACCAACAGTAGCCAGGCCATACAGGATGCGTGCACCCAATAACAGTTGCGCCGATGTTCACCCGAGTCAACTGAATTCGTCTAACAACCGACTAACCACGTATGTTCACCATGTCTGATCATGATTGCCCGAATATAGAATACCCTATACCATTGAAAAGTCTATTAATAACCATTAGCAGTACGATCATCAAGTTCATGAGTTAGGTATGGTGGTATGGGACATCGTGTCCATGTTGTCGGCCTATACCGGGGTGATGAGCCCCCCTTCCTCCTATAGTGACCAATGAGCAACCAAAAAGGCTATGAGTCTAGTACATCAAACTGTAAGGATATCGTGACCACTCCACATTTGTGTTTGGGTGACAACTCTTATATATTTATGGGTGCCCTCCACCCGTTGATAGGCTACATAACCCTATACGTCTGGGTTATGTCATTCGGGTCCTTAGTGATTGGTCGGGCCAATGTTAGGCTCACATTGATTGAGGAATTATTGCCTAGGTGATAAACCGGAATACGAATCAAGGGACACAGGCATGAAGCCGTTACAGTCGCCCTGCACCTCGTGATCTATATGAGATTAATTACCATAATGGAGATATTCTATCTTCTTAAATATGCTAGATGAATAGGCTTAACTAATTACTCGACTAACATGAACATTCATTACATCGCATTAGTCTAAACTATGGCGACTTGGGAGTTATGGTCGCGTGTTGAGTGAGTGTTGGCATTTGCTAATTTGGTGTCGAAATCGCTTATAAGACATTGTTGGATTGTAAGAACATGCATCAACCCCATGCATGTGCATTAACAATAGTGCTTAAGAATTGCATGTTTAAGTTGTTTTATCATTACTCATGCTAATAGAGTTGATAACATATATAACTTATAGCTAATGAAACTACTAAGTTGATCACTCACTCCCACTCTGGGATGGTGTTTTAAAACACCAACCAGACACCGTTGTAGATGCAGGTACCGTGGAATTTGATGTGTTGGAGGATGAGCACATAGACCTGAAGGAGAAGTCCTTGTACTTCCAATTGCTGGGTGGGCCAATGGAGGACACTTGCGAGACGTCAATGAGATTTCAGGATCGACAAATTTTATATTTTTTGGAAACTATATATTTTGCTCAGTTGTAGTCTCGTACTCTAGATAGGCTTACTTTACCTACTAGCAGATTTACTTTCATTAAAAATTTACGTTTATTCCAAGGTACATCGCATAATTTTTTAAAATTTTATGAACTACTCAAATGCTAGGTGAAACGAACTGTTTAATTTTGCTTCCAAGAAGCGTAAATGGCACCTGGGATATCAGAAGTCGACTCTAGAATCCGGACGTTACATGAAATCTTTTTAGGCCCACCAAAGTCTTGAATCGGGTTGATATTTATCCTTCACTTTAGCCTAGTTGGATGGTATATAAACATGGTCGTGTTGTGGGAGAGGTGTTCCTAGGGTGGATGTGAATTGCTTGCACATAAATATGGCGGGTTTGAAGGGTTGATATTTATCCTTCACTTTAGCCTAGTTGGATGGTATATAAACATGGTCGTGTTGTGGGAGAGGTGTTCCTAGGGTGGATGTGAATTGCTTGCACATAAATATGGCGGGTTTGAAGGGTCACACACCAGCCAGTGTAAAAGATCAGTGGGCCCTACCATAATGTATGTGTTTTATTAACGTGTTCATCCATTCTTTCAATTAATTTTGAGGCATGAGTTAAAAAATAGGCAGTGAACCACACTATACGTGGATTGTGAATCTGTGACCATTATCAACAAAAATAGATAACAAACAAGCATCAATATTAGCCTAGGAAGGTTTCATCAGTGGATTTCTTTCTCCTCATCATTTCCTATGGTGTGGTCCACCTGAGATTTAGATCAACCTCAATTTCGAACTCATGTTAATGAGCTGGAAAAATCGATGAAGGGCGTGGATAAAAAGCATACATAATAGTGAGGCCCACAAAACTTTGACACCGGCCAACTGGCTGGTGTTCGGCTCACCAGCCAGTGGTAACTCACTACACTTAGCGTACGGAGTAAACTATGTGAGGTCCACCATGATTTATACATTTTATCGGATCCGTCCATCCATTTTACCAAATAATTTTAGCGCTTAAGAAAAAAAATGAATCATATACAATGTTCAAATGGACCACACCATGGGAAAAAGATGAATGGAACGTCTGTAAAAATTATTGGGGAACATAGAAGTTTTGGATCAAGCTTATATTTGTGTTTTCCATTCATCGTTGTCTGTAAGATCTTATTAACAGGTTGGATGACAAATAAACATAGTTGTGGGACTAGCAAGGTTTCAATGGTGGAAATCATTATCTCCTCTTTTTCCTCTGGTATGATCCACTTGACCTTTGGATATGCTTCAATTTTGGGTTCAACCCCTTAAATCAGGTGGAAAAACGGATGGACGGCTTGGATAGACCACCTACATTCAAGATGGGCCCAACTGAGTTTACTCAGTACGATAAGAGCCTATCACGGTACACAAACCGATTTCAACAGCGTCCACACCTCCCAGAAAAGATGTAGGCCCCGCGTTGGAAAGGAAAGGAAAAAAATACCATTTCGCTCGGTAGAATCTTTGATTTTTTTCGGTAGGGTTGTGTCAATGTAGCGCTTTTTAATTAGCCCACGTTTGCAAGCAATTCCCACCTTCTACGCTCAAAGTCTCCATCCCCACTGTTTTATAATGGTGACGCAGGGATGAATGTGATGAGGTCGATCACCGTCTTCGTCAAGGATAACTACTCTGAATCCACGGAGCTTCTCTGGACTCCTTACAGAGACTTTTCGAATTCACGAAGAAAGAAAGCAGGAAAATAGAAATAAATTCTAATAAAATTTAAAATTAATTGATAAATCAATAAAAATGAGTTTACATCCCTTTAAATAAGGGAACCAAGCAACAGAAAAGAAATCAGACTCAAACTACAACTAAAACTCATAGAATCCGCGACTTACTACTGTTTATAGACGATCGTGATGTCTACCAGTGCACAAGGTTTTCGGCCAAAAATAGTAAGTGTCCTATTTGGCTTCACCAAACTGTTCTCCTAATTATCCTAAGCACTTTTCATGTTGGACACAACTCCTAAAGCCCAACGGATGAAGAGCTATAAGCAAACTAAAACTTACTATTTAAAGTAAAAACGAAATTAAAACGGGGAAACGACCGTCGATCAGGGGGTTTCTCGCAAATTCGGGCTACGCAACCCGGCGTAGCAGGGTTGGTTGGCTAAAGTAGCTCGTTCTACTCCAAAATCATATATGTTACGTCAGATAACTCATTCCGGATTGCGAGATACGCCCAATCTAAGGTCCAACGGTCTGAATCACTTCCGTCGTCAACCAGGCCTTTTCAGATCCATCTTGGCCATGAAACTGTCCGCGACCCGCTCTACATCAAATGGTGTGGTCCTAAAGTTTTGGACCTTCCTGAATTTTGAGGGCATCTTACTCATGTGAGCTGGTTCAGCTCATGGATGTGGCAAATCAGGTGGGCCCCACAGAGTTTTTATATTGCATGGGCTCCCTGCTACAAGTGTTACCGGAAATACCTATACATTTTAATCGGGTCCGGATCCGTAATGAAAGCGACAATTTGGGAAAACAACCCAAATTACTAGAGTTCCAAAATATGGCGTAATATGACGAAAATGCCCTCACAACGTATTGAGAAAACTACTTTGAGGGCCCGTTTGGGTGACTAAAATGAAGTTGAACTCGTTTCCATTACTTGAGGTTCACGTAAGCGGGAGCTGATTAGGTGCGGCCCCGGGCTCACTCAAGACAGTGCGGCCCTTACTCTAGGGGCCACCTTGATGTATGTATTATATATCCACTCTGTCCATCCGTTTTGATAAATTATTTTAGAGCATTATGATAAAAATGAAGTAGATCTAATTCTCAGATGGACCATGCCATAAGAAACAGTGGTGATTGAACGCTCTACCATTAACAACTTTCTAAGGCCCGCCGTAATCTTTATTTGCCATTCAACCTGTTGATATGGTCATGTAAACCTGGATGAAGGGAAAAAGATAAATATCAGCTTGATACAAAACTTGTGTGGCCTATTAGTGATCAATCACCACTGTTTCCTATGGTATGGTCCACCTTAGAAATGAATGTACTGTATTTTCGGGTTCATGCCCTAAAATGATTTGAAAAAAATGGATGGACGGAGTGGATATAGAATACATACATTACAGTAGCCCACGGTAAGGCGCCGCACCTAATCCTCTCCCCTCCAAATGGCTCAAAAAGTTCCCTCAGGTAAAGAGTTCCTTTTGCCCTTTGTCACGACTCAGGGTCACAGAAAATGCTGAAAATGGCACACTTGACCTAGATCCGAGCTTTCCATCAGGTGGGACACAATGATTATATTTCTACCTAAAAAATTCATGTAGATTCACTTATCGGTTAGGCTACAATGTACAAAAATAGAGACGGTTAAACCAATCCTTTCATAGCCATTCGTTTGTTTCGTTCACTGTGGCCCACTTAAAGATCGATCTTAGTCTGATTTTCAGTTCAGAAAATCCAAAAAATATGAGACACCTGATGGACTCGGATCTCACACATAACATGTACCCATTTGTCACATGCGATTGATTGTATGTATGTATGGTCGCAGCCCGCCGTTAGAGTATGTTTTTTTTTTTAATAATACTGTAGACAAGTCCGTACGACATTGTTTTCCTACCGTGAAACCTATCTCACCAAACACGTCACTTAGGATACGGACTTTCGTTATTTGACGAGGTACGCACGTAAAAAAGGCGGGCGTATTTTTGTCTCTGTAGATTTGTCTGGAGCACAGAGGCCTACTTTGGTGCTTAATTTTTTTTTCGGTCTAGTAAAAAGCGAGCTTTTTTTGTTAGCACGTTGGTACACACAGCAACGGGTCATTCAATAAGTTAGAATCCATAGAGCCGATAACTTACAACATATCATGTGGGTGTAACATCCATACCGTCTAATGGGTTTTCCCACGATGAGGATCGTTATAGACAAATCATCTCCAACCACGCATCAGGTGGACCATACTCGTATTTTCGTATTTATCACCGAATAGATAAATAACTAAATACAAGTGTGTTCTTAATAAAATATGGACACATCTGAAATTCTCATGATATGATAATCACGGTGGTGTAAACGTATTGGACGGGATGGATGCTGTAAATGTTTGACATGGTCAATGTTATCTACTGTATGAACGGTAACTATTTATCCAACCAGCTTGACGTAAGGAATTCTCGACACTTTGGGAACGCCAGTCTTTCGGTCAAGCAAGCATCAATGACAATGACGCGGATTGTGTAGTGAGGAGCTATGGATTCTACGTGGGGCTCCCCGTGAGGTATGTGTTTTATCCACGCCGTTCATCCCTTTTTCCAGCTCATTTGAGTATATGAACCCAAAATTGAAGAACATTCAAATCTCAAGTTGACCACACTACAGTAAACATTGGGGGATAATATCGTCTACGGTTGAAACCTTTATAGGCCTACAGTGATGTTTATTTATCATCCAACCCGTTCATAAGGTCAAAAAAACATGGATGAAGGTAAACATAAAATATCAGCTTGATCCAAATTTTTTGTGGCCCCCAGGAAATTTTCAACGGTAGATGCTCTATTACCCCTGTTTCCCGTGGTGTGGTCCACTTGAGCTTTGGATATGATACAATATTCGGCTCGTGCCCTAAAATGAGCTGAAAAAACGGAAGGAATGCGAAGATAAAACACATAAATCACGGTGGCCCAATAGAGAATCCATACCACGCGATACCGCGGTGAGCTCCTCACTGCACAAGCCGTGTCCCCATCACAACCGTACATGTGGCTGCGCCGTAGGAGCATATGAAGTGTCCATCTGGTGACATCACTACAAATGGGCCATATTGGATAATCTTAACTGTATGATCAGTGATCTTTGGTTAATGGATCACATCCAATGGACAAAAAAAGGATACTGATAGGATAATTAGGATAGCATCAAAAGACATTTGATCATAGCCATGGTACGGAGAATTTTTGGTACATCTATTGGACGGTTTGGATTCACAGGTTTGTACCATTGGACGTCCAAGATACTCACATTCACATATATGGGCTTCGGTGTATGCTCGCCGTGCACAGAAAACGCCTGGTATTAATCGATGAGAAATTTCCTAGTTTACGAGTACGACTTATTTATGTCCCGCGAATCTTTCTCATAACACTTATTTTTAACTTCCGAGAAACAGCCCGAGCTGTACGGACGCACATTTATTGGACCACAATGCCCTTTGTGGTTAGCGGGGCTGCCTATGGTTACCAATTATAACCGTAGCCTATCTGTAGTGCCGTGACATTTTATGCACTTTTTTTTTTTTTTTTTTTTTTTTACATAGAGAACTTTATATTACTTATATTTTTCTCTAATACATATTTATATAAATATGTATATATATACATATTAAAAAAAAAATTCTCTCTTTTTCATTTCTTTTTTTATTCATTTAATAAGAATATCTTCTAAATCAAAATTAGTTATTAGACGTACCATATATGATTTTGAGGTAGGAGAAGCTACTTTACCCAACCAACCTAGTCATTTTCATAAATTTCATCCAGTTTATGGTAGAAAATCCATTTCATTCACTTCGTAGTCAATTTCAATCAGTTCATAGTGAATTTCATTAACTTCGTGGTCAATGTCATTCACTTCGCTGTCAATTTCAATCACTTCACGGTTAATTCCCTTCATTTCACAGTCAATTCCATACATTTCATGGTCAATTTTGGTGATTCCCCTTCACTTCATAGTCAATTCAATTCATTTCATGGTCAATTCCCTTTACTTCACAGTCAATTCCATGCATTTCACAGTCAATTCCGATGATTCTCCTTTACTTTATGGTCAATTTCATGCATTTCACAGTCAATTCCCTTCACTTCATGGTCATTTCCATTCATTTCACGATCAATTCACTTTACTTGACGGTCAATTTCATGGTCAATTCCCTTCACGGTCATTTCCATTCATTTCAAGGCCAATTACCTTCACTTCACGATCAATTCTATGCATTTCACGATCATTTCCATTCATTTCATGATCAATTCCCTTCAATTCACGGTCAATTCGCTTCGCTTCACTTCACGGTCAATTCCATGCATTTCATGGTCAATTCCAACGATTCCCCTTCACTTCAAGGTCAATTCCATGTATTTCACGGTCAATTCCGGTGATTCCCCTTCACTACTTCACGGTCAATTCCATGCATTTCATGGTCAATTTCGATGATTCCCTTCACTTCACCGTCATTTTCATTCATTTCACGGTCAATTCCCTTCACTTCACGGTCAATTCAATGCATTTCACAGTTAATTTCCTTCATTTCATGGTCAATTCCATGCATTTCACGATCAATTCCGGCGATTCGCTTTCACTTCACGATCAATTCAATTCATTTCACAGTCAATTCCCTTCAATTCATGATCAATTATGTGCATGTCACGGTTAATTCCCTTCACTTCACGGTCAATTTCATGCATTTCACGGTCAATTCCGACAATTCCCCTTCACTTCACAGTCAACCCAATTCAATTCACTTCACAGTTAATTTCATGCATTTCCCGATCAATTCCATGCATTTCACGGTCAATTCCGGCGATTTTCCTTCACTTCACGGTCAATTCAATTCATTTCACGGTCAATTCCCTTCACTTCAAGGTCAATTCAATTCATTTTACGGTCAATTCCCTTCACTTCACGGTCAATTCCGTGCATTTCATGGTCAATTCGCTTCACTTCACGATCAATTTCATGCATTTCATGGTTAATTCTGGCAATTACCCTTCACTTCATGGTTAATTCCATGCATTTCACGGTCAATTCAATGCATTTCACGATCAATTCCCTTCACTTCACGGTCAATTCCATGCATTTATTATATCCACAACGTTCATCTAGTTACATGGGCCCCATAGTTATGTATTTATTATATCCACAACATTCATCCATATTTCGAGATCATTTCGAGGCATTATAAAAAATAAAAAATAAAAAAGAATCATATCTAAATATTAATTGGACCACATCACAAAGACTAGCGGAAAAATTGATTTTCACTGTTAAAAATTTTGTAAGGCCCACCATAACATTTATTTTCCATCCAATCTATTAATAAGGTCATAAAGACTTGGATTAAGAGGAAAAACAAATTTCATAATGATCCAAAACTTTTGTGACCCCTAAAAGGGTTTTAATGGCAGACATTAAATCCTCCACTGCCTTTTGCAGTGTGGTCCACTTGATAGTAAGATCTGTCTTATTTTTCGTCTCAAGCATTAATACGAGTTCGTCAAATATATGGACGGTTTGGATATAACACATACCTCATAATGGGACTCACAAAAAACGATGGGAATTACAACAAGGAAAAAAAAAAAAAAAAGCTAGCGAGTCGAGGTCGACCAAGGTGGGACCTGGTCAACCGGGGACCCTATGGCTAGAATTATAACCTTAGCCATAACCATAGTGCTGTTCATGCACCTTTTTTTTTCTCATGGAGAACTTTTTCCCCCTACAGTTTTCTCTAATACATATTTATATAAATATGAATATATAATTATATAAAAAAATTCTCTCTTTTTATTCATTTTTCTTTATTCATTTAACAAGCATATCTTTTAAACCAAAATGAGTTACTTGACGTACCATATATGATTTTGGGGTAGAAGAAGCTACTTTAGCCAACTAACTTGGTTATTTTTCAAGATTCCATTAGGTCAATGGTCGAAAATCTATTTCGTTCACTTCGTAGTTAATTTCATTCATTTCACGGTCAATTCCCTTCACTTCACGGTCGATTCCATGCACTTCACAGTCAATTCCCTTCACTTCACAGTCGATTCCATGCATTTCATGGTCATTCCCCTTCACTTCACGGTCAATTCCATGCATTTCGTCGTCAATTCCCTTCACTTCATGGTCAATTCCATGTATTTTGCGGTCAATTCCCTTCACTCACAATCAATTCCATACATTTCACAATCAATTTCCTTCAATTTACGGTCATTTTCATTCATTTCACGGTCAATTCTGGCGATTCCCCTTCACTTCACGATTATTTCCATACATTTCACGGTCAATTCCCTTTACTTCACGGTCAATTCCCTTCACTTCACAGTCAATTTTATGCATTTTAAGGTCAATTCCGGTGATTCCCCTTCACTTCACGGCCAATTTTATGCATTTCATGGTCAATTCCATGCATTTCACGGTCAATTCCCTTCACTTCACGATCAATTTCATGCATTTTACGATCAATCCCCTTCACTTCATGATCATGTTCATTTATTCCACGGTCAATTCCCTTCACTTCACAATCAATTCCCTTCACTTCACGATGAAATGAATGGAAATGACCGTGAAGTGAAGGGAATTGACCATGAAATGCATGAAATTGACCGTGAAGTGAAGGGAATTGACCATGAAGTGAAGGGAATTGACCCGAAATGCATTGAATTGACCGTGAATTAAAGGGAATTGACCATGAAATCCATGGAATTGACCGTGAAGCAAAGGGGAATCGCCTAAATTGACCATAAATTGCATGGAATTGACCATGAAGTGAAGGGAATAGACCGTGAAATGCATGGAATTAACCGTGAAGTGAAGCAAATTAACTGTGAAATGCATGAAAATGACCGTGAAGTGAAGCGAATTGACCGTGAAATGCATTGAATTGACCATGAAATGCATGGAATTGACCGTGAGGTGAAGGGGAATTGCCGAAATTGACCGTGAAATGTATGGAATTGATCGTGAAGTGAAGGGAATTGACCGTGAAATGCATGAAATTAACTGTGAAGTAAAGCGAATTGACCGTGAAATACATGGAAATGACCGTGAAGTAAAGCGAATTGACTTGAAATGAATGGAAATGACCATGAAGTGAAGGAAATTGATCGTGAAATGCATGGAATTGATCGTGAAGTGAAGGAAATTGACCGCGAAATGCATGAAATTGACCGTGAAGTGAAGGGGAATGACAGTGAAATGTATGAAATTGATCGTGAAGTGAAGGAAATTGACTGTGAAATGCATAGAATTGACCATGAAGTAAAGGGAATTGACCGTGAAATGAATGAAATTGACCACGAACTGATTGAAATTGACTGCGAACTGAATGAAATGGATTTTCGACCATCGACCTAATGGAATCTTGGAAAACAACCAGGTTGGTTGGCTAAAGTAGCTTCTCCTACCCCAAAATCATAAATGGTACGTTAAGTAACTCATTTTGATTTAGAAGCTATACTTATTAAATGAATAAAGAGAGAAATGAATAAAAAGAGAGAAAAAAAATTTTATATGATTATATATTCATATTTATATAAATATGTATTAAAGAAAAATGTAGGGAAAAGAGTTCTCCATGAGGGAAAAAAAAAAAAGGCATATAGACTAGCGCATCACTACTGTTAAACCATAGCCATAGGGTCCCACTGACCTGCCCAAGTCGGTTGACCTGACTTGCTGGCTTTTTCTTTTCTTTTCTTTTCTTTTCTCTGTTATAATCTCCACCGCTTTATGTAGGTCTCATTATGAGGTATGTATTATATCCAAACTCATATTCATTTATTTGGCGAACTCGTATTAAGGCTTAAGATGAAAAAATAAGACAGATATAGCTATCAAGTGGACCACACTATAAAAGGCAGTGGAGGATTGCACATCTACCATTGAAACCCTTTTACAGGTCACAGAAGTTTTAGATCACTATGAAATTTGTTTTTTATCTTCGTCTAGGTCTCTGTGACCTTGTGAATAGATTGGATGGAAAATAAATGTTATAGTGGGCCCTACAAAATTTTCAACGGTGAAAATCAATTCTTCCACTGCTCTTTGTAGTGTGGTTCAATTGATTTATGGGTATGAATTTTTTTTATTATTATTTTTTTTGATAATGCTCCGAAATGAGCTTGAAATATGGATGAACGTTGTGTATATAATGAATACGTACATGTGGGGCCATGTTGATTTCTTTTGAACCGTCCGTACAATTCGGAGTTCGAGGAGCGTCGGCGCTCGTCTTCGAACACCAGCCAATCCGCTTTTAGAAGGAAAGGCGGGGGCATTTTCGACCCGTGAAAAGCCGTCCGTACGGATGGGGCATATTCTTGAGAGCTAAAAAGAAGTGGGCTTAAAAAGGTTCGTAGGCAATAAATGAGTCGTAGGGTAGGAAATTTCTCTTAATCGATAGAAGCTACTTTAGGAAGGAATGAGGTCATTTAAGGCACCTGTTTTAGTCGCGAGGAATTGAACTACTGTATACTGGTTTTCCTTTTGTGCAAGTGTGGCCATGGTTTAGTGATCTACACCGTTTATCTGTTGTCTTCACCATGGACAAACCATAAATGATATTTCCGATAGGAAAGTCACAACCTTTTAATCTGCGACATGAAAATAGACGGTGATAAAGAGAAGTGAGGCAACGGTGTCGAAGGTTGGTGGCTAGGATATTCCAATCTTGGAAATTTTCAGTATGCCGTCCATTCAAAAATGGAAAAGAACAAAAACAGGCGGCCTTGATCATCTGAAACGTGAGCTCCACGTGTAAAACTAAAAATCAAGGCGTTCATCCATCCTGGTGATGTTCACATAATCCGTCCGGATGCGGACCCATTTCAACCGCTTTGTAGATTAAGCTTAATTTACAATGTGATGTGTGGGGTCCATCCTGACGTTTTCATGACATCCAATCCGTCCACCGTGTTTGTACCCTCATTTTTTTCACTTCTTCCAGACATCAGCCTGATCTAAGGCCAAGGTGGGCCATACTAAAAGGAACAGTTTTGATGGAAACTCCCACCATTAAAAGCCTTTCAGATTGTGCGTAGGACCTATTATATATTTCATAATCCATCCAATGCACTAATAAAATGTTATCCACCAGTAGAAATTGATAACAGAAAAAATCAGTCATTCCAAACCTAAATTGGGCCACACCATGTGATTTTATAGGTTTTAGTCATGATTTTACAAGGCGCGGCTACCATAGTTTTAGATACCCCCGATTTTTCAGATTCAAATAAATACGATCCGAAACGAAAAAGATGGACGGATCAGATGTCATTTAAAAGTTATAGTGGGCCTCACATATAGCGTTGTACGTTAACCATAACCCTTCAGAATTTGTAGCGAATCCGGCCTTCATCCCTCTGTGGCCCTTCAAACAAAAAAGGGTATTTTGGTCATTTAATAAAAACACCTGCTTCCCTGCTTTTAATATTAATTTTCGCTGGTCCTTTTCTAAAGAGGCAAGTGGGCTATTTCCGAATTTGCCCTCATATAAACGTTCATCCAACCGGCGCAGTTGACCCATTGGCCATTGCCCTTCCCTTACCTCATGCAAACCGCAGTTGCTAATGGAGACCGATCCCCCAAGCTCTGAGAATCCTGATCAAGTGATCTGGACCGCAGATGATCAGGGACCACCCCATGTCCGATCCTACGAGTGCACCTTTTGCAAGAGAGGCTTCTCTAATGCTCAAGCACTAGGTGGCCACATGAACATCCATAGAAAAGATCGAGCCAAGCTCAAACAACCGTCCAACGATTACCAACTTGAGGTGGGCCACACCAAAAGAGATCCAAATCCCTTGTACGGTCCGATCTTGACCGATCTTATGTTGGAATCTGAGCCCTCCGATGACCATCTCAGTTGCAGTACTATCAAGTCGCCCCGGGCGCATCCAAGCGAAGATGGGCCCACCGTAGGTGGAACCCAGAAAGGGGAGCTCCGGCAGCTTCCGTTGTTCGTTGATGCTCCAATGGGAAGTGATGATCGGCGATTGGTGGGCCATGGTAGAGATGATGGATGGAGGACAGAATCGAGACATAGCCCAGTTGGGGCAGATTTGGACCTTGAACTTCGACTGGGGCTCGAGCCTCATGACTTGTCATTGGGTGGACACAAGAAATCCCCTTGATTGAGGCTTTATTGGATGGTTGGATTTGTTAGAAAGGTGTGGTCCTTTTTCCCTTGTTACATGATGATATATATCGTTTTGCCTGCCAAAAAAAAATACATTGTAGATATCTTCGTAGAAAAAAGAGTATATATTAGTTTCATGTTTTTGCATGTAATCCGTCATATGCTTCCTCTCTTATGTGTATTTTGATTTTACTTTTATTTTTTTGAAATAATGAAATACCCATGTTGGATTGTTTTGAGATTATTTTGGAGGTTGAAATTTTAAGGAAAAACCAATGTTAGGTTCTACATTTTTACCTCATTTTGTTTGCAATGTGTGCAAGGATTAAACATGATACTTTATCTAAGGTTGTTTTTGGTTGCAGGAAGATATCATAAAATTTCATTATATTTCATGATTAATCAATCTAATTTGTAGAAGATACAATGAAAATTTGTGATATTAGATGCAACCAAATGCGCCCTAAACAAGAACCAAAATCGCAGGTCTACCAAATTGGATAATTTTCGCTCTATTTCTTCAATTAGGTTTTTAATTAATGATTGGGTGAGATGTTCTAATCAAGTAGTAGAATGTGGGCGACCCCACTTTCACTTGGTAGGGTGCCATCAGGGATGTTCATTTCTCCGCGGACACAGCATGCCGTCCATGAGATATTACCTTGGATCTAAAGAGCCTTTAGGAACAGTGTGCATGATTTCAACCTGCTTCTTTGTTATTTTCTTGTACAATGGAATATTTACATGCTCTGAATTTGCAGGGGCTACAGAAGGCTTCAAGTGTCTCACTTGCGATTTGGGATGTGACAAGCAGGAAAATGCTACTATATTTAATATAGGTTTCAATTTTCCATGACGCCCCAAAACACCGAGGTCGTGTTTGGATGCATTGATTAAACTGAATTGCGAAAGTTCATCTCATTTGAAGGTAATTTTTTTAAAAAATAATGAATGATGTTCTCTACTGTTTGGTTAGAACTATTGTTACATTTCTTTCAAGTCTAGCTTGAAACTAACCTAACTTCGATTTGGAGTCAAGACTTTTCAAAAATGAATGCTCCAAGGAGAGCAATTTTTTGGTCATCAACTTTACTAGATTAATAATTGCAATTCAATTCAATAATGCATCCAAACACACCCAAAGTGTATTAAGTACCATGATTTGGTGGGGCACACAAATTCCCAGTTAAAGATGTGTATCATCTTTGCAAAGAAGTATACCTTAGCAAGAACTTTGTGCAATAATGGAATAATTTCTTGTGGCCTTTGTAGCATTGGATGAATGTTATGAACATTTACTTTTATTTTTAACATAAAACCAATTTCTAATTTAGGGCTCGTATTCGTGATCAGTTGACGGATTGCCAGAGAACTGTTTTGAATGATAAAATGCAGGTAATGAAGTATGAGAAATTTGGGTTATTTTGTCTTATACTAATCTTAGTTAGTATAGGATAGTGCTATGATCTTTGCTCTTTGTAGGCAAACATCTTTCATTATCAATTACATAAATTGCTTGCTTGTTAGTTATCCCATATCTTTGAATTCCCTTCTTGTTTCATGTCTAATCCCTTCTATCAAACTTGTTTATGCATGGATGTTGTCATAGGCTAAGTGCTTCCCCAGCATAGGTCATGCAATACTTGTACACACTCCTCTTTGTTACAGTCTGTCAACCACCTAAGTTTCTTCATGCTACTTGGAAGAGAAGGAAGAGCTACTTGACAGCAAGAGAACTTCTATTGCAATAGAGAACTCCAGAACTTAGAACTTTTTAATGTTTTATGAGGTTGGTTGTAAATGCTGGCAACGCTGAGAACCTTCTAGCTACTTAGATTAATGGCTAAAATGGTACCATATGGTTATTATCTAATAGCCAAAAAAATTCTAGAAATTTTGTAGATAACTCTACACCATTATAACAAATATCACCAAAGTTTTGAAAATCTTTCGTTATTTTCATGGAAAACTCATCAAACTATAGAATTCTAGATTTTCAAAATATGCCACTATTCAATTTCATGATTTTATCATGTAATTATTGTGATTTTAATGAAATAAATAGTTTTAAATAATTCATTTTTACTTATTTTATGGTTTTGAAATTATTTTTTATTGAAATGTTAATCTTGTATGTTTAGAGAGATTTTTATGATAATATCATGAAAAAAAAAATTTGTTAAAATTTTAAAGATCTCCAAACATGTGGAGAAATTGTCTACATGATTAGTCTTGCTGCAAGAACTGACCACGGAACTCTAAAATTCAAGAGATAACCACACAACTCTACATGCTTTTAATCCTTTAAACTCTCAACACCCTTCCTAGTCTCCCTGTATGTACCAGTAGAGCTGAAATTGGCCATGTCCCTGCATGCTTCTTTCCTTTCTACAGGTATGGAACTCAAGATTGTTTTAGAAAGAGAATTATTCAATATTCATACTCTTCCCAATACATTATTTCAAATTGTAGAACCCACTGTCGCTATGAGACTGCTTGAACAATCTTAACCTATGATCTTTGGACACTTATTTGCTAAAATAGACTGTTGGATATTTTCAATTTTAACCGTCCAATAAATGCCCACAAATCCAATAGTTAGTTAATCAAATAAGCATAACTTTTAATAATCTTAACCTATGATTTTTGGACAGTTGAGTTTGAACCACTTGTATATCCATTTATGCAATTTCCAGGCTCGTGTATCATCCATCACACTTTGCCAGAGTAGCCAAGTTCTCTTTTAATTAAGAAGTAGAAAACTTTCATCAGGTCACACATGCTGAGCTGCTCGACTGATCAAAATCGTTCATGCTGAAAAGAAAATTTACTATGGCTCACATTCAACTCCAAAAATGAAAGGTCAGGGTCATCACTGAAGCATGGTTAATTATGGGACCATAGCTTATTATGGTAGGAGAACATTGACGGTCCAGATCATCAGACAATCTGACCACGTTGCCCGAGACATGGGGTTCAATTTGAACTGCCTATTGGCTTCACGCCCACTTCAGAAGCTGCCTTGAAAAATCATATTGACATGTAATTCAAACCGACCAGTTGGTGGAATGTAAAAATGGATGGATAGTATCATTTGTAGAAGATAGGTCTAGTTATGTGTAGGACCACCAGATTGCTGTTGTTTTTCATATTAGCGAGGAAGAGTGGACTGGATATATTGGACTGTCAAGATAGGTGATGCGGATAACAACGAGTTCTAATGCAACTACTTGCATGAGAAGATTCCCATACACGGCCAACTAGATTAAATAGTATTCGTGATTTCATATCAATATGAGGTTATATATATCAACTCAAGCTCAGCAATTTTTCTACTAATAAATTTATTTAAAAAAAATAATTTAAAAAAATAAAATTTTGAGGTTTTTCTTAGAATACCATCAAAAAAAACTAACAAAAAATAAAAATATGTAAATTAACAAATAATTAAAAAATTAATGTATATATTTATATAACAAGTTGTTTGAATTTTCTTCAATTAGTGTCATAACGTGTCAATGGGCATAATGGTTTCCACTGATACCGTTATGTATAAGGGCTGTTATAACATGTGACTTCTTTTGTTCAAAAAAATTCTTAATATCTAGAGGATTTCAATATATATGATTTTGATTATGTTTATGATTGTGTAACAATCTACTCTTTGTTAAGAATGTTGTCTAGACCTATTTGATGATTTTATGAACATGACAGCTTTAAATGTTTATAAAGTTTCTATATTTTATTTTTTTAAATATCTAATATTAATGATAGATATATTAGTATGAATGCAAAACTAATATTGACTAATAAATATTTTATTTTCAAGGTTTTATCTCGTGTATATCAATTGAATTGTTTAAGCAACTAGTTAAATTTTCTTACTTTCAACCTGTTTTGCCATCCTCAGCAAAAAATAAATAAATAAATTTAACAGTATTATTCGATTAACTTTGTTGCCAGACTTTTGTAATTTAATTATAGCTTTCTTGATAGTTAGTCAAATGAGTTATTTTAAGGCACAAATTCAAAAGTGTGTGCTTAGTGGGCGGTGTACCGTGGGTGAAGAGAACTTGTATAAAAAAATGTAATTACCTGAGGAAGAGGAACTCTAAGCAAAAGCTCACCACCAGGATGAAAATTTCATTGCCTATGGATGCTCAACCTCTCATCGTCATCATCCAACCACGGTTGTAGCACACCATGTACATACTCATAATAGTCAGAACTGGAAGGAATGACTTTAAAAATAATAATAATAATAATAATAATTCGATCAGCTTGTTAGTACACACCCATGTCAATACACACACTCCATGTTAGCCAACCCCACCAGGGATCAATACCAAGACCTCAAGTGTTGAAACGAGTTACATACTCATAATAGTCAGAACTGAAAGGAATGACTAATGTCAACAAAATTTGAAGATGATTGATCACAATCCCTACTAGGCATCCATTATGTCAGACCCCATCCTTTACTGGCCATAACTATACTTATACTGCGTGGCTACCACTAATATTGTTGAATGCCCGTACTCTTTTTGTTGAGAGTGATACAAGGACGATAAATAACTCTTATTTGGATCCATATATGTGTATCTATATGGAACATATTGACTAAGACTAGTGTAAAATGGAAGTGGTTCAATAATCTCCTAATACTTTCCATAGTCATATGCATATTAATTGTCCATAAGTCATTGAATGTCTTCGGCCTCCAAGTACTCTTATCTCTTCTAGTATAACTAATGACAACCTCTCCATGATGCTCTCCCTAAGTAGTTGTATGCACTCATAACTTCGGCTTCCTTTACCCCATCAATCCTCATGAGCCTTGTGATGTGCAGTCGGATGTACCACTATGTGCTAAGAAACACTAAAAGTAGGTTCATCATCATCGACATGATCATCCATGTCAGTTTCGATACTACTGTTTTTACTCTTCTGCTCCGTAACTTGGATTAAATCTACTCTATTTGAGTTCAAGATAGTTATTAACTCTTTGATTGCCTCATGCGAAACACTAGGTCGTACAACTCAACTTCTTTATTGTCATCTTATATCAATTTCTCCCTTTGTTCCAACTACGGTATAAGGATGTTCTCCATATCCTAATTATTGTCCAAGCCTATTAGACAAAAGTTACCTTTGTTGACCAAATTTGGCACACGTCTTGCATTATATAGTCATATATTCATATTGTAGTGCATATAAATGACTTGATTAATGTCTGGGCTTTCAAACTATTCCTATTCTTCAAGTGGATGAGTACAAAATAATTTAAATTCCTCTCATAGTTAGATGATGTTGCCTGGCTCAAAACTTTAATAACAATTATCTTAAGAGCTTTTACACTTCCTCCAAAATTCATTTATTAATCAACTATACAAAAAATTAAAAATTTATATTAATAAGAAATCACTAATGATATAATTTATACAATAATAAAAATTATTAATGGCTAATATGATATGAGTTTCTCACTCAGAGCTATCTTTGATACTGCCCTTTGTACAAGTACATCTCTAAAGCTGATCCGATCTTATGTATATACTTCTAAATTGTGGACAATACAATACGTCAAAAATATACTTATAATGTTTAAACATTAAAATAACAAAATTAAAGAACTATAATTTAAGATTTATGTTAATTTCATTCAACGCCCTTATTTGTATATCTAGATCGGACTTTAATATCTTTATTACATACTTTAGGCTGACACGAACTTCATCATCATCAACAAATGAAGAAACTTATCTCTATTTTGGATATAGACAGTATCCTCATCACAATAATGATTTTTTTTTAATAATCACACTATAAAATTAATTGACTAATAAATAACAATAACAAATGTATAATATCAAAGAGTTTACTTTCCACATGAAGATCGTGACAAAGTTGTTTCATCAAGTAATATATGTTATTTTTACAATCATGATAAATAACTAGCTTTACCTTATGCATGAAATCACAGAAGAAGTTTATAATAAGATCTCATCGAATTTTATAAGACCAAGGACTTTTGTTGGGGGTTCCGTCACCTTGATAATGTTTGCACATTCTTTTAATATTTATTTTTCCTAATTAATGGTCTCATAACCTAAATTGATGTCTTAATGTCTTTTATCCATGTTTTGTATTTAGTTATTCCTATGAAGCAAAATAACTAATTTAATGCTCTATGGTGCTAGTATAAACTCTCAGAGATTATAAAGTTTGTCATAGATCTAGTCATTATAGGCCTAAGTAGCCAACTCCTATTAGTTAACTTCTTCATTATAGTTGTAAACGAATGTTGTTAGTTGTTTTTCATTTAGATCAAATTTACAACATCCCTCTTCTTTCCAATATCCCTCTCCTTTCCAATATCTCCTAATACGAGATCGATGCAAGGTACAACACATGATGATCGGAATAAATATTGTATCTTCACTATCAATATGCTTTCCACAAAATCATATGTTACTTCATTATTAGCCACAATTTACGCCACATTCTCCTCTCCAATCTCATTTTCTATCTTATGTATTAGGGCAAAAATATACTCAATATTTTTTTATTAATTTTGATGCATTGATTGATTTGTAGAATAATAACTGATAGCATACCATAAAGTTGATCACGTTGCACCTCGTTGGGCCAGTCCAACCATTAAATCTAATAATGCATCTTCTAATTTAGCGTATGGTTTTAAAGGTGGCTACATATGCCTTTATATCTTCTTACTATATTTCTGTCTATTTCTCCATAATCTACCTAGTTGTAAATGCCTTCACTCATTCGTTTTTCTCTACCGCTACATTGATCACCACTTATCAATAAGGGAGTTGTTAACTTTTGGAGTTATGTTGCTATGTATAAATAACTTAGTTGTTACTCCATTAAGCTTCTTAAAAATAATTTTAGTCAACATTTATGTAATCTTCTTTTGTTTTGTTATATTATTTCTCACCAGAATTCAATCACATTAAGGTCTCTCACGCTCCACATCTACATATTCAATCACAAGGGGAGCACTTGAAAAAGTATCATGCCCTTCATTTCGAATATAGAGTGTGCACCCTCAGACCCAAGTCGTAGTTTATGACTCGTACCCCAAGTATACATAATTCCACTTATCATATAGTTATTAGGATGTGAAATTTAATATATTCTGTGTTTTTACCATGATAATATCTATACATCCACACAATGACATGTTCATTCCTTACCAATTCCATCACATTCACAACAACATAATGAAATTCCAAAACTAAACTACGTCCACTCATTTAGAACTTTATTCAACTAAAATATCAAATAACAATTAATAAAATCATAGTCATAAATAATTTCAAATTGAACTTAAACATCAGTAATTATAAATAATGAAAACTAATTCTTCAATTAATTAATTGTATAAATAAATCATTCATCGAATGCAGCAAGTTCATCTTCTGTCAAATACGACCATTAGTACTGAGTTTCTTCCGCTAACCCGATCTCATTCTCCGGCACTTGATTCAGGTTTCCTATGTTGTTCGCCTCTGTACAGTTGTCAATTTACAACGTTTGTTGACCAGTCTAGTAAGTAAACCCAGCGTGGTTCATACGTAGCACAATATAAGATAGGACAAAACAACCATCAAATACATGTATACAGGTATGAGTATGTATGTTGAGATGTCATGAAATGCACGTCAAGTGAAATAATCCTTCACTTCCTTAAGTCAGATTTTTGTCAATCCGCATTTGTACCTGGTATGCTTTTACCAAATGTAAGCATAGGCAAGGCCCACATCTACTCTGTGAGTAGGTTTCTACTAACGTGAGAACCTAATAATGAATCTATCAGGTAAACTATCCAGAAAGATCCCCCAAGTACTCAAGCATAAGGTGTGCATGTAGTCATCTAGAACGTGCATCTAAGAATTAGCACAAGAGTACTATGAATGCATATAATGCATGCTCAATGTATATGCATCGATATACACAGTCAGTATATACATCTCTCGCTGTGAGAGGAAACAATAGATTTATGATTGTAATAATTTAATATTCAATTCACATCAATAATCATCAGAGCACGAATCCATACAATAAAGATCGTCTTAACATGTTAGCACGATAATATAGTATTTAAATCAATTATGGCATCCATAGCAAACGTAACAAGCATATAATCTATCACAAATTTGGATATGTTCGGCAAAGTCATCTCACACGATCCTTCCGAAATAGAAAATCCTCTCTAAGATGATCGGTGCTCTCATGGCGATTATAAAGATTTGAGAAGCATATTCTTTTCAAAGTAAATGGAAACCAAGGGTATCGTAATGGATCCAAATCCAATGAGATTGATCCTATTAGATCCATGAATCTTTGCTGTCACACTGGCAAGAAATTTAAAAATAATTTCTTATCTGCAAAGATCTCGATGGTCGGGTTATGATAATCAGAGAACAACTAAGTATCATGATCCCCAAGAATTATGGACCAATGAGGAAACTTAGCAAGAGTTTTATCACCTCCGAAAGTTATAAAAGGAGCATGCAACTAGAGCTGTACACAAGTCGAATGGGGTCGAGCTTTGCACAACTCGACTCGGCTCGGCCAATAGCTGTCTCTAACTCGAACTCGGCTCGTCTCGATCCTCGAGGATGACTAGCCAGCTCGACTCAGTTCGTTTAGCAGCTCAGGCCAGTTCACACCAAGTTCGAGCCTGTACGACATTTTCTCGAGCACATGAAGTACACCTTCAATTTCTCATAGTATACAAAACAACAACAGCATTTTATAGGTATTTCATCAAACAGTCGATAAGCAGCATCAAAAGCAAGATACGAGGGTAGTTTTATCATGTAGAGTTTTTTTTATAGTGATTTGTTTCATATTCATACCTTCCTTGCCACCAACTGATCCTGTGAAGAATGTATGCACCTGAAATAACACTTCGTTGAGTCATTTTATCAAACACTTAGTGAGCAACGTCAATATCAAAATAATTGAATCATTGAAATGATTCAATCCGAGTTTAATTCAAGTTGAGGTTTAATTCGAGCTCGGACATGCTCGAACTGCTCAAAAATTTTTTGAGCTCCAAAAATCAGCTTGACTCAGCTTGAACTCAGTTCCGAACCGAATCGAATCAATCTTTTTCAAGTTAAGTGAGTTAACTGAGCTAACTCAGTTCATGTACAACTCTACATGCGATAAAGAGTTCCAAGCCTATGCCAAACATAATCAATCTACACGGCATAACTTTGTCTTTATCTTAGGTTCTAGTTTCTCCACTTTCGTCCAACCATATTGCAAAACATCAATAGTTTATGTTAGCTTTAGATTGCTACTGTCTAGTGGCATCGCTATAATATGCTTAGAAGTAGTATAAATATCCACGAACTACCATCATCAGATCCCTGCTCAACCAAGTCCTTACTTGGAAGATCATTCCTTGGACATATCCTAATGACCATCCACTTCGATTATTTTTCTACACAAGTGATCACAAGTATTTATCTTTTGTTTATTTATCTATTTTATTTTGTTTATCCGTTGATTATATTGAACTCATACCAATAAAATTAGAGTTCTTACCTTTAGTTTTAAATCTGTCCAACATTATTCTATTAAGAAATACAAAGTTCGTTATTATCGGTGAAAGAAAAGTCCTCAACGCATTATAAAAATAATCCATTAGTTGAGAGCCGGTCAATCCTATGAGTCCGGTCTGAATTATGCTATCTCAGCATGAGATACCAGCATTCAATTAAACTTGCGTCGACTATGATTTTAGCACACCCGTACCATCTAGATGCACATGCTTAACATAATACAGAATGTAGCCCTCGTTGACATAGGTGGCCTTGTATTTGATTAAATTGGGCAAACATATGGTCGAGGTTTCCGTGGGTGGACATTTGTGTTCCCACTGTTGCTTATGTTGGAGCCCACTTGCAGCCAAAAAGGATCTATGACTCAATTATATCTAATTGAAGAAATCTCGCAAACAATCAGTTGGACCATAGTGCTAAAGTCCAAGTAGCTCCTGAATGATAACGTGGAAAGTATATGAAACATCCACCATGGAGAACACCCAGTGCAAAATCAAGTTGATCCAATGGTCATGTGGGCCATTTAACAGGAAATAAAAAACCGCCATTCATCCCAAAATAATCTTGTGGCCCACATGATGAGTTGATTGGCCTCATTTTCGCGCCAGGTGATCATGGTGAGCCAAGCCTTTTGGACTGGTTGGATTTCATGTACGGTGGACGCGATGAATTTATTTTAAGATGCAACTTTCATGTTGAACAATGGATATGGCACATGCAACGCACGCGTAGAGAAATCCTAGTCTTGAAGGCCGGCAGGTTGGTTTGAGTTAATGTATGCCACGTGGACCATTTGTAGGTGCTGCGTATCATACGTCATACGCAGCCGGAGTATCACGGGAAGCGGATTGCGTACTAAGTAACTCAGTACGGTAAGCGTACTGAGTAAACACGTTGGGGTCCACCGTGATTTGCATTTTTTATCCACTCCGTCCAGCCATTTTAACAGGTAATTTGAGGGCTTGATACTAAAAATTAAGTATATCAAAGTCTCAATTGGACCCCACCATCGGAAACGGTGAGAATTGAGATTCTACCGTTGAAAATTTCTTGGGGGCCACATGTTTTGGATCAAGTTTTATTTATGTTTTCCCTTCATCCATGTCTTTTTGATCTTATGAACAGGTTGGATGATAAATAAACATCACTGTAGGCCCCAGGAAGGTTTCAACGGTGGAAATCATTATTCCCACTGTTTCCTGTGGTGTGGTCCCCTTGAGATTTTTGAAAACTTCGGTTTTGTATTCAACTACTGAAATAAGCTGGGAAAACTCATGGACGGCGTGGATAACCCATACACATTCAAAATATGCCTAACTGAGTTTACTCAGTACGATAAAAGCGTACTGAGTAACTCAGTACGCAATCCGATTTCGAGTATCACGTAGCGGACGCGGATTCCGTCCAGCGCTGGCCGGACTCGGTCCAGGCAGGAGCTTTGTAGGTCCAACCGTTATGTATGCGTTTTATCCACGCCGTCCATCCATTTTTTCAGATCATTCCAACGTACGATCCCAAAAATGAGGTAGATCCCATGCTCAAGTGGTCCACTGGTGATTGAACGCCCACCCACAAAAGTCTTAGATCAAGCTGATATTTGTGTTATAACGCCGTCTAGAAACGATAGTTACATTGCTAATTTTCTATGGTAAAAATACACTTAAAGTACATGATAATTACGATTATGCCACTCGTACACGATAATTACCGTTACCCCACTAATTCATTATCCATGCAAGCCCTAACCGTAACCTCTGTAACGTTCGCATCCGACGAAGGAATGACGTCACAGCATTCCCTTCTTCTTCCAACCTGAAAAAAATACCAAAAAGAAAAAAGAAAAAGAAAGAGAGAGATTAAGATCATCTCCACCGTACATTGTGCCATCATGTATAAAGTTGTATGGACCATCGACCCTATCTCTACCGTCTGTAGTGCACCCGTTATCAGGACAATCTCCAAGTGGGCCCAACCATGGATGTAGGCCACTGCCCAGAAACCATTCTGTTCAGTACACCAATCTACAATTCTAGTATTGTCTCATCCATACATTTTCCATGGTGTCATCTCTCACAGAAGGGCCCACCGTATCAACAGTCCAGATGTGAGTACGCTTGAGATTGCACTGCAGCCTCTCTGGACACAGCTAAGGAAACATACATTTACCCCATTGAGTTTTGTGGCCGGCGAGAAAACCCGAATCATCGACACTGCATCAGCTGAGTAGTTACCACTCAAATCACAAGCTGGGATTTGACGGGCAGATCTCCTAATGTAATTCGTAATGATTCGACCGTCGCTTGCTACATCAACGGATTTGAAGAAGAAGAAGTGGGCCGCTTCACATGGATCTCTCGATAGAGGCCGTACATTGAACATGAAAGGCGGCCTTGCCGAGTTCTTCCATGGCCAAAATGTCTGGAGGGGTCTTTGTAGAATGCTCGGTGGGTGGATTTTTTCATATATCTGTGCTGAATATCCCCATGAGATTGACAAAGACCAGTTGAATCGCTTGTCGTAGCAGATGGTTTGCTGCAGCAGACGAGAGGAGTCGGTGGAAGCAGGTTCCATGAGGTGTTTGAGTGATTGGAGACGGTCCATTGAAGGGAAGATGGGGTCCACAAAGTCTATGTGATGTAGGGAAAGGAAGGGAGATTGTGGGTGGGCTGATAATAGACCTGAGATATCGCCATGCAGATCGATCTGTGACAACAACCAATATTAATGGAGTTTTTCAAATTTGATTTACAAAACATCTACACCGTCCAATCAGTGTCCATGATAATGGATATCACCGTCTGCCTCTTGGATCAGCATAGACTAAATATTATATTGATCAGGTGTTTATAACCGTCTGATCAGTCGATTTCTTTGGATGAGTGGTTGAAATTATGGGTCAATGAAAATATACCATTAGCCCATCAGAATCCTTGATTGCTGCAGTCCTGGGGATGTGGGCCATGAGGTGACCAATTGATGGGATGGAGTGGATTTATGACATGACCACTGATTTTGAAAGATCCCAACCCTTTGATCTTTGGCCTATTTCAGATTAATGTGAATTATTTTATTCATAGATTACTATGAATTGTTGCTTTTATTTGTATGCTGCTCTAAAGGTTTAGGATATTCTTACCGTCAACATTTTGGACATCCGTCATCCATGGTGGGTTCCATCAGATCAACGGCTTGGATCACTTCACCATTGTACCCACTTTGGGATATTAGCCAATAAATTTTTGGTCGAGCTTGGGCTCAAGAAACTTTTTGCCCAACCCAGTCTAGCCCAGCCGGCACGTGTTATACCGTACAAGTATCTCATTCCAACCCACGGTTTTGCAAACCATGCATCTTAAATGTGGACCGTTTATTTCTTGAATGTGGACCATTGGTTTTGTTCCTCTAAATGTCTATTTCTTTGTGAGCGTGTGGCCCACTTGATCAACCGAAGTCTTAAAACCTTACTACCAGTTGCAACTACGTGATTCAATTTCAAAACAAAGCAATTTGAAATCCATGCATTTGGAGGGGGGAAAAAAACTACCTGGTGAAAACCCGGTTCTCTGGTGAGAGAAACTCCAGTCTCAGCTATACATGATTGTATGACATGATCACTTCCATACAATGTCTGGTACCTTTTCAAACAATCATCTAAGATCCGCCCCAACGTCTTCACGAGCGGGAAGCTCATTGCATATGCAGCCCCCCCAAATGCCATTTCGAAAGAATGGTCAGTGTTCTGTGAAATGCATTCCGAATTCCCCCCAATATAGAAGTACTTGTTATGATCATACTTCGCAAGAACTTCCACCAAGTTATCTAAAACAAGAACAGTATCGTCATCCGCCATCACGTACCACCTCACATTATCCATGTCTGCCCTGAAGCTCTCTAAGACTACGCGGACCATGCGGATCGTGAACGGCATCGCATGCTTCGCGTAGTCGTGGAATCTTGATATGTCTTCAGAGATTCGGAATGGAGGAGAGGAGGATGGCCATGGGTAATCTGGAGCTCTATCTAACCAAACGAACCCACGGGTTCGGTTTGGACGCCACCATAGATCAACGTAGGGCCCTCTATTTCTCCATGTTTTGACAGACCCCGCGACGCCAAATACAATGTGGGTGAGATTGGTGGTGTTTATAGATGGAGTATGGTTATGGGTGGTGCAACTTGTAGGATGTCGTTTAAGGATCAATGAAGAGGACTGTGGGCCAAAAGGGTTGTTAGAAAGGAAGATGAAGAGAGAGTAGAAAACTAAACTAGTTACACCTAATAACTTGCAAAAACACTCTCCAAAGTTTTCATAAAAGGCCCTTAGTTTTTGTGTGATTGACCTGAAATGGTTCACTTCTAGAGACGCTTCTAGTACCATTTTGCTCAAGCTGTAACAACATCAGAAAAGATTACACTAAAATGCGACATGCCCATTTGGGATTTTGATGCGTTGGTTCAAGTTGGAGGGGTTTTAGAGAGAGAGAGAGAGAGAGAGAGAGAGAGAGAGAGAGAGTCGTTTGTTTTGCTATGCTGATTTTTCATGTGACGGAAAGCTACTTTGGGTGATTTGAGGGGTTAGGGAGAGATTGTAGAATTGTTGTGTTTTGGTAAGCTGATTTTTCATGTGATGGAAAGCTACTTTGAGTGATTTGAGGGGAGAGAGAGAGAGAGAGAGAGAGATTTATCGAACTTTAGTGTTTTGCTAAGCTGATTTTTCATGTGACGGAAAGCGGAGTGATTTTTGGCTTTTTTAAGGAATGGTGTTTTGCATGCTTCAACGTAATCTGTGTAACTGCAAAAGAACCCAAAAGGGGAGAGAGAGAGAGAGAGAGAGAGAGAGAGAGAGAGGTGTTTGAATGCGAAACAAAGTGCCAAAATCTTCTCGAGGGTTTTGTTTTAGATAACCTTGACGAAATTCAGGTCGGCCCACTCATAAATGGGCAACACTAGTTATCTTTTATAACCGTCATTTTTCTTTTTAAACAAGTAATCCACCTTCACGTAGCGGTAGCACTTCCCTCACGAATCTCAAAAAAACGAATGAACTGATCATACAGCATATGCTTAAACAAAGGCTAATATGAAACTTTACTAAAATAGCACGTTTATTGTAAATACAAGCATACCCAACCCAAACTCATAAATTACACTTTTGTACTAAAAAAGACTTTCAACTTGCAAATTTCAGTCGGGCCACACGAAATAAAACAGTCGGGAGAGAGGTCACCCTTGATTATTTTTTTTTTACAGGGCCCACTGTGATTATTATAAGAAATCCAATGCAACTATTAGATGTCACACCTAAATATAGATCTTGGGCCTAAAACTCAGGCTCATCCCTGATTCAGATAGGCCATACAGTCAGGAGAGGGCGCCCTTGGTTTTTTACAGAGCCTACTGTAATTATTATAAGAAATCCAATCCAACCATTAAATGCCACACCTAAATATAGGTCTTGAGCCCATCCCTGATTCGGATGAACCATACGAAGGAAAATTGTCTGAAGGGCAATCATTGTCTTGTACATGGTTTGCAATCATACGATCCACCTAAATCATGAACCGGGGTGATTTTTAGGGCCTTTTCCTAACATTAGGTGATGCACCTAGTGGTCAAGATAGATTTAGATAAACCTCATGGTGGGGCCCACCCAAGTAGCTGACCCATTTGGACCCATTTGCTTGCACACCCATCTAACAGGCTACTAAGAAACCTAATAAAGGCAGTTGAAATGATAATTATATGGATTAATGAGATAGCTTCTTGAAAGCCTTCTTGAGAAAAGTATCAAAATGTAAATTGGGTATCAGTCAAATAGCTTTTTGTAAAAAAATCTCAATCTAAAAATAGCATTTTTGTTATTAAAAAAAAATCAATTTAAAAATACCAAAATCATAGTTAACTAGAAATAATAACTTCCGATGATGTAGGCCTCATTAGTGGCTTTACAACGGCATCCATGACGTCTCATATGTTAGGCCGTTGTTGCCTTTCCTGGCCTCCAAAACCTGATTCCTTTAAATCCTGGCCCTCCATGAGTAATCCGTGAGTCCTACATTACATCTGGTGATTGGATCAGCTCGATTATTTTATTATTTTTTATAGCCAGCGTATGTTCATGATGAACCCCACGTGATGAATGGTCCAAATTGCACGTATGTACCAGGAATTACCAATTCCACAGCCCCCAAACGGGTAAACCAAATGCAGCTTGCTTCAAACGCTTACCCAAATGGGTGAAAGGCAGGTACCCAGCTACTCCTGGAAGCGGATTGGCTAGTGTACCACACGCCACCGATGCGGCTTATGTACCCATCACATGAGCCCCCACCATGTGGGGCTTCCTCTGTAAAATTTCAAATAATTAGCCTAGTGATAAAATCGCAGAAAATTAAAACTGCCATGATTTTTAAAATATCACGACGTTACTGCAATAGCTTCGTTTGATTAATATTTCAAGAAAATATTTAAAACCTTGCAGTATTTGTCACCAGTGTCGATAGCTCGGCACCATTTCTCATAACTTTCGTAACTTGATATGCAAAATATGGACGGTTATAATTATTACAAGCTCTGGAATTTCAAACAAAATTATCACAATCCGAAAATTCAATCACATATACAACATTGATAAAGAAATAGATGGCCCACCTTAACTCAAGGCCAAAACTGCAACATACATTTTGGGTCCTGTGATGATGCATGATGGTTGTTTACCCAAGGCATCAGTTGCAAAGCAACGTCTCCTTTGTTGCATTCCCAGTCGTGGCGTTGACACTGCTTAAACAAGGTTGCCATTCAACAGACATTGGAATGAAATTTATGATGAAAGAGAATCCACGAAAGAATGAAAATGTGAATTGTCGAATCATACCCATCTGCAATCTTGCAAAGGTATTGACGTTGATCATCTCTCAAGGGCACGTCGGTGAAGTCTAACCACATGCAAAGCCATCATATGAACTCATAAGTTTCCAACAGAAACACAACTTATGTAAGCTAATTGCTCCTTTCTTGAATCGAACATGAGTTTTGAGTCTTGACCATAGTTGGAAAAACTGAAAACTTGCATCAACTTGAAGGGCCGTTGAGGCTATGGCCAACAACGATTTGGAAAAAAAAAATGGTGAGAAAAGCTAGGACTTAATAATTATTTTTAAATATTAAAAAGGAAATTAAGGTAAGTGGAAAAACAATCCAATAAAATCTAGAAAAAAAAAAATTTGAAGAAGATTCTATCAAAGCCCAATGAATACAAGTTATTTGTCCAGTCCAAATTGACTCGTTGAGTTTTTAAACTATGGTTACGACTGCTGGCTGAGGCATGATGGAGAAGGATCATACAATCTTCAGCCCAGGGATATGTAGTGTCTGCAGGCTTAGAGTACACACAAATGGAGCTTTAGATTATCTTTTTATCCAACTCTTGATCTTGTGGGCCCCATGTTAGACAAGGGGGTACCCCCAAAATCCCCCAATGTGACAATCATAATCCTTCAATGGGTAGCTTGCAAATAGACAGCTAAAAACAATACAGCATAGGTCCACATTCAACAAAAACATATTACGATCTTGGTGGACTCACAAGAGTGGTAGACTCACAAGAGTTTCAACATGAGGTCATTGGTTCGAGTGCCCATTGTGGTGAAATTCCGTTGTAGTGCGAGTGTGTGGGGTGCAAGTGTGTGTAAATAAATAAATAAATAAAAAGGACAAAAATCAAAACATATTACGATATTGGAGATTTCTGAGGAATCATTCATCCACAGGCCCATCAATGGCCTGGATCACTGAACCATGGGGCTCCACATGTCAAAACTCAGGACCCAAGATTAATATAATCTCCTCGGACTGAAATTTGTATGAGTTGTAAGAATGTTGAAATTTACTTACATTTGTCAGAGGAGACAAGACCCTGGAACTCATAACAGGTTCTTGAATCCCAAAGACAGATCTCATAAATTATGACCGATTCATGGATTTCAAATACTGTTCAATGAGAATTTATCACTTGCAGAAGCCCATATTTCCGCTCCATGTCATCCATGTAGGAAAACCATTCTAAAGATGGGTTACACATTTGAGATCACCTGCCATAGAAACCAGACCAATAGGTCCAATACACTCATTAAGAGGGCATACATCAGCTACCAATTGATTGAGATGGCGTGACCCACCAACGAGTGGATCAACCTGATTTTTGCCCCGGGCAATCTTGATGGCATGGCCCATATTTTGCATGGATTGGTTGTCCTACACACATAACAAGTTGAAGAGGAAGACGGGGCTGTATCTGGAAGGCACAAGCATATGGATGTGATCCTTCTCTTCTTCAATAATCTGTTAGTGGAGGAACAATCATCTAACAACCAAGCTGCAACATATGTAAAAAGCTCAAGAAGCACCAGTAAGGCCATAACAACAATGTAAGAAGATTACAGCCGTGAGACCTCAATTGCAATGCAGGCATGAGGTGAATTGTAATGAATACATGGGGTGATGCTGTGGTTTGGATGTAAAAGAATAAATGCAAAGTGATAACAACCCTTCAGGAAGGAAAGAGTTTCACCAACATCCAAAACAAAATGCAAACTGGAATGTAAATTGATAAAATTGTAAGTTATATTTGGGGGAATGAACCCACCTTATCATGGTTCTAAATATCATCCAAAACGAAGTTGACTCGGCTGAGTCATGAACAACAAAACAAGTCACCGGATTGAAACAAGACCGAAACAGGTGAGTGAAGGAAAGGTGTAGGGTTTTGGTCTCCAAGCAAGTCGCACTCTGAAACCACTATTTAAGCTCACGTTCCTTTGAAAGCAGGATTTAGTTTCCCAGTAATTACCGATGCAAATGACTAAAATAGACTAGAATCCCCTGGGGGGCCCACAACATGAGTAAATATAGGCATTGGATTATGTTACCCTAATAGGGTGCATTAGATCCAAAATCCATCCATCGGGATAATAAAATGAAGTTTTCCTATCATAAGCAGCATCTGTTGATGTTTCACATACCTGCACCGGTTATGTTGGCTCCCTTGAAGGATGTGTTGCCCGTAGCTAGTGCACCCTCTAGGTTTGCATTACTCAAATTTGCCTGCAGGCAGGGATTTCACTGCATCAATAAGAATCTAATGCATCAGGGAAATTACAGCATCCTTTTTGATATAGCCGTACTAGTGAGGTCCATGGTTCAGTCGTCCAAAACCATTGATTTGATGGGCCCCACCATCCAAGCTCCTTAAAATACTTCACTGAAAACAGGTATGCCAGAATCTCGGAGATTTTTTTTATTTTTTTTCAAAGAAAAAAAAAAAAAAAGAGTTCATATGAAATGGGAGTACAACTGCAGATCTAAGTCCAAAAATTGCATGTGGATGGAAATGAAAAGTGTAAGAAATAGTGTTGCAGAAATTACATAGGTTGACTAATGTTGGATAAGGAAGCACCTTTGTTACATTTGCAAGGGATAGATCTGCACCTCTGAGATCAGCATCAGAAAGATCAGCGCCTGAGAAGCATGATATGATAATGAGATACTAATTTGGAAATAACAGAGAAAATATGAACGTAGTGGAGTTTAAACAGGATTAATTAGAGAAATGATTTCAGGAAAAATCTAAAGTCGCTATCCTATTTATTGACTTCTCCACCATTTCTTAAATGGGGTTGACCCATCCACTTTAAATGTGCCCCGACTCTTTCCTAGTTTGAGGGGACTTCATGCTCTTAACGCTACCTTGACTGGGTGAGATTCTGAAGAGAAACCTGTTAAATCGGCATCGAAGAAGCTAGCACCCAGTAGCTTTGCAGCTTTAAAATTGGCCTGCCGTAGGATCGACTGGAAGAAGAAGAAAGAAATTCAGCAAATGACAAGCCAAACAGTATTCTAAACATAGGGGAACTATCTGATCCTCAACCAGAGGATATGTATCCTTGGACCAAGGTTTTCTTGTTATGTTGATAATTATAATTTACTATAATTTAAAAAAACAAAAACAGAAAAAGAAGATGTTAAAGGTGCCAAGATCCCCTTGGGCCTTGAATTTGTATAAGTAGGGATCCTGGCCATCTAATCTGTTTACCATTTTTCTCTTGATTGTGGATCTTTGCCTTGTAATTTTTTTCTTAACCATCCATATGAAGGCCACCAAACAATCTAAGGGTTATGACTGTCCCATCAGGCAGAAATTTGGAGCAATGATAATCCACAGTGGGGTTCATCAGATAAACTGACTATTAGGCCCCAGTTTTACAAACTCGACGCCTGGAGATATTATACCCATCCTCAAGCCGAGGATTACACAGTTCCTTCTATGTGTAAGTGTAACTGATAGGTGGGGTCCATCAGATCAACTGTCCATATCACCAAACCAAAGGCCCCACTTGTACAAAATCAAGGCCTCATGATACTCTAAACATCCATAGGCCAAGCATCATCCAATCTGCCACCTATCTCTAACAGATCATCACTATAATTTGATGCACGGGTTGCCTAGCTACACTGTTATAAGTGTCCAGCAGGACCATCTTGAAGATTCTTTTAGTTCATGAACATACCGTTTTAAAGTCTTGCTTGATAAGAGTCTTCCCACTAAAATCTTTTCCTGTAAGATCCTGTCCCCTTGTAACTCCAGCACCATATGGACCACCTCCCTTCCAAATGGGCAATGTTGATTCAGAAATTCAGAATTTCAAAGTAACAACAGAAGAAACTATTAAAACGGGTTTTGCACAACAAAGGGCATATTAGAAATGGAATTGAGAAACATGAATAAAGCCAAAAGGTCCAATGCCCATAGCCACATTGGCATACAAAGGAGTTGTTTGAATTTGGGCAGGGGTTGTGTCCCAACAAGTAGTCAGAGCAACCGTACATGTCCATAGTTTGTCAACCCTCTTTTACACGAGAATGAATGCATTTTTGGACAAGCATTCATGAATATATGACCATTAGACAATGATTTGGGTGTCTCTAGTGGAGAGATGGGAGTACTTGTCGGCAACACATTACAGTTTTGGTACACATGAGCATCACACTTATTTACGCATATGCATGACATGTTCTAATGTGCCATGCATGCGACCATCCCAGTGCAAGCATCCAAGATGCGCATATGTGCCACCATCAATCAAGCACTAAAAAATGTGGCACATTTGTCAATATGCACATGTAAATGGACCACCAACCAATCCTTAGGGCTTGTTTAGATAGAATGCAAACTGGGGAATGCAACCAGTTTGCAACAACAAGACATTTGCACCTGTTTGGGAAGTAGTGAATGCTGCAGCAAAGTGTTTGCATTTGTTTTTCCCCCCTCAACAAAAGAGTACAACCTTTTTTACAAAAATTCAAATGGAGGGGACAGAGTTTCCTCCAATAATCAGATGTAAAGTTTTAAATGGCAATTTTGAAAGGAAAAAGGTTTCCATTTGTGGAATTGCAAAGGAAAAGGCATTTTTTAGGACTTTTCTTTAGCAAAACAAAGAGGTGCAAATAGTTTCCTTCCACGAGCTCTGATGTCAGTTTCCCTCCTGATGTCATGTTTTTACTTTCCCTTGCATTCGCCTAGTTTACCTTCAATTGAAACAAGCCCATCCAAAATCCATCCTATCCATTTTCCAAGGGTGTTTGCAAACCAGGACTAACTCATCGGTAATAGCATGTCTATGACCAGCTAGCTCTAACAGCATGCCAAGGATTGCTAGTCGTGAAACAGCTTTGCTGGAATCCAAACAGGCCCAAAATATATATTGAAAGACTTGAAGTAACACAAGAATATGAAACGGCTGTTTGGTTTTAGGCTAAAAGAAGAACAATGAGCAGTTTTACTGCATTAACAACTTCACAAATCTTTATATAGAAATGCACAATATCATTATTTTCAAAGAGTTCCCTTGTTGACATGCTCCTAAATGTAAATACCTTACGGAAAAAAAAAATCTTCCTCAGTAATTTCCTTTGTTTCAAAACCTTGCAAGAAGACACCTCTGGTTTTTATTCTTTATAATTTGTAAGGTGTATATAGTTGTCACCAAATAGTAAATATGATCATGTATTTGGGTTAATAATGACAGGAAAAACAGGGGAAAAGAGGCTGGGACCATTCTGAAATCATTCCTTTTTTTATTTTTTGATTTCTTACTATTGTTGCAGATTACCATGGCTCAAATCAATCAATGCGAATTTGATTCCTCAAACAGATAACGAACAATCTGTTACCAAAACCAAAAATTCCAAAGTTTGAGATGCGGCAAGTCGAGGGATGAGTGCAAGAAGACCGAATCTACCACTAAGGTAATGCAGTCACAAGTACATGATCCATCCTAATGGCACTTTGGTCTTGTTCATCCAAGATTTTTGCATCAGTAGCCGAACTAGATAAGCTAATATACTATAAATGATTGTTTCCTAAGGATCTTTATGTATATCCATCTCATCCGTCGTGTAAACATGTCGGACACAACCGTTCTATAACTGAGCTAGTTACTCTCTTGCTCCAGTAGACCTCATTCATTTTGAAGTATGAGGGTGAATACATGTTGAATGCTTGTATGTCACACACCCCATGGTAACACGCGACACGTCTGTGCTGAATCCAGACTGCTCATCTGGCAGGTCCCACCATGTATGGGCCATAGCACAAAAATCATTTTGGTTGGGCGATCTTTACCATTCAATTCCATGACTTTTGAGGAAGGCCCCACCATGGATAAGCCATGGCACTATAATCATGTTGGTTGGATGATCTTTACCGTTCTGTTCCACGAATTTTGAGGAAAAAAGGGACCACTACATTCATCTGAGGAGATCTGGAGATACTGCAAATCCTCGATGACTCTTGCTAGATGAGCGGTTTTGAGCATTGATACTATACACGTATCAAGTGCTACCAATTACTTCATGGGCCATGCAATCCACTCTAGCCTTCATGGGCCACTGAATCAAAATCACACCATCACATGATCTTAGCCATCAAAACACTAGCCACTCTTTTGTGATCCTTGTCCGCCTTCCAAGGTACCCAGTTGGACGATTAAAATTATCCCATCAAAGTGACTGTGGCTAGGCCAGGATTGCCAATCTGGGTCCCACCAGATGGACGGTCCAAATTGATGATCAGCCTTTTCTGTAATAACTATCAAGCCATCCATTTTGCAGGAAACCAATCAAACAGCTGGGATCATCCCATCAGCATTACTTTTGACATGGTGACCCAGGAAGACAGTTGGATCAGATGGACGATCCGGATTGATGATCGGTCAGTCACTCTCCCATTAAACACTGTGATCATCTACTTGAAGTTTGTTGCACTTGCATAATATTTTCCACAAGACGCGAAAAAGAATTCATGTAGGATAAGTGTTGAGACTCAAATATTGTATAATTTTTCCCATTTATCTCTTGGTTTTATGAATGTAAATCATCATAATATTTTATTTTACTCATGCATATATTACAAGGTAAATTTAAGTGCTTCGATTGAAAAAGGGTGCTAAAAAGCATAGATTTGATGCTCAAGATTTATCAAGGAAATGGATGGATATTAGGAGACCAAGATTGAAGTATTCACATACCAAAGATCCAAGAAAACCAAGTGACGAATGAAGAGAATTGAAGATTTGAAGTAAAGAATCCTGAAATCGTCCTGAAAAAGTGTATTTTGAAGCTATGAAGTTCATTTTGAAAAACTGCGCAGAAGGAAGTCTGTTTTAAACGAACTATGCAGCGAGAAGTCTTTTTTGAAAAAATATGTATATTTTAGGCAGTTTCTAGGGTTTTCAACTTTGTACGAAAATTAGAGTTCCCTACTTATAAATAGGGCTTTCTAGGGCATTACTAAACATCATTCAAGGCATCTCAAAGCAAAATTTAGGATTTTTAAAGAGTTTTTAGTTTTATTAAAGCTTTATAAGTTTTTTTTTATTTTAAATCTTTTTTATTTGCATTTTTTTTCTTTCTTGTTGCTTTTTATTTCTGCAATTTAATTATGTTTTTTAAGTTCCTTGTAGCCCAAGTTAGAAGGGAAGCACATGGGTTTAATAGTTCTTTAAGATTATGATGATTGATTGTTTTAATGATGAGAAGAATGGTGTATGCATGTTGTCTATTATTTAGGTTTTGTTTTTTATCCTCTTGTGAGATCCATATGTTTCCATCATATGAAATCCACATTGATGGGTAGACTTACCCTAGATCAATCAGATTTCCTATATAGGAGAAGTTCTCAACCTGTTATATTTCTATGATTTTCATTATCTCATTGATTTTGAATTTTTAAAATCACCGATGCTTGAGAATATATGTCAATGATACAAATTCATGATTTTCTAATATTTTACATCACTTTTTAAATTATTTAAACTGTCTTATTTTCCGACTAGGCTGACCATAGTGCTCAGATCCGAATTGTGTTATCCAAGTCATCATGATTTTGGAACATTAACCTATGTGTGGAATTTTAAAGCTTGGGTGTTATTTTATTCAGTTGAATTACATGCATTCAAAAATCCTAAAATCAAATCATCAGTTTAGTTTTTATTACTTAGTTTGTTTTGTATTTGGTTTTTTTCCTTCTCACAATTCATTTCTTTGTGGGATCGACTCTATAGTCACGAGATACTACTTACGAACCTCTGCACTTGAAGGGAAGCAATCAAGTTTTTGTCGTAGTTGCCGGGGAGAGACTGAGATAGATCAGATCTGTGCAAGATAACTAAGGTAAGCTTTCTTCTAAGATAAGTTCTCTTCTAAACCCTCTAAATTTTCTATGGATTTTTTTTTTTCTTTTTCTTTGAAAGTAAATACAATTGGGTCTTTCAAGCACTAATTATGACATAAGGTTACCCTGCTTGGGATTTTATCACCCAAGTGTTATGGTTGTCCTACAGTTGTTGTTTGATCACAAAGACCATCCACTGAATGTATTTTTCAGATTAGCACAGTTTAATTTTTATATTAGTTTTACTTTTATTGATTTTTTATTTTTTCTTTTTTTGTGGACTGAACTCCCATGATCGGCCCTGCCGCCTGGGTTGTTAATTTATTTTTGCTTAGTGGATGAACCCTCATGGTCGGCCCTGCCGCTTGAGTTGTTGATTTGTTTTTTATTTTTATTTTAAGTATCATGCTTGTTATTTAAATTAGTGGTATTTGTTGTGTGGTGTGGATGGTTTATGTCCCGTTAGAGTAGGGATCAAAACAATCGACTCTCCTCCGAAGGCGGACTAGTTCCAGGCCTTGATCATTCACTTAGAAAAGGCACTCAACATCACTTGGATTTCATGACAGACCCAGTTGATAATCCAAATCCAAATTTGTCAGATCCAACTATAAATCAAAACAGAGAAAATCAACCTAATCCTCCTCTTGAGGATGAAAATGAAGTTCATAAGAATATGTTAAACCAACCACGGACTTTACGTGAACATTTACACCCTGAGAGATCAACTTTACCATCTTGCATAGTGTTCTCTGCTCACACAGGGAACATTGATTTTAAACCAAGTGTGATTCAATTAATTCCTAAATTACATGGCTTGGATTCTAAAGGCCCCTACTTGCACCTCAAGGACTTTGAGGAAGTAATTGCAACGTTACAAGTAAATAATGGCAATAGGAATGTACTTAAGCTTAGGTTATTCTCCTTTTCTCTAAAGAATTGGGCCAAAGCATGGCTCAACTCTCTAAGACCTAATACCACCACTTCATGGCAAGCCTTAAGTATAGAGTTTTTGAAAAAGTTCTTTCCCGAGCACAAAACAAATTCATTAAAACAAGAAATCATGTCATTCTCCCAAAAGGGGAATGAACTGTTTTTTCAAACTTGGGAATGCTTCCAAGACCTTCTAATTACTTGTCCACATCATGGTTATGAACCATGGCACGTGATTGATGCTTTCTGAAAGGGGCTCACCATGGATACCCGTCAGTTCATAGAGACGATGTGTGATGGAACCTTTCTTGACAAAGATTATAATGAGGCTTGGGATTTTCTAGATATGTTAGCAGAGAATACGCGGACATAGGATGTCTCTGCTAAATCAGATCAAACTAGACCCATTTCTAAAGAGAAAGCGGGGATATATGACCTTAATGCAAAATTCGCTACATTAGCTAAAAAGGTCAAAGCCTCAGAAATTAGGAAGGTTGATTTGGTTAAAGCAAACACTTCCTTAAGTAATTTTTATAGCATTTGTGATGGTACAGACCATGACACAAAGGATTGTTGAATAATCTCAGTTGTACAAAATATCACGCATGAGCATGATCAAGCAAATGCTATAAATAACTACTAAATGTCAGTTATGTAATCAATAGGAAACACGTATAATTCAAATTGGCGTAATCATTCTAATCTTAGTTGGAGGAATGGACCACAAATTAATGCCCCCAATGCACCTCAAATGCCTCCACAAAATAACTTCTTTGGGGTACCTAACGATGCACCATATGTGCCCCCACCAAAGCGATCATCTGTGGAAGATGCATTGACCGCATTCATGAACTCTCAAGCTCAAATGAATCAGTCTTTAATCTAATCAAATCAGGAATTAAAGACAGCTGTGGTTAGGATTGAGACTCAACTAAATGCTAGGGAAAAAGGCACCCTTACTTCTCAACCTGTGTCAAACCCTAAAAACACACATTTTATTAGAGACTCAAATCCAAATGAGCTACATCATGAACAAGCTAAAGTCATCATTACCTTGAGAAGTGGAAAAGAGGTTGATAACAAGATAATGCAACCGGTAAAAATACCAGAGGATGAGCCACTGTCTCAAGAAAATGATGAACCGGTTATGGTTCAAGAGCCACAACAGCAAAAGGATAAAGAGACTCTGTCATATAAGCCTTCAGTTCCATTCCCATTTAAACTTCGGAATCCGACTATCCCCATGAAATATCAAGAGGTGTTGAATATGCTCCAAAAGGTTACTGTCAATATTCCTCTACTTGATGCCATTAGACAAATCCCATCATATGCTAAATATCTCAAGGACTTGTACACTGTAAAGAGGAAATTAAATGTGCAAAAAAAGGCCTTCCTTTCTGAGAAAGTAAGCGCTATCATTCAACAAAGGGTTGTACCCAAATACAAAGACCCAGGAAGTCCCATTATTCCTTATAGTATTAGGAATTTTCAAATTGAGCATGATTTGCTAAATTTGGGTGCAAGTGTCAACTTGGTACCTTATTCGGTTTACAAACAAATGGGGCTAGGCGAGCTTAAACCAACCACAATTACACTCCAACTCGCTAACTGCTCCATTACGGTACCAAGGAAAATTTTAGAGGACATACTAGTCCAAGTGGAGAAATTCTACTTCCCCGTAGATTTTATTGTACTAAACACTGAACCATGTGTAAATGCTAGCGCTCAAGTTCCCATCATTTTATGCCGCCCATTCCTAGCAACTTCAAATGCAATCATTAATTGCAAGAATGGAATGATGAACTTGTCTTTTGGTAACATGACTCTAGAGATAAATATTTTCAATCTACGTAAGTAGCCTATTGATAATAATGAAATCCATGAGCTGAATTTCATGGATTGCTTCATAGAAGAAAAGAATTGGAACCTAATTTGACTGAGGAATTAATTCAAGTCATTGGGGACTTGAAAAATTCTGATGTAGAAAAAGCGCTTACTAAAATTTCTAATGATAATGAGAGCACTACCACCCAGGACATTGGTATGTACCAATGGAGACCGCACCCTCAAATCCTATCTATCGAGGACTCGCGACCTCTGACATCACCTACCAATGTTCCAAAGCTTGATTTAAAATCACTACCAAATGAGCTTGAGTATGTATACTTAGGTAAAAATAAAACTTATCTTGTGGTGATCTCTTCATTTTTAGACAAGGATTAAGAGATTAAATTGTCGAATGTTCTAAGGGACCATAAAGGAGCCTCGGGCTAGGCCATTTCTGACATCAAAAGTATAAGCCCTTCCATATGCACTCATCAGATCCACCTCGATGAGGATGCCAAACCAATTAGACATCTTCAAAGGCGTCTCAATCTAAACATGATGGAAGTTGTAAAAAATGAGATGATCAAATTATTGGATGTGGGAATCATCTACCCAATATCCGATAGTGTTTGGGTGAGTCCAGCTCAAGTAGTCCCAAAGAAATCCGGAATAACTATTGTGAAGAATTCTAATAATGAACTCATACTAACACGTGTCACCATAGGTTGGCGTGTTTGCATTGACTATAAAAAATTGAACCAGGTCACAAGGAATGACCATTTCCCTCTACCATTCATTGATCAAGTTTTAGAGAGGGTAGCAGGTCACTCTTATAGTTTTCTTAATGGATATTCCGGATATAACTAAATAGATATAGCCCTAGAAGACTAAGAGAAAACCACATTCACTTGTCTATTTGGCATGTTTGCTTTCAAACGGATGCCATTTGGATTGTGTAACGCTCCAGTAACTTTCCAACAGTGTATGTTAAGTATTTTTTCAAACATGGTTGGAAAGTTTCTTGAGGTTTTCATGGACAACTTTTCTGTATTTGGGAGTAGTTTTGAGGAATACCTCAACAATTTATCTCTTGTCTTGTCTAGGTTTAAAGAGAAACACTTTGTCTTAAATTGGGAGAAATGTCATTTCATGGTTCAAAAGGAAATTGCTTTGGGCCATGTTATCTCCAAAAATGGAATCGAGGTAGATCGCTCAAAACTCGACATTATATCTAATCTACCTATCCCTCGAACTGTTAGAGATATTAGATCACTTATAGGGCATGCTGGTTTTTATAAAAGATTCATCAAGGACTTTAGTGCCATTACTAGACCCTAAACTAATCTTCTTCAAAAGGATGTTCCATTTAAGTGGACAGATGAGTGTGCAAGTATTTTTAATAAAATTAAATTATCCCTTACCACTGCACCTATCATCCGTCCACCAGATTGGACACTTCCTTTTGAATTAATGTGCGATGCAAGTGATTATGTCATAGGGACTGTTTTGGGCCAAAGGAAAGATAAACGACCCTACGTTATTCACTATGTGAGTAGAACTTTAAACTCGGCCCAAGTGAACTACTCAACAACTGAAAAAGAGTTACTTGCAGTAGTTTTTGCTTTGGATTAGTTTATGTCCTACTTGCTAGGATCTAAAGTGGTCATTTTCATGGACCACTCGGCTTTGAAATATTTGCTATCTAAGAAGGATGCAAAGCCAAGACTTTTGAGATGGATCCTCCTACTTCAAGAATTTAACTTAGAGATAAAATATAAGAATGGAGTAGAAAACTTAGTGGCCGATCACCTTTTCAGATTGGTGTTAGATGATTCCACTGAGGAGATGCATATCCAGGACACTTTTCCTGATGAACAATTATTTGCGATCTCTAAATTGCCTTGATATGCAGATATAGTGAAGTATCTTGTAACGGAAAAAATGTCATATCATTGGAAGTTACAAGATAAGAAGCATTTTGAAACCGAGGTTAAGAACTTCTTCTGAGATGGCCCGTATTTATATAAATATGGGACTGATCAAATTTTTAGGTGTTGTGTCCCAAAAGATGAAGTTCAAAGTGTTATTTCCTCTTGTCACATGAAAGCATGTGGTGGCTATTTTTCTGCTAAGAAAATCACTACAAAAATCCTGCAGTGTGGTTTTTACTGACCCACCATGTTTAAAGACACTCATGCTTTCTGTGTTGCTTGTGATAGATGTCAAAGGTTGGGAAGAGTGTCCCGACACAACATGATGCATTTATCCCCAATTTTACCAATAGAGATTTTTCATTGTTGGGGTATTGATTTTATGGGCCTATTTCCATCTTCTTTCGGATTTCTTTATATATTGGTTGATGTGGACTATGTTTCAAAGTGGATTGAGGCAGTTCCAAGTAGGACCAATGACAACAAAGTGGATTGAGGCAGTTCCAAGTAGGACCAAGGAAAATATTTTTTTTAGATTTGGAACTCCAAAGGCCATCATTAGTGATGGCAGGTCTCACTTTTGCAATAGGACATTTGATGCTTTGATGAAGAAATATGGCATCAAGCATAAAGTAAGCACCTCATACCACTCACAAACGAGTGGGCAAGCTAAGATTTCTAATCGGGAAATCAAACACATTTTAGAGAAAACTATAAGGCCAGATAGGAAGGATTGGTCCCTCAGACTATCCGACGCTTTATGGGCTTATAGGACTGCTGATAAAACCCCGATTGGAATGTCTCCATACAGATTGGTGTATGGGAAGGCTTGCTACTTGCCTATGGAATTGGAACATAGAGCCTACTGGGCGCAATAAAGAAATTAAACTTTGATATGGACCAAGTAAGTAGACAAAGGAAATTAAAGTTGAATGAATTAGAGAAGCTAAGGAGAGACTCTTATGAAAATTCTAAAATGTACAAAAAGAAGACCAAAGCTTTCATGACAAAAACATCCTGAGGAAGAATTTTGAACCTCAGCAAAAGGTCATATTGTACAATTCTCGTCTCCAATTCTTTCTGAAAAAGTTAAAAACAAGATGGACATGCCCCTTCATTGTGAAGAATGTTTATACTCATAGGGCTGTTGAAATTGAGAATCCACGTAATGACAATGTGTACAAGGTTAATGGTCAGAGATTGAAGCCTTATGTGGAAAACTTTCATTTGGGAGAGGAGTCCGTCCCTCTTCATGAGCCAGAATATTCAGAATGATACTCCTAGTCTAACGGAGCATTTCTGGATTTGTATCATATTCAATTCTTTTTAATGTCACATAGCAAGTGAGTTTTTCATGGTAGGTACTATCCACCCTTTCTTTTATTTTTATTATTCTCTGTATTACATTATCAGTACATTGGGGACAATGTAGATTTTAGGTTGGGGGGTGTGGATAGATAGTCATCTATAGTCATCCATGTGATGTGAGTTTTTTTTTGTTTCAGTTTATTTTATTATTATTATTTTATTTTTTTAGGTTTCGGTTTATTTTATTATATATATATATATATATATATATATATATATATATATATATATATATATATATATATATATATTTAGGTTTCAGTTTTTTTAGGTTTATGGGGAATTTTTTTTTTTTTTTTTGAACATTTTCAAAATAATATATTTATATACAAGAATATAAACATGATATTATGCGAATTCCAAAGGCAAAGTTAATATTTATTCTAGGTTGATAGTAGTCAAAAATATGATAACTGAAAATTACAGACTTGAGTTCAATTACCTAATCACTGGTTTAAAATGAGTTGTAATTTGATGTACCAAATTCACAATACACCCTAGCTAACTTAGTAAGGAATATGATATGTGAACTAGAATAACAACTTTTGATTCAAACAAGGTTAAATGAACTAATATCATTGATATATACTTAAAAGAGATAATATTGAAGGAAAAAAATGATGGAAAAAGAAAATTTTATTATAGAGCATAAATGTAATAACCATAACAATCGTGTAAGTAATCTGGAGTAAGGATTCCTAAGTATCCATTACTGTTACCATTACAAGTATGATACCTTAAGTTATGAAGCAAACCTAGTGGAAATCTTCATCTAAGGGTGGTCTATAAAAATGAGGATATGATGATAAAAGAAGAAATTACATGAAGAAAATGAGATAACTAGAGATTTCATATTCTTGAAATGATTGAAATGAGTTATGATAGAGAGCATGCATATTTCTCAAAGTTAGACTAGTGTCATGGAGCATCTAAGGATATTAGATCATAACTATTCTAAATTTTGATTAGGTCTCTGAAATCAATAATGTAATGGATTAGAAAATTAAGATTCTAACTAACTTCAGACTTACGATAAGTATTGTTTTGTTTTAAAATTCATATGATGAATAGAGGCATAATTGTATAAATTTCTGAGTGTTGAACTATTTTTCATGTTTTTAATATTTGCGGGTAACATTTCTGGAAACCCTCATGAGATTATAACTCATCCACTAAGGGAAACCTAGGGGTTTAAAGACTTGTTACATATGCTAAATGCAATCGAGATTACCTGCGAAAGTGGTGTAGTTAAAATTTTATTTTCAATTTAATTTTATTTGTAGAATTAATTTTTATTCTTATTTTTATTTTTCATCACTTATTTTGCTCGGGATTAGTAAAATGTTAGTTAGGGGTTTGTTGAGACTCAAATATTGTATAATTTTTCCCATTTATCCCTTAGTTTTATGAACATAAATCATCTTAATATTCTATTTTACTCATGCATGTGTTGCAAGGTGAATTTAAATGCTTGGACTGAAAAAGAATACTAAAAAACATGGATTTGATGCTCAAGATTTACCAAGGAAGGGGATGGATCTTAGGAAATCAAGATTGAAGCATTCACATGCCAAAGATCCAAGAAAACCAAGTGACGAATGAAGAGAATCGAAGATTTAAAGTAAAGAATCTTGAAATCGTCCTAAAAAGTGTATTTTAAAGTTATGAAGTTTATTTTGAAAAACTGCGCAAAAGGAAGTCTGTTTTAAACGAACTATGTAGCGAGAAGTCTATTTTAGAAAAATACGTATATTTGAGGCAATTTCTAAGGTTTTCAACTTTGTATGAAAATTAGAGTTCTCTACTTATAAATAGGGCTTCCTAGGGCATTCCTAAACATCATTCAAGACATCCCAAAGTAAAATTTAGAATTTTTAAAGAGTTTTTAATTTTATTAAAGCTTTATAAGTTTTTTATTATTATTTTAGATCTTTTTTATTTGCATTTTTTTTCTTTCTTGTTGGTTTTATTTCTGCAATTTAATTATGTTTTTCTAAGTTCCTTTTAGCCCAAGCTAAAACGGAAACACATGGGTTTAATAGTTCTTTAAAATTATAGTGATTAATTGTTTTAATGATGAGAAAAATGGTGTATGCATGTTGTCTATTATTTAGGTTTTGGTTTTTATCCTCTTGTGAGATCCATATGTTTCTATCATATGAGATCCACATTGATGAGTATGCTCATCCTAGACCAATCAGATTTTCTAGATATGAGAAGTTCTCAACCTGTTATATTTCTATGATTTTCATTATCTCATTGATTTCGAATTCTTAAAATCACCGACGCTTGAGAATATATGTCAATGATGCAAATTCATGATTTTCTAATATTTTATATCACTTTTTAAAATATTTAAACTGTCTTATTTTCTGACTAGGCTGACCATAGTACTCAGATCCTAGTTGTGTTATACAAGTCATCATGATTTTGAAACATTAACCTATGTGTGGAATTTTGAAGCTTGGGTGTTATTTTATTCGGTTGAATTACATGCATTCAAAAATCTCAAAATCAAATCATCAGTTTAGTTTTTATTACTTAGTTTGTTTTGCATTTGATTTTTTTTTCTTCTCACAATTCATCTCCCTGTGGGATCGACTCTATAGTCACAAGATACTACTTATGAACCTCTACACTTGGAGAGAAGCAATCAATAAGCCTTAGATGATAATGGTAAAATGCAAAAGGAGAAAATATTTGATACTCTGGAGCATGTGATGGATGATACACAGCCACATAGAACTTGCATATGTGATGCACAAGTAATTCAAATAAAACTATTCAAATTATCGGTCGTGGTTTAGATGTATCATGAACCAATAAGTATGCTTATGGACGTTTATTGGACAGTTAAAAAGTGAAAAGTATCTGATATTATCGAGAAAATATCGTTTCGTTAATTTATCGCGAGTATATCGCGATATTTTTCACATTGCTGCGGACTATCAATTTGAAGGAGGAAGAAAGATAGTCTACCTTAAATGCGACCGCGGGATCACCGAAGAAGAGAGATGCGCCGATGAGCGCGAGAACGCCTGCCCGAGCGACGGATTGTCCTAAAGAAGGGAAGAGACTCGCGGGAGCTTCTAGCTTCTGTAGTCCCTACCAAAATACAAGAGAAATTCAAATGAAATGAGTGGGATATTATAAATAGAGAAGTGGAAGGAGAAGAAGGGGGGTGATGGATTACGGGTAGGTGATCCCTGTGCGCAAGATAGCCTGGAGGAAGGAAAGAAGGCGGTGTCGTGCGCCGGGATTTGAAGGGGTGAGGCGGTTTGGGCGTAGGTTTAGAAGAGAGGGGAGAGAGATTGATAGTGGCCATGGACGGAAAAGACGTCGGTTTCTTGCCTCATCCGGATTTGAATGCGAGCTTCGCGTTTGGATGGGGTGGGTCCTACTGCCGCTCTTTGATCAGATTGTCTGATTTTGACTATCCATGTACATGCGGATAGGCTTTTCATACGTGGCATAAAAATCAGATCAATCTAAACCGTCCAAATCATGGTAATCAATCTAAGGTATATGAAATAATTAATATAAGATTATGATATGATCCTTTTATCTGGTTAATGGATGCTTGTCTGTCGGATTGATGTCATTGAATATTAATATAGTTTAGATATCTATACCCTTTCCGTTTGATGGCCACCCAACCGAGAAATTAGTATCGTCCATTAATTTTAGTAACTAGGTTTTATGTCCCATCCACATCCGCCTGCGTATCATATAACCTTCCATGAAATGCACAGTGCGATAATGGAGGCCGTTTGGCTAGTGGACCCCAAGAAGTATCTGTGGGCCCCACCATGATGATATATTTTATCCACGCCGTCCATCCATTTTTTCTACTCATTTTAGGGCATGAGACAAAAAACGAGGCACATCCAAATCTCAGGTGAATGACGAAACAGGAAAACAGTGTTGACTAAATGTCCACCATTAAAAATTTCCTAGGTCCCACTGTAATTTTTATTTGCACCAACCTATTGATAAGTTCACACAAACCTGGATGAAGTGAAAACATAAATATCAGGTTGGTCCAAAACTTCCGTGGCCCCCAAGAAGCTTTCAATGGTAAGCGTTCAATTCCCACTGTTTCCGGTGGTGTGGTCCACCTGAGATTTTGATCTATCTCATTTTTTATATGATTCTGGAAAATTTTTTGGATGGCATGGATAAAACACATACATCATGATAGGGCCCACAGAGCTTTGGCACCAAACCACGTCCACACATAATGCTCATCTCCCGGCTTACTTGACAGGGAGGGTCCATCAGGCCCAGGATAGGTAGGCCCATCAGAACATGTCTAGAAACCATTCTTGTGTGGATGGAAAGGTCTGCTGTATTGCATCCTCCACCGTTAGATTGGCCCCATTGAAAAAAAACCTTCCGGTCCAAAATATCATGTGGCTGAAATTTAATTTCTCCATTGTCAGCTTTAGCAGGCAAACTGCTTTTAGTTGTGATACATTCTACCAGCTTCAATTTCAGTACATGGAAGGGCGACGTATCTTGGATCCAACGAGGAGTTTCAGCTCGTATGCTACTAGAGAATGAGTTGAATCACCTTGTGAGGCCCACCCTGTTAAAGACCACAGATAACTTGTAGTACAAGGATTTTTTCAAAAAAATTAATAATAATAAAAGGAGATTTCTTGGAAAGAATTTAGCGAAAATGGATTCAATATCTAAATTACTGCTCTTTAAAGATGTTAAGCGGTTAGGATTTTAAAGGGAAGGAGACAAAATTCTCAAAAAGTTGTCATCTGGGTATCTTCTCCAGTGTATGATATATGGATTTAAAATCCCTCCTTTCTTATTCCAAGCGCACATATGGCTAGAGCCGTATAAGAGTCAAACCCAGGTAAGCTTGGCCCAGCTCGGCTGGGCTTGGCTCGGCTAACAGGCTATCTTACCTTGAACTCAGCGCCGCACAGTCCTTGAGGTTGATTGGCCACCTCGGCTTAGCTTGGTCAACAACTCAAGCTAAGTTTAGATTTTGGTGCTATAATTTTTAATATATATAATATATATTATATATTATAATATATAATTTATTTAAATATATAAATATATATATAATATTTATACTATCTGAACCTGATCCAATTTGAATCCATTCGAAACTAGTTGGATTTGGAACCGAGTCAAATCAGGTTTGGTTTAGCTCAGACACTGGCTCAAATTTTTTTTAATTCAAAAAATTAACTCAAACCTAGTTTAGAGCCGAATTGAGTCAAGCTTTTTCAAGTGACAGACACTTAGGTATCTCATTCTAAACCAACTGAAGTGTGGACCCCACTTCTACTAATCTACAATCCCAGCATCATATTAGCTATGTTGAGAATTTTGAGATATTTTAATTAGTTGTGTTGAATGCTCTGTCATTAGAAAATTCTCGACGTGCAATTTAATACTTTTTTAAGTGTTTATATGCCATTGAATCTCCGCATGAGATTACATAAGCCTAGATGAAGGGAAAACAAAAAACAAATAAATATTAGCTTGATCCAAAACTTATGTGGCCCATTAACAGTCAACTACTACTTTTTGGTATGATATGGTTCACCTGGTATTTGGAGCCGCTTCATTTTTCGGACAATGCCTTAAAATAATCTGAAATAAAAAAACCAATGAAGTGTTTGGATAAAGAATACATATATCAAAGTGGGACCCACGATGAGGCCCCACGGTCCAGGGTCTCACCTAATCTGCTCCCATCCAAACCGCGTCCCTTTTTACCGGCCCACGGAATCCGGTTCCTACCGACCGTACAATTTTTACAAAAAGATGGTACTGTCCGTCGTAACCTAAAATACTCCTGAAAGTGGTAAAAAAAAAAACAAAAAAAAGGATCCACTGGGTGAATGGCTAGAATGGTCTTGTCAAAACAACATTTCAATCAGCAATCAATCGACGGTGTAGATTGATAAGCTGTCAATATCTTATCGTGTATGCCACAAAAAGCAGCGCCTACCCTGATTTGGTTCCTGGCTTAAGCTTGTCAAGGGATTCTTTGTTCGCCCATTGACCATAAAAAGAATGAGAGAATGTTTAAAGTTCATTGAACTCTAAAGATGCCCTTTACCATTACAGTGATCAAATGTGGCCCACTTTGCTTTCAACATCAACCGTTAGAAATATGGGACCCACAAGCTTAACACAACAGAAGAAGTGTTGATGTTCATGGAAACTATTTAGTCCTCACCTTGCCATTTCTGGCAAGTGGGACACTCGGTTTGATGATCTAGACCATTGGTCTGCTGGACCTTACCATGTATGGTTGACCATGCATGCATGAACACTTGCATGTAGTCATAAACGCCTTTGTTTAGGCCATGGAAAGAACATGGCAGAGCTCTAGCTGATGAATGGCCCCATGTCAACAATTGAAACCTTCCTATGGCCCATTATGATTTTTATATACCATCAAAGTTCTTCATAAAGTGACTCCTGGCAGGATGTCATGAAAGCACACATATCATTTTAATTCAAAGCTTCCTTCGGCTCAAACAATATTTCTACCATTGGCGTTCAATCCCCACCATTCCTGTGGCATGGCCAACTTGGGTTTTTGATCTGTCTCATTTTTGAGATCACAAACTAAATCAATTGGATGTAACTTATAATAGAATGCATGGCGCATAGACACCCAGTGGGCCCCACAGATCTTTAGGTTAGGTCGGCTCCATATAAAAAGGGTTGCATGCAACTTATATTGAATCTTGTCTTTCCGCACATATATAAATTACTTATGATGAAAGGTCAGGCGCACCTTATTTTATATTGATGTTATGGCCATAAAAAAAATATCATGTTTATATATTAAGTTTAAAATCCATAATAAAAAGTATAAAATTAATATTTTTTATATTTTGGATAACTATAACTGAATTAAACATCTAAAATCATTTACTTTGACAAGGTTTATTTAATTCTACTTAAAGAAAAATGCCACCCGTAAATCATTTCTAATCAAAATCACTTTGCAGCAATGACTGTTACTTGTATGGATCCATTTTAGGTGGCTGGGATGGGACCTATTTAAAACCGAGGTCAGGTCCACTTAATAACCATGACGAGTTTTGGCCCAGACCCACTGGATCCATGAATCCAAATTTTAGACCCCGACTCTTTATTTGTCAGGTCAGATCCAATTAGACATACGATCGACCGACCCGTTTGCCCCATCTACAAGGAAAAAGTTGATCCCAGTAAAGGGTCGTTGGGATGGCCAGGATCGTCTGACAGGTGTGATTTTTTTAATTTTATTTTTATGTAGCATCCATCTGAAACGCCCACTGACATGATCGCTCCTCAAGAAACAATGCATGCCAACCCACTTAATCTATCCCACGGTTAAGATGATGCACCATGAAAATGGAATTATTAGTGCCAACATGGAGTATCTGGACCATTCAAATCAAAAGGATGCTCATCAGTGTAAAAGATCAACGGTCAGCATTGTTCCAATGGATCCAATTAGCTCACTGCCCTGGCCAAAACCTAATTGCAATCAGAGAGCATGATCGGCCGTCCAAAAGCGCGTGTTTGAGAAGCTTGTATCGAGGGGCCCTGCTATATTTAGTACCCAATCCGCGCCCTCAGATCAATGGCCTGAACAAAATCAATGCACAAACAGTCTCTAATAGGCCTCTATATTATGGGAAAGGATTAGGTGAGAATCCGGCCTCACCCAAGACGGTGCGGCCCTTACCATGGAACCCACCTTGATGTATGTGTTATGTATCCACTCCATCCATCCATTTTTTTCAGATCATTTCAGGTTATTATCTCAAAAATGAATCAGATACAATTATCAAGTGGACCATAACATAGGAAGAAGTAGTGATTGAATGCTCGCCGATAAACACTTCTTATGGCGTATCTTAATGTTTTCCTAGTGTTTATTTGTCATCTAATCTATTGATGAAGTTAAATAAGCCTGATGAGGTTTTATATGGTTAAGCTCATGGGAACTCCCCATGAGGTCGAGCTATGTGAGCCCCACCATGATGTATGTCAAACATCAACACCATGTATTTGATGGGTACCCTTTAAATTATGGGATATCCCAAAAATCAGCTATATATGGAACTCAGGTGGGTCATACCATCTAAAATCCTGTGAAGACATACTTAAAATATATAAAATCACTTGGTGGAGCCCACATGAAATTTGGATGCATCTGAAACTTGGTATAACCCCTCTTCCAAGTGGGACACACATAATGGATGGGCTGGATTATGGAGAGTAACCCCTCTTAACTTTTGAAAATGGTGTGGCCCACAAAAGTCACGGATTGACTTGATTTTTAAGCCCTGGGTCCACTATGGAATGGTGCATCTAACTGATGGAGTAGATGTTCGACATACATCATGGTGGAGCCCACACAGCTCGACCTCATGAGGAGTTCCCACGAGCTCGACCGTTATATATATATATATATATATATATATATATATATATATATATATATATATATATATATATATATATACACGTGCGCGCCGAAACGCTCACCTAAGAATCAATTTGTACCTATTATGTATAAACTTTTTTGAGAACTCATCATGCATGATGTGGATCAAAAATCTGAACCGTTTATGTGAAGCAGTATCTCGTGAAACCCCTCGGGCCTAAGTTTTACTTTGATCTAAAACTTTGATGGGCCATGAAAAATAAAAATATTTTCCTCCCTTGATTTGCATTTTTCTTTGCTATGGCCCACCAGAATTTTAAATCAGCATAAAAATTTGTCACATTGAGTTTCATGGGATTCTGCATCACGTGTACCGTTCAAATTAGACACCCATGACATGTGTGCAAAGTTGCGCACGTGCATAGGTGCGCAGGGGAGCATGACTCTATATATATATATATAGGATTTTATATCATATAAAATGACACTGATATCATCCACCCAAAGCATAAGAACATTCAAAATCTAGGCAGTTGAACAACAGTAACTGTCATGGCTTATGGGTCCAACTTGATGGCCACTGGCAAACTCTATTTCAACACTGAGATCATGGAGGTGTGTGAGTGTGTGCCGGTGGGCGTCTATGTAAATAAATAAATAAATAAATAATGTCATGGTTTATTGGGCAAACTCCTTGCGAAACAGTGGTGCTCGTTTCCTTTTTTTTTCTTTCCTACTTCGCTTTGAGTTTGACTGAGTTGCGGCTGAATTGAGCTTTTCTTGATTATTAATAAAATTTGTTCAAAGTTGCATACCAAAGTTTCTTTTAGAGTATTTAACTGTGGTTAGAATAACTTGCCTGTTGCAATCTAATGATGAAATGGCCTATCATTTGAATGGTCTAGATTTGATATTCATTCATCCATTCACGGGGTACCATATCACTGAAGTGTACAATGTACCACATCCTATTGCACAGTCTGCCCGTGTTCTCATCAATCCTGACCATTCAACTAACTTCCTGCCTCTTTGATGAACCACCTTCCAATGATGGAAGCAATACTACTACTAATTGTCAAATCTATATAAAATCAGCACAGACCACTGAATAATATTGGACAGCTAGGATGATCATCTTCACGAAAATTTTGAGCTATGGGTCAATCAACACGTATCATCATTATCATCATCCCCAATTGGGCAGTTCAACAAGCATCCGGCTACTAAACCATCTAGATAGGCAAATATGCTCACCTATTTTGTCAAGTGAACATTAAGTGACGTTTCGTTGTACAATTTCATGATATTTGGCTATGTTCAATTCTATAATTTTGGTCCACTTGATAAGAGAATGTTCTTAATGTTAGAATGTATGTATTTTTGTAGCTGGATGTGTTATATACTTCCTCCATTAACACATTGTTTATTACTTATTGTTATTGTGTGTGTGTGTGATGGATTTATTGGGAGAGTTTATCAAAGTTAAATTTATTCGGTTATTCATAAACCTAAAATATTATTATTGTTAATGAATTAGTTAGAATGACATGATTCACGGGTCACTAAGTATTATGAGTTAGGGCGATCACATAGATCTATGGAAGCATCCAAACTTTGATTGGTTTGACTCGGCTAAAGTTTTATGTAGTTGGTATTGTGGGTATTACTTGTATTTTAAAGAATCTATAAGAATTGATTTAGAAATATCGCTTTGAGATGAAGAAAGTTTGATAGCAAAAGTTTACAAGTCTTTAATACATAAGAGCAGGTTAAGAAGCTATACAGAATTCCACATTTTATGAACGCCTCCTATGCACATAAAGTAAAAAATCTAAGGTGACTAGTTCGAGAAAGGAGAAGAAAAAAACAAGTGTTGATTGTCTTCCGTTTTCTATAAGTGATTGGTTTTAATTTCATGTTAATTCATATATATTTAGAAGTAAATCTAATTCAATTTGTTTTCGATCATTCCATGATGCACAAATGTTTTCACTTGATTTGTTGGATGGCATATATTCATGATACTCGCCGCTTGAAAGTGACTTGCACCTTACATAATGGTGCTAAGTTGGCACATGTCCCACAAATAACCTTTTAAATTTCTCATATGATTCATTTCCGCATTCTTCTACTATATCATGCAAAGAGGACATTAGTTATTACTCATTTATGCGTACCAACATAACTAGTGCAATATCTAAGACTATATCATTTGCCATAAAATTAGAGTGTTTCACTCCCAAGCAGGTCGAGTGACAAATAGTTTGATAGAATAAAATTGTCATCATAGAAATTGCCTATTTAGTACATTATGGCCTGCCTGAGGAGCCAAATGGCCTAGGTCTTTACCGTAAAGATTTCATAAATGCAGGCCAAGCGCACAAAACTATTCCATAAGGGCACATGTGCTTGCATGTAGATGGACATGGCACTACAACCGTTTGGGTTTAAGAAAACTCCATACTATTTAAGCCATTTATTGAAAAATTCATGTATCATCAGCTATTAGTTCGAATCTAAGAGGTCAAGATCATATTTGCTATCCCTAAAATTTCTTGTGTCACAGGTGATAAAGAGTGGGGAAAAAAAATGATTGTATCAATACAAATGTCATTTTTGTAGTTTAATAAAGTGAAAGTAAGTAAAACGGAATTTCCTCATTTAGCATTCTTGGCAAGGGTCCATTTGGGTGGGGAATCCTACATATTTTTTTTTTAACACACGCATATACACCGCCACAAACTCACACCTAGTGAGATTTCACCACCTATAAGTACTGGAACTCTTGATGGTAATTAATTAAGCACAATGCTGGTTTTGGCCTGTCCATCATGCTGTTCATGTCATTTAATTTGGCCACACTAAATCCCTATAAATAGGATCCCACGCATATAAAGTTTTTTTTCTTTCTTTTCCTAAAACTACAGTAATTGCAGAGGAAAATGCCAATTTACTATTGCGAGTCAGACATGGAAGGTGTGGGGCTACTAGAATTAGAATTAGGCTTAACTCCAATTTAGTAGGATCCCCTATCAAAAGGAAACCTAAAGTCTAGGCTCCAAATTGTAATTAGGTTACTTTCAAGTTGGGCTTCAAAAGAAGTATAGTTGCACTTTGATGAGTGTAACTTCGTCTCAAAATGCCCTAGCCTAAGTCCCACTTGCTTTTGGTCAGGTTTAGGTCTAGGCTCAAACCCTCTAGGGTGGACTCTAGTTTGAAACGGTGACTCCAGAACTATATAGGCTGGATTTAGGTTTTCATTCACCCCAAAGCCTAAAAAACTCATGCCCAACTTCAACTAATATTTTTTTTTACATACCCACATACTTGAACCCATAATCTCAATGTTAAAACACAATTTATCTACTACTAAGCCATAGAATCAGACCCCACTTCGACTGACTTGTTAAGATTGGTTGTCCTATTTCTTTCATGGTTTTAAGAATCAAAATAATTTTTATTGGCCAACTCAGCTCAGACTCAACCAAACCTATGTGTTCCAAAACTCAAGTCACTCATTTCCACAATTTTTTCCATCCTTATGTATGAATAACTCAATATGAGTTCACAACCAATAACATCTTCACTATCTCGAATAACGGTGAGGCAAAGAGCATGCTAGGCCTGATATCGGTCTTCGGCTCGTATTGGACTTGGACATGTTTTCTCCTTTGGACTAGCATGGTTGATTCCCACTCCATATTGAGAATTAGGGCATGTTTGGCCAACTATATTAGGTGGGATTAAAGTGGATGGAATCGCAAAAGTTACAATAACAATAAATGCATGTAAAAGGTATTGTTATTGGATTGGGTATATCTCATGCTTTCTATCATTGTGCTTGGAATATATGCATTAACAGTAAATCTTAAATTTTAGGATTTATTTTCAATTTTCATTTAGATTGAACGTGAGTGCAACAAAAATTCATCATATGTGGGGTTAGTAATCTCATCTCACACTTTTTAATACAAGATTCATTTTTCAAAGCTTATAAAATTAATTTTAATCTCATCTCATGCTACTTTTAAGCATGTCATCCCAAATTTCAAAGTTTGATTAGTAATACAATCTCATTTAATACAACTTAATACCACTGTCCAAAGAGGCCCTTAATGACTGAAGCTCCATCTTGCCCGCCAAGGCATCACTTCACTACGAGATCTAAGCCATCCAAACACCAAGAATATTTGGTGACGCGTGAAAATGGAATGGTGGACCCCACTATTGAAAAAATGGGCACCCAAATGGTCTGATTCAATATTCAGTTGTGACCACCAAATGAATGCGTCGGCCTGATTTTCAAGACATGTGAACCTCATGTCACACACATTGCACGTGCTTTATGCTGGTACGCTGCGTGGTATCACGAGAAATCGAAAGTCTTGCGACTCGAAAGAGAACGGACCGAAACGGTCAAAGTCTCCAATGGCTTTCGAGGCCCCTGTTTTAGTCTGCGTTTTGAGCGTGTGTCCACACCTGGAAGGCCACATGCTAACATGGCCCAGTAGATTTTAGCCTTCCATGTTCTCTTTAATATCATAGATAAGGATTTTACTGATAGTTACGGTTTAATGAAGATCGTTACTTTTGATTTTTAGAGTTGAATGATAGCCATCCAAAATTTTCTTTGATGTTCTGAATCCATCTATATAGATTGATGGTAAATATCATCCGTTCAGTACATGTTTCTTATGGTCGATCTTGTAGTACAGATTTTACCAAATGGACGGTTCCGATCATTGTAACACTCAGCATGTTGCCCGCGGGTGGGCGGCCACGTACACTCGATCACGAATCACGACTATCTAAGTACAGGCCGAATGCTCAGCTGCGCCCAACGAAAGTGCGATGCATGTAAGATGTAACTCATTCAAACCGTCCCGTCTCCGGACTAGCATTAATGAGAACATAACAAAAAAATATGCACACTTTTCAAAGGACGCGGATTTCCTGCCAGGCCTTTAGCCGGAAGTTTTGGAAAGCATGACTAGCCGGTGTTGGTAAGAAATCTACCCCGTCCATCTATTTTGTCAGCTAGTTTTACAACATAAACCAAAACTGAGGTGTATTCAAAACTCAAGCAGGCCACATGAGAAGAAATAATGGACCGTCATTGAAATATTCATATAGCCACCAATTTTATTTTAATTTTTTTTGTGTTTGTTTTCAATTCATCCTGATGAGAATAACCTTATAAACAGTTTGGATAACGTGTGAAGATCAAGGTGTGCTCTGGTTGGTTTCAAGCAAATATTTACGAAGGAGTTTCAGCAGGAAATTACCTCCCTAGTAGAATAATCCTACTCATGCAAATGGTTTCTATCAGCTATAAATTTTAAAAAATCATAAAATAGGAAAGAAGATTGTTGTTGAATTTTATGTGAAATCAAGGAAGAATGAAACTACCAAATAACTTTCTTAAGGCAAGTGCCCCACGTTTCGAACCCATCAACATCTCATGTAGGAGTTTTCGTGAAATAAATTTTATTTGTCAATATATAAGAAATTTTAATTTTATGTTATTGGCTAAAGTTTAAAGTCAAAACTCATTATAGATGGACCACAGTGAAAGAAACAATTCGCAATTAACATACAACGTTCGTGTAGTTGTACGCTACAAGTATATTCAAACCAAAAACTTAAAAAATTCTTCTATGAGTTTACGGCCATTTGATTAAAATGAACGGATCAGATCGTCAAAAGGATAAGTTAAATCCTTATTTTTTAATAGAGGCCCATACCCTTTTTCAAAAAACCTTTCTCCCTTCATGACAAGCTAATGCTTTATGAGTAAAGTTGTACATAAGTTGAATCAAGTCGAATTTGGCACAGCTCAACTTGGCTTGGCCAGTAGCCGACCCCAACTTGAACTCATATCGACTCAATCCTCGAGTCTAATTGGACAGCTCAGCTCGATTTGGTCAGTAGCGTAGTTCAATTTGAGCCGAGTTCGAGCCTCTGCGACATTTTCTCAAACACATGAAATGCACCTTCAATTGATCACACTATGCAAAACAACAACATTAATTTACATGCATTTCATCAAACACTCGATAGTTAGCATCAAAATTAAAATACAATAGTAGTTTATCATGTAATTTTATTTTATTTTTTTGTAGTGATTTATTTCGTATCATACATTCCTTGCCACCAGCTAATCCTGCAGAGAATTTATACACCTGAAACACCACTTCGTTAAGTCATTTCATCAAATACTTGGTGATCAAATGTCAATATCAAAATAATTGACTCACAGAATAATTTGATCCGAGTTCAATTTGAGTTGAGGTTCACTCTGAGCCGATTTGAGCTTGGACAAGCTCAAGCTCACCTCGAAATTTTTTCTCTCTAAAAATTAAATCAACTCGGCTTGAACCCATTTATGAATAGAGAGCTTTTTCGAGTTAAGCAACTTAACAGAGGTAATTCAATTCGTGTAGAGCTCAATTTACGAAGAAGGACATTGTCATCCTTTAAAAAATGAGGAAAAGGTTAAAACAACTTAAGCTTGGAAAATACGGGCATATAACATTGGGACCAGAAACCCTAATTTCTAAAATAACTCTAGAAGGTTCAAGTATACCATTTAATCATAATATCACTGTACTTCTGTAAATTCTAAACTTATAGGGGAAAAAAAAATCATATTCAAAATTATGTCTAAAAACACAATAAAGATCGGATTCACAAGATGAACGGCATGGATTTAATGTTTAATATTTTATGTTTCAAATATTCAACGACAAATATTCCTCTTGGATCCAATGCGCGTCTAAGCAAAAACATCCAAAACTAGCGGATGAGCAATAAAATCCATCGACGAAAGCCAAAAGAAGAGAAGACTATGAAAAACAAAATTAGAGAAATGATTGTATATGGCGATGTACCTTAACATTACATACAACGTTTTTATCTCACGCTGTCGTCTCACTTACGCATGAAATCTGATCCGTTCAAAAGGTGAGACGCATCATAAATATTACTCTATTTTTTTCCCTTTTTAAAACAGAATGTTCCATTCATCAGGCTGCTACATCCCTGAAATTAATGTACATATGTTGGTCTGAATCGACGTCTGTGTGGCCCAGATGATGAGTGGGTTTTTCTAATTTTCGCTTCAGGTGAACTTCATGGTACGGTCCATCCTTTAACGGAGCGGATTAGGTGAGAACCCAGAACCACCAAGGTGGGTGGGATCCCTGACCGTGGGGCTCATAGTGATGTATCTGCCTCAAATCCACACCGTCCAACCGTTTTGAAATCTCATTTTAGGTAGGATCCAAAAATGAAGCTGAATCGAAATTTTAGGTGGACCACACCACAGGAAACAATCGTGATTGAATCCTCATCATTAAAATCTCCGTGGATTCCCGAATGTTTATTTGCCATCCAACCTGCTGATAAGGTCCCAAACACCTAGATGAAGGGACCACACAAATATCATCTTGATCCAAAACTTTAGTGGCCCACAAGAATTTTTTAATGGTCAATCACCACTGTTTCCTGAACCATGGTCCATCTGGGATTTGAAACTCCTCCGTTTTTTGGATCATGCCCTAAAATAAGCTGTCAATACGGATGGATGGCACGGATGTAGTCACATACATCACAGAGGGCCCCACAGTCAGGGGTCCCACCCACCTCGGTGGACCGGGGTCTCACCTAATCCGCTCCCATCCTTCAACGGTTAGGATGTTCCACGGATGCGACGTATAAGCAGCAAAAAGAAACGCAGACCTTGCCTGGGATCGTTTCTCAATGAAAAAGGAAATATAAAATTCGGGTACATCCAAAGCGTAGGGACGCTTCCGTTTTACAAAAGGAGATCCCTACCATTGATATGGTAGGCCCCACTATGAATGGTGAATGGATCATTGGATGATTCAAACTATCACTATATATATATATATAGTGATACATGGACCGTGTATGTGCCCTTTTCCCTACCGATCATTTAGACGCCATTGATCCAAGGTTTAGAATTGTCTAACATGATAAAAGAACCACGCATCAATTGCTCGGTTCGGATCTACTGTTGGAATCTCCTAATTGTGGACCCCACATGTACAAACCGTGGGCCCCACCTTGATGTTGTGTTGTATATCCACATCGTCCATCCGTTTTTCCATATGATGTTACAGCGTGTGACAAAAATTAAGCAGGTAAAGAATTTCATCTGGACCATACCACAGGCAACGGTGGTGATTGAACTCCCACCATTAAAAACTTCCCGTGGGCCAAAAATGTTTTAGATCATGCTAATATTTGTGTTTTCCTTTCTCCCATGTCTGCATGGCGTTGTTATAAACAACTTGGATGGAAAATCAAAATTTCCGTGGGCCTTGTAGAGTTTTAGTGGTGAGCTTTCAATCACCACAGTTTCCTGTGGTGTGGCCCACCTCATATTTGAATATCCTTCATTTTTGGTGATCTGAAAAAATAGATGGAGGGCATGGATATTTAATACTATATCTAAGTAGCCCTACTGTCATGTCCTAAGTCCGGGGACGGACAGCTTCCGTGATGCTCCGAATTCGGCACTCGACTCCCACACACCAAGTCCTGAGTTCGACGCACCACAAAGAAGATTTTTGACTGAATTATATATATATATATATATAAAAACACACACACACACACACACACATATAATAATACCTGAGCATGAAGATCCATGATCAAAATACCAAGCAACACTCTCTAGTATAAATCATAATGGTTACAAGTACAATGCTCTTCAAAGGTACATAACGGCAACATTGCCAAATCAAAAAATAATACAATGCATCGAAAAAGCCAAATCTTTCAAGCTACTCTAGTCCTGAAAACAAATGGGAAATAGAAAGCTTAGACAAAAAGCCTAATGAGTACACACGTGTGTGCAGTGTATCTTACATGCAAGCAAGACAAATATGCCACAAGAAAATCATGTATGGTAAAAGGCCTGTAGCACGTAAGGTATGATGCCAATGTCAATGCAATGCATATGCATCATAGTAATACACCGAGTCAATGCTACCAGCATCACTAAGTCATATTTTCATTTCTCTCATACCACAGCCATAACCGTATTACACGCATCCTTAATCACATCATCATCGTCATATTGTTATACCATATCATAATTGTATATCTCAGGAAGCACTATGGTCGATACCATGCACCAGACACTAATAATCGACCTCGCATACTCGTCCTGTGGTGGACTTCCACCAACTGCATATCATGGGAAACACCGTGATCTATACCCATGCACCACACACCAGTAATCGACCTCACATACCCGCCCTGCGATGAATTTCTACCCGGCATGCCAGTAGCTGACTTTATTCGCGCTTCTTCTCGCCGGTGAGTCAGACCGGTCCCTGTTTGCACCTCAGCCCTTAAGCAGGTTGGACTCACCTCTTCTCAACCTGACCTCGTCAATAGGAGTCAAATCCATGACCCATGTATCCACTCGGCCCGACGGTGAGGCAACCCTAGCTAGCATAGGGGTTTAGGGACTTTCAACCTAAGGGGCACATCATCCCCTACTATTTCCACACTTTCGGTGTCCTGTTTAATTTCAGGGATAACCCAAGTTATCATCATAGATGTACATTTAATCATCAAGATCCAACTTATGTTGTACGGCACAACTGTGGTATTTCAATTATCATGTATGTTATGATTATACATGAATTCAAGCAATCATAATAAGGCATACGTTCAAGTGCATGTGGTATGCATATAATGTCATGAGTTTTAGGATTTGCTTAACCTTTAAGGCAAAAATGACGTATAATCATCATATGCCACTATCAACTATATCAATCCATGATAATGTATTCAAGTACACTAGCACATACCATCATTCCATAATACATGAGTATGATCAATATCAACATGGTTAAGTATATGAATTTAACATGCTAGGGAGTGGAACAACATTAATCAAGTATTAAATCACATGCTTCTATTAACCACAATCACTAACATCACTAATATTATCCATAACTATCATAATCACGAGCATTAATTGTAATAAGAGTTATACGATATCCTTCACAAGATAGATATTCCATTAGTGGCTTTAGCCCGATATGATTTTCTTTAATTGGGACCACATAGTTATACCCTAACTGGGCCTTATGGTTAATGAGTGGTGGTGACACAAAGTACATGCACCAAGTGATTATAAGATGAAAGGCTTAGACATAACATATAGTAAATGAGTCACTGGATGAATAGTGTAAGCGAAACTCATATAATGTAGCGAACTTCACTATCACGTGGGTTGTTAGTACATTGAATTTATAAATAATTATTGTAGTAGTTCTACAATGGTTTGGAAGGCACAGATAAACTTCATAAGATATAGTGAGCTCTAAGTTGAACGACTTGGTATTTAATATACACATAAGAGTTAATCACTGTTGGACACATAAGAGTTAATCACTGTTGGATAATGTGGGTTTGTCTTATATAACGTAGTGGGTCCTACTTCCAAATGGTATTACAAGCAGATAAGTCCACACATAAACATTGAGGTGAGTCCAAACAAGTAGATAGTATAGGTATCTCAAATAAATTAAGGTAGTACAAGGAAGAACAGTTCATATGCACAAGGCACACGTCAATGGGCTCCATCATCAAACTGTTTGGTTGGCAAAATAATTGAACAGTGTAGATAAAATACATACATTAAGTGGGTTCACATGTGTTTGAAAGTTATACGTTCAATTAACACTATTTCATATCGTTTGATTTATTCAGGAATTAGATCTAGGTCATTTTGGAATCATATTTTAAATTTAGCTAGCCTAATGAATAAATGATGAAATATGCAATACTCACATCAAAGTAGGGTCCATAATCAATCTGACAGACGCCCTAAGTTCACATACATAATAAGTTACGCCTTCAACATAGTCCACGAGCCTGAGCAATCACACAATTCTCATATGCCTACATGATCTTATGGCTGCTCCATCATCAGAAGTCCGTATAGTTGAGTGACCACAGAAATGTCACTCTACTTGTTATAATAAGAGACTTAAGGTAAGATGGTTACTTATTATTATTATTATTATTATGGCAACCACTTTACTAAACTTTCACATGGTCAGGAGGCCAATACCACAATTTCAGATAGCTTAATAGTCACTTAAGCACCACATGATCATATAGTTGGGCCACACATTCCCCACATACCCACATGATTTACTGCTATCCATGTCACGCATGATCACAAGATGTATAAGCGATATATTCAACACCATTTCGCCAAATCTACATGCCATTTATCCTGTTAGTGATCATATAGTTAAGGGTCACAACAATCATAAATCCACTTAGACAAGTAGTCATACAATTGCCCCAATTTCATACAGTTAGGTGGGCTATAAAAATCACGTACTCACATGGTGTGGTGACGCACACAACTTCCACCAATTCACATGACTAGTTGGGCCACCCAAGATCCCAAATTCCTATAGTGTAGTAATCCATATGATTCCTACCAACTGACGATATAAATGAGGAATAACTATTACAATGGGTACCATGAAAACGACTTAGATTGTAGTAAATATATAGGCAGCCCCACACTCTAAAATGATCTAATCAAAATAGATGAATGACTGGTAAAACATGTATATTAGGTGGTCCATGATCGGTTTAAAAAAATATTTGGATAGATTTCTCACAAACATTATTGCAGCTCTAAAAAATATTTAACGGTGGACGACCAATATTACTTTCGTGGCATGAGATTTAGATTTGACTAGTCTATCGGACCATACCCTAAAATGATAAGGATAAACCGATGAATAACATAGATCTACATCATACTGCAAGGTGGAGTTCATGATCAAGGAAGTATCCCAGCATATATGGGCACACTAGAGCCTAAGAATTTCCAATGGTTATTACTACTGTTTCAACATGTAGCATGACCCACTTAAAATTGAGTTCTACTTCATCTTGTGTTCACGAGCAGGAGTCCAAGTGACTGGAAAATATAGGCAATGTGGGTATACAACACATGCACCTAGATGGGCTTCACATGCATCACATTATGTCTAGGGAAGTTTTCAGTGGTAAGCATGCAATTTCTTTTCCTTATTATTATTATTATTATTATTATTATTATTATTATATTTTGTATAATAGTGGGTCCCATTGACATGGTGGGGTCCACCCCATGAACAATTTGTACAACAAACAACCTCATAGTTGATACTACCCACTAGATGAATGACATGGATATAAGTTACATACGTCGGGTGGGGCTCATGACACATGGATGGTCTACATGATGGACGCCTTAGATATAAAATACATACAACCAGTTGGCTCCACAGTCTAATGACTGACCCAACTTTGGTGGCAATTACACATCACAGTAGAACTCAAAGGTTTTAATAGTGGAGATTTGTATTCCTATTATTTCTTATAGTGTGATCCACCTAAGGTGTAGATCTGCCTCATTCTTTTACTCATAACTTAAAATGGCTTGAAGGAGTGAATGAATGGCCTAGAAATACTTTTCATCACCAAGGTGGACCCCAAAAAAATCTAAATATTTTGAGTACAAGTCCCACTGTCCGAGTGGCATGGCCTACATGAACTTCTAATCGGCCTACTTTTTGGGACCATGCAATAAATGGGGCAAGTAAGATGGATGAATGGTGTGGATTTAGCACATATATCATGGTGTGACCATGATCAGCTCGACAAAACGTCCTCCACACCCTTTTCTTTTATGTTATTTTATTTTATTATTATTTTTTGTATATTTCTCATCAAGGTGGGTCACTTGAGAGATCCAATCCATCTATTGTGTGTGTCCCACTTGGTGGGGGCGCCAGTCCAAGTTTCAGATGCATCCAAATTTCAAGTGGGCCCCAATGAGTGCTCTTATATGTCTTAACATATCTTTATATGATTTTAGATGGTGTGGGCCACCTTAGTTCCGTGTACGGCTGCTTTTTTGGGGTGTCCCATTTTTAGAGGGGACCCATCAAATGTACGGTGTAGATGCTCAACAAGAATCAATGTGGGGCCTGTGGTGGGGCCCATTTCCCTGCACGTCAGTGATGGGCTAACACCCATTGCTATACATTTTTTTTTTATTTTTTTGTTTTTATTTATTTTCATGGTTTTTCATAGGTGACACCGACATCACGATGATCCACTCCGCCTACGAGGTTCCCTGTTTCATGACGGGCTTAATAAGTCCAATATTCGATTTTTTTCTACGTACAGGAACGTTACAGCGGGCCTTAATAATTTATTACTATTAAAATAATCCTTTTGATGGTGTGGCCTACCAGAGATTTGGATTGACTTTAGTTTTTGGCCTAATGCTAAAATGAGCTGGGGAATTGGATGGACGACATGGATTAAAGATATACATCATGGGTGGGGCCCATTGTGGACCCATAGCCCAGCCCCTTTTATTCAAAAGCTGCTGGGCACTGCTTGCTACAACGTCCAGCGTTCATTGTCTTTTCTTCCCTTTTTTTTGTTGTTTTTATTTATTTATTTATTAATTTATTTAATGTAAATGTGGTGTGTGTCACATGTGTGTATGTGGCTAGCCCAATGGGCCACACTTTGGACAGTTTGGATGGCTTACAAAATTCTGGTGGGACCCGCTATCAATGGGTCCCATATAAAGCCTATAACAATTGAAGTGTTGTATATTTTCTCTCATACATCCACACCATTATTCACATCATTATCATAATGACATCACTACTATTAACCATCTTTTTACATGTATTATCCTATACATCCACACCATTTATCACATCATTTTGATCAACATCATCTCCACCATACAAACAACAAAAACAAAATAAGAATGAGTAGGGTGGGTGTACTCAACTTGATGGATTAGATGGACAGTTGAGATAGATAGAAGGGATGGGGTTGATGGAGTTGATGGCCGACCAAGATCACTCTTCTCTCTCTCTCTCATGTGTAGAAAAATGGTGAAATGCTAAGGGATAGAGGGGTATTTGTAGAGAAATTCATAAAAAATTGGTTAAGTTAGGCTAATGTGATTAATATTAGCTTACGCTAGGATTATGAAAAATAATTTATAATTTGTATTTAATGATAGGTTAAAGGAGCATAGTATGACATGGTGTGATGATGCCACACATGAGGTGTGATATGGAGGAGAGTTGACTTAAGGTGTACATGAGAGATAGGAGGCATGGGTGTGTGACATCACACACATTGGTAGAGATTTTCTCACCCATGTATGGCATGTGCACGTGTGTATCACATGTGTTGTGCACATGTGGAGTGGAGTGGAGTACATGGCGCCTTGCGCACATGATACACTAACTATTCTTCACGGCGTATCTCACAAACAGAGTATCATATAGACGCACGGGTGATACATACGCGATCGCAGCGACAGGACAGTCGATATGAGATAGGTTTCGAGGTCTTGGGGTCCCAGTCAGTTGGGTGTGTACTATGCTCGGCTAGTCCAGGCCTAGCTAAGGGCATCAATCATCGTGTACATATGCATGAGAAATTGTCACGCCCCAAACTTAGAAATCAGACTCACAAGAATCTCGATCGCCGAATCCGGTGCCGACAGCCTCCATAGTACCCCATTCTCGGCTTCCAGCGCAACATACGCCAGATTCCGATCCTGGGATCCTACAAGGAGGATTTTTTTGAACGTACACTTGTCTTGTAATAAGCATAACCACAAGTTTACTCAAATTATAAAGGAAACATCATCATCACATATCCACTAATATAATCATTTGAGTACAATGCTGAAAGGGAATACATAAATAAAGAAAAATCAAGCTCCAGAAGACCACTGCACGCTCCAAGCTCAACACTGCTGCAACCTAACATCACCTGCACGCATCTATCGTGCATAAGCTTATAGAAAGCTTAGAAGGTGGTGTAAGTGTGTGCACAAGGTAAACGCCAAGTGTACAGTATCAGGACAATGCGGAAGTATGTGGTAAGTCCATGAAAATACCAAGGCTATGTAATGCAAGGCATGATGCGAGATATGGATGCCATCGGCCACACCGATGCAATGCAAGGCCTACATAGCCAAATGTCATATGCGAAATGCAATCCAAGCAAGTCGGTACTCCTCAAATACGTATATCAGTACAGTTCCTCTCTGGATATCACCGGGGTCTAATACACTTCGTAGAGACTGCCACCTCCCTAGCTGCACAGTCAAGCAAGCGGATAAGACCTCACTATCCGCCTGACCAGTAGTATGTCAATACCTACCCGGCTCGTCGATAGCGGACTCATTTGCGAGCTAGTCAAACTCAGCCTAGCTTATAGCCCCCTCACTCAGGCGGATAAGGCCACACCCCCTTCCAACCGACCACGACACAGTGGGAGACGCGGCCTACTGGTATTCGGCACTCGGGCGCTCATGTATCCACTCGGTCTAGACGATGGAGCATCTCCTGGTACCAAAAAGGTTCTGGGACTTTCACCCAAGGACATCCTAAGTGCCCACAGTGCTAGAATAAGTATTTTCGGTATCCAATACGGTCATCCACGATGTACCTGTGGAGCCACGGCCCTGATGTCGCTAGGGCATGTAGTGATCAAGTCACACGTATGCGAGATGCATGAATCACACGTCAAATCATGCAGAAGTCCAGCGCGTACTGCGCAATCATGTAGGGCACTCAGTCACATAACGAGTCCCGTAAATGGTCTGCCCAATGGCGTATGTTATGATCAGTCATTACTCATATCAAGCATACATATGATGCGTATGGGCATGAGTCATGAGGTTATACTAAGCATGTTATAAGGCAATGAATAGCAACGGGTATGGACCTATCAATGGGCCCTAAAGAGAGCTACAATGCGGACATTTAACCAACATTGTACGTACAATGTGGACGTCAAACCAACATTATTTTCTAGGCACGGCTTGCCGTAAATATTATTTCACGAACCATGATAGACGTACATTGCAATGGACCCTAAGGACATCCATTGGGCCTCGATCCCTAGGCCTTGGATATATCAAATGAGCCGAATTGCGTGGGCCTTACATTCTTCAAATGGCTATGTTAATGGGCCTCGCCAAGGAGGCTTATGTACATTGCAATGGTCCATGACTCATGGGCCATGAAATACATCAAAGTGGGACTACACACATGAGTTTTAAATATGTCAAATGGGCCATTCCATTTGCGCCCCTTGCACATCAAATGGGCCTGATCCCATGGGCTTTATATGTACCAAATGGGCTTAGATCCCGTGGGCCTTATATAGAATAAGTGGGCCGGATCTCATGGGCATTGTATATATCAAATGGGCCGAAACCCATGGGCTTTAGATATGCCAAATGGGCTTAATCCCATGGACATTACACATGCCAAATGGGATTAATCCCATGGTCTTAGATGTGCACCAAGGTGGGCCTAAATGAATGGCCATAAATGGATCAACATGGCCCTATACACATACCATGGTGGCCCATTTGAACCATAGATCTGGTTCATTTTGGCACAAGCCATGAAATAATTTTACAACAACAAATAAATGGCTGGTTTGGATGAAACTCATGCATCATGGTAGACTCCCATGTGGGCCCACTATAACATTTATTTTCCATCCAATCCTGGGCCCACTGAAATGCTTATTTGCCACCCAACCTGTTGTTAGGGCCGTGTGGCAAGGGGCCTTCCAAAAATGTTTATTTTACATCCCATCTGTTGATAAGGCCATGTAGCAAGGGGCCCACCAAAATGTTTATTTTCCATTCAAACCTGCTGATGAGGTCAAATAGACCCAGGGCCCACCGTAATGTATATATTTTTTTTTTACCCAACCTGGGCCCACTGTACTATTTATTTGCATCCAAACTGCTCATTGAATCACATGGCCTAGGGCCCACTGTAATGTTTATTGCCATCCAAACTCGTTCATAACGTCACGTGGCCAGGGGCCCACGTGATGGACGGCGTGGACATAACACATACATCTGAGTGGGGGCCACCGTCCACTGCCGTGGACGGACGACGTGAGTGAAACACTTGCATCACAGTGGGTGTCACCACCCACTGTTTTGACGGTGTGGTAAGCCACACATACCACAGTGGATCTCATGTAGGGCCCACCAAAGTGTTTATTTGCAATCCAACCCATCCATTACGTATGTCCCACCTGTTTGAGGGTTCACACCAAGTTTCAGCCACATTAAAAATTCAGGTAGGCCCCACCAAGTGTTTTATATGATTTAGGCATGTCTTCACATGATTTGGATGGTATGGCCCACCTGAGTTCAGTTTGTGGTTGATTTTTGGAGCCAACGCACCATTCAAGGGGACCTATTAAATGAACGGTATAGATGTAAAACATACATCATGGTGGAGTCTACAAGTGGGCCAATGCGGCCACCCTTTTTAACGTGGACGTCTCTGGACGTCATGGCACAAAGTCATATCAAAAAAAGAAAATTATTTTTTTATCCTAGGTGGGACCCACATTAAACAGATCTACCTCGTCCATTGCATGTGTCTCACAAAATTAAGGGTCCAAACCAAGTTTCAACCACGTCCAAATTTTAGATAGGCCCCACCAAATGATTTTGTATGTTTCAGGCATGTCTCCACATGATTTTAGATGGTATGGCCCACCTGAGAATCAGATTGGTCCCAAACTTTGGCTCAACGCCTAAAATAGTCTGAGAAAGGTGGTGGACGGCTTAGATCAAGCAAATACCTCAAGGTGGGGCCTGCATCAGTGGCCCACTGTAAAAGTATACTTTTTCCCTTTCTGTTTTTTTTTAAGTGCAATGTGTTAACGCTGCCAGTCCAGCGTCCAGAGACGCTGGACGGCGTGCTTTAAACAGATACAACACGGTGGGTCCCACAGGGACATGGTCCACGTTCACCAAGGTGGGTCCCACATGATCGTGGCCCACCTTGCATGTATGTATATATATATATATATATATATATATATATATATATATATATATATATATATATATATAATAAATATCATTTATCTAATATGTAGTGGGCCACACCATTTGATGGATGGAGTAGATTTATCATGAATCGGTGGGGCCCACTTCATTTTAGGAAAAGGATAAGGAGAGAGAAAGAGAGAATAAGAGACGGTGATGGTGGGGCCTCGCTACTATGGGCCCCACATGATACAAATTACACAAAAAAAAAATGAGTCCCACAAACAAGTGGTCCCTAAAAAGAAATTTAACGGTGTATCACCCACCTCTAAGCTTCCTCCTTGCTCCCTTGGCCTCCAATGCTCTTTGCCTTCGCCTTGGACGGTGGATGATGAACCTTTGATGGTGTGGATGGGAGATGAGAGGGTGGGCCACACTTGGCTTTTGGAAAAGCTTGGGAATGCTTGGACGTGTGAAATTTTTGCTTGGAGAGATTTTTTTTGAGAATGAATGAGAGAGAGAGGGTAGTGATGGGTGAAAAAGGGTGATGGAGTGATGTGTGATGGGTTTGGTGATGGATGAAGTGATGTGAGAGTGGACTTTAGGTTGCTTGTGTAAGAGAAAGGTATGGGCATGACATGGGTTAGTTGTACTTGGGTATGGAGTGACTTGACTTGTACTTGACATGAGTGATTGATTGATTGATGGGACATCTCGTAGAGATTCTCTGGTAATCCGCAATGCGTGGTGTTTTCTCGAACTGAACGCGGGCCCACATCTCCTGGCCTGGGTATCGCCTCGGCGCGTGAGACGCGGCATCGGAACCGCGGCGACAGCGCGGTCGCACTGGTACAAGTCTCATGTCGAACTGACTCAGACTGACAGAATCCGTTTCAGGATTTTGCGCAACGCCGGTTACAGATCGCGAGTAGCCGAAAATCGATCGGAATGACCGCGAAAGTCTAAGGAACAGTACGAATTAGGATACGGGTTTTACAGAAATGATACGTAATGAATGAGGTCTTTACACTTACGGTCCCGACTTGACTGAACCAGGCATTACCCCAACCTAAAGATGTTCACTCCCAACACGTAACTATTTTTTTAGAGAAATCTACCACCGTAGACACTACCTTTTATCTAGTGTCTTTTATGAAGCATTGGAAACTTAACTTATCAAATTAGACCTTTCACGTACGAACAACGAATTTAAGGATGAAAATAGTCCTACTTTTCAAAGTAAACCTCTCACTACAGATTATAACTGTAGCGATAAGTGTCGTAAGCCACTCTAGCAATATCCCCTCATTCCTTTTTTTATTTTTTTCCACACGCACTCGTCCATTTATTTTGATGGCTCATTTTAAGGCATGCTTCGAAAAATGAAGTAGATCCAAACCTTAGGTAGACTACACCACAGAAAGACCTAGATGGAAAGACAACACAAATAATACCTTGTGGGTGGACTCTTTTTTTTTTTGAAGGATTTGTTCAATTTTCTTTGAACTTACCCGAAATCCAACCTTGCTTGACTAGAATTTTCTTAACCCAGATAAAACTTGATTCCAAATAGGGTTGGATTTTTTCCAACCCTAACCCAACCCAAGGACCATGATCACTTGACTTACAACCAACACAGACTTGGTTGGATAGGTTTGGTTGGGGTTGAACCCGGGTTGCAACCCTATACAAAAATGGCTTTTGCCTATTATTTTTTGTGTTTACATGATCCTTGCTTGAAAAAAAATGGGATGCATTTGGATACCCTCACAAGGATGATAGCATAAGAATACCATAGGTTTGTCCTAAAACCAACTAGGCAATCATGGATGAACAAGTACTGAGATACATTGAACACAACCTTATCCAATGACTGTTGTTCCAAGGACAGTAGAAGAAACCCTTTCCTTTAACCCATGTTAAATGTGTTTAAGATAGAACTACATATTAACCATGGGATTAATAACAAGTCCACATATGTGAAGAGGCTTTTTTCAACCAAGTAGTGGTGTTGCCAGATTCAGGCTTTGTTTTACTTGTAAATGCTGAGAAAAATGCTATACATGTGGTGCATGCAGAATACGAGCAATATCCAACAGCATCACGCATGGATTATATTGCTTAGTTTACTATCACAATGCCTATTTTGAGTTTAACAGGAAGAAGTGACTATTCACCAGATGGGAAACACATTGAGGTTTATTACGTTCAGACACAGGCTATTCAACAGTATACATTGGATTTATCAAAGTGTCTGCCACCACCGTTGAAGAATGCTGGAATTGAGAAGGTTTCTGGTGGTGAATTTTCTGCATTAGACCCATGTTGCGGAAATGTCCCAGCTAAGATGCCTGTTGGAAGTGGTTCAGCTACTGCTCAGTATCTTATATTTTCAGAGAACTTGGAACTTCCCATAGTTGAATGGCTACTTCAAGTGTTGAACCTAACCGAAGTGCTTTGCCACCTCAGAGTCTAAGGCTGTCAGGAAGACTATCTTTTAGGATGATAGCATAAGCCTACAACATCCAGTTTTGCATGAGCGGGGCAAATAAGAAATTGAGCGGAGCAAACGTGAAATTGAGCGGGACAAACTAAAAATTCAACAGGGCAAACATAAAATTGAGCGGGGCAAACATGAAATCTAACCTTGCTTGCCCGTAATTTTCTCAACCCAAATGAAACTCGATTTCAAATTGGCTTGGATTTTTCCAACCCTAACCTAACCCAGGGACCATGATCACCCGACTTACAACCAACCCAAGGACCTTGCTTGAAAAAAACTGAGATGCATTTGGATGCACTATTGAATCAATTGTGATTATTAGTCTATTAAAGCTAAAAATAGCCAAATTGTAATTTCATTTGTAAGCATTTACATTGCAGAATAGGGCTCCAATTGCAATTTCATCACTTTCAATTTTCAAGTTGGACTTGAAAGGAACAAAACTGTAATTTGAGTGCTGCTTTATCGGAACGAGTTATAGTTGTCATTTCCTTGCTTAGACTGAATACCTGCAATTCAATTCGTCTGTCCAGCCATGGCCTTATTTCTCTTATTTGAAATGGTCTCTCTTTGATAGTTGGAATGTGCATTGCTTTCTTATTCATGCTTTTACAAAGCCTACAACATCCTGTTTTGCTTCAGCTTTTGTCCAAACTTCCCTCTTCTAGTGACAATGGCAAAGTATCTCAAGCAAATGGGCAAACTAGAAATTAAACGGGACAAACGTGAAATTCAACGAAGAAATTGGAATTTGAGCGGGGCAAACATGAAATTCAGCGGGGGAAACTAGAAATTGAGCAGGGAAAACTAGAAATTGAACAGGGCAAACTGAAAATTGAGCGGGGCGAACTAGATATTAAGTGAAGTAAATTAGATATTTAGCGGAGCAAATTAGAATTTGAGCGGGAAAAACATGAAGTTCAGCAGGGCAAACATGAAATTGAGTGAGAAAAACATGAAATTCAGCGGGGCAAACTGGAAATTGAGCGAAGGAAACTAGAAAATTAGCAGGGCAAACCGAAAATTGAGTGGGGCAAACATGAAATTGAGCGGGGCAGTCTGAAAATTGAGCGGGGCAATCTGAAAATCGAGCGGGGCAAACATGAAATTCTGCGAGGCAAACTGGAAATTGAGCAATGTAAGCTTGCCATAATACAGAACTCGATTAAATAACAAAAGACCGAGTACTTACGTTCCATATTAGATGAGAATGATACAGAGCTTAAAGAAATAAAGAGTAAGCAATGCATTAATTTTTTAAATAAACTACTAGAGAGAGTAAGCTTATATGGATTAGGGATTTAAAGATACGAATGACTTCATGTGGTACTCGCTAAATTCGGTAATGCTATCTATCTTGGAATTGAGTTAGACAAATATGAAAATTGAGTGAGGCAAGCATGAACATTCAGCGAGGCAAGCTAGAAATTGAACGAGGCAAGCATGAAAATTGAGCTAGACAAACTAGAAATGGAGTGAGGGAAGCATGAAAATTCAGTGAGACAAGTTACAAATTGAGGGAGGAAACCTATAAATTGACCAGGGCAAACATAAAATTCAGCGAGGTAAACATGAAATTAAGTAAGACAAACATGAAATTCAGTGGGAAAAACATGAAATTGAGCAAGGCAAACATAAAATTGAGCCAGGCAAACATGAAATTCAGCGCGACAAACTTGAATTTCAGCGGGACAAACAAAAAATTGAGCGGGGCAAATATAAAATTGAGCAGGTCAATTATGAAATTCAGCGAGGCAAACTGAAAATTGAGCGGGGCAAACATGAAATTAAGTAGGGCAAATTGGAAATTGAGCGGGGGAAAGTAGAAAATCAGAGGGGCAAACATGAAATTAAGTGAGACAAACATAAAATTGAGCAATAAAAACTGAAAATTGAGTGTGAAAAACTAGAAATTGAGCGAGGCAAACTAGAAATTTAGTGGGGTAAATTGAAAATTTAACGAGGGTAACATGAATTTCAATGAACTTGAAATGCAATTGAATTAGCCTAACACATAATTGAAATGCAATTGAACTAGCCTAACATGAATTTCAATGAACTTGAAATGCAATTAAATTAGCCAAACATCAAATTCATATATTACTCGGGGAATTCAACCAATCATAAACCGGGAATGTCGGCAACAACTTGAGCATATTGCAGAAAAGTAGGTCAAATGGACCAAGAACTCTTGAAATTTGAAATCATTTTGATCAGTATGCTTGTATCGTGCTGAGTTAACTGATTTGGGCCCACCTTGACTTGAATGTATGGGGACTATCTACGACATTCATCCGTTTTTCCATCTATATTAAGGGTTTGAGCCTACAATCATAGCATATGCAAATATCTGGCGGATCATACGAAAGGAAACAATGATTCAACCGTATAAAACTTGCTACGAAAGTGGATAGTGTAGTGAGTAACTCATTACGCTTAGCGTACTAAGTAACTCTCTACGCTTAACATACTAAGTAAACCCCGTGAGGTCCACCATCATTGCTGTATTTTATCCGCTCTGTCCATCCATTTTAATAGATAATTTTATGGCTTGAGCCCAAAAATTTAAACATATCCAATGTTCAAATGGACCACACCATATGAAAATTTTGAATTGAACTTCTACTGTTGAAAATTTCTTAGGAGCCATAGAATTTTTGGATCAAGCTTATAATTGTGTTTTCTATATATTCGCCTATGTCTGTATAATCTTATGAGCAAGTTTGATAACAAACAAACATCACTGTTGCGCCTAGTATGGTTTCAACGGTAGAAATCATTATCCTCACTGTTTCCCATGGTATGATCCACTTGATCTTTTGATATGCTTTAATTTTGGGCTCAACCTCTAAAATTAGATGGAAAAACGGGTGGACGGCGTGGATAGACTATATACATTCAAGGTGGGCCCAACTGAGTTTACTCAGCATGATAGGAGCGTATTGAGTAACTCAGTACGCAATTCGATTTTGCTTGCTACGCCTCATAATGATGTTTTATTTGTAATCCATCATGTTCATCGGATGATGTATACATGGATCAACCAAAAGCCTATATGCAAGTTTCATCCAATGGGCAATATATTAAAATATACCTATGGCGCGTACTTTCTTCAGTGGACTGACCATTTTCAGCAGATGAGAAAATGATGATATACGGAGAGGATACATTCCAATGGAAAAATAGTGCGATCCAATGGAGAGATTTTCATACTAGAGAAAATGAGTTTTTTGTCTTTATTAGTGGAAATGGAGTAAGGAAAGGGGGTGAAAAGCAAATGAGTGAAAGCAACGGCAGTGAAAAGGAGGGGTATTTTCGTCCTCAATTTTGTTATTTGTACGTGCAAGGTCTAAGTTGGTAAGTTAAGTTTCAAACGCTCCATAAAAGACGTTGGATAAAAGGTGTCATCTACACTGGTAAATTTCTCTATATCTTACCCGTTCAGCACCATGCCCATAAAAGGACAAGAAATCTGCCCGCATACCTACCAACTTCAAAATGGTGGTGACCCATCCTCCTTACACGTGGATCACATGTATATGAATCCAAACCGTCCAAGATAAAAGCCACATTATGGAGGGACGATATCTCAAACGGATTATTAATCAAGCAAACCTAACCATCAAATGATTAATATTAAATATTAATCAAGCATAATATTAGCAGCTACAAAATGAATGGTTAATATTAAATAATGAATGGTCCAGACCAAATGGACAAAATCAAACGTTTATGATAATCTCTCTATTATACTTTATGGCTGATGCTTCACAGAGAAATAGGTCTCCATTTTGGATATACTGGATTCCGTTAAAGCATCTATGGACAAGAAAACGACAGGGGACTATCAGACAGGAGTAGCGGTAGTTGAGTCGAGTCAAGCTGGCTTCAGCTAACCTCAGCTCAGCCACTAGCTAACCTCATATTAAACTCAGCTCAGCTCAATCTTCGATTCTTGACTGGGCAGCTCAGCTCAATTTAGCCAATAGCTTGTGCCGTTTTGAATCAAGATCAAGCCAAATATATCATTATAGCATTTTTACAAACACCTACATTACACTTTCAAAATTTCATTGTATTTGAAGCAGTAATAATACTTTTATAGGTATTTTATCAAACACCTTCTAAGCAATATAAAAATCAAGAAAATAAGAATGTCGCTTTCATATACATAACTTCATTGCCACAGGTTACACTTCTTTGAATCATCTCATCAAACACTTGATGAGCAACACCAATATCAAGGTAACTGAGTCATCGAACTAGTCCAATTTGAGATCGATTCAAGCTGGGTTTGAATCCAATTGGGCCAGCTCGAACACAATTTAAACTTATTTTGAAGCTAAGAAAATCACCTCAAACTCAACGCCGAACCTAGTCAAATTAACCTTTTTCAAGTTGCGTTGGGCCAGCTAACCTAGCTAGCTCAGTTCATGCCCTTTCCTAGATGAGAGTCCATCCCAACTGGAGAAGGACGCAGAATGTCTAGCCAATAGCTCACCACGGTTATTAAACCCTGTGGGGCTACCATGATCCATGTATCATCATCTACACCGTTCATCTGTTTTTCCAATCATTTTAGGGCATGACTTCGTAATTGAAACATATCCAAAGCTCAATTGGACCATACCACCAAAAGGGAGAAGACAACTGTTAACTACTGTGGGGCCCACCTTGATGATTTTCCGTATATCCACTTGGTCCATCCATTTTTTAAGTACATTTTAGGACGTTATACAAAAATTAAGCAATTATAAATCTCATACGATCCATACCACAGGAAACGGTGTTGATTGAATGCCACCATTACAAATTTCCTGAGGCCCACCGTAATGTTTATTTTATATCCAACCGATTCATAAGGTCAGGAAGATCTGGATGAATGGAAAATATAACGATCAGTTTGATACAAAACTTACGAGAACCATAAAATATTTTTAATGGTCATTAGCCACTGTTTCCAGTGGTGTGGTCCACTTAAGATTCGGATACGCTTAATATTTGTAATCATGTTTAAAATGAGTAGGTAAAACGGATGGACAGAGTAGATTAAAAAAATAAAAAAAAAAATCATTAAGATGGGCCTGACACGGTCAGGATAACACTCACAAAGGCTTTACCCGGGTATCACGTAATACGCTCCCCACAAAATATAGTTGGGACAGTGACGTCCACCGCTGAAACCTTGATAGCGCCGACAGTGATGATTATTTCTCATCCAACCCGTTCGTAAGGTTACATAAGCTTTCAACGGTAAGCGTTCGATTCCCATTATTTCCTATCAACGGTAAGCGTTTAATTCCCACTATTTCCTATGATGCGGTTCACTTGATCTTTGTATACGTTTCAATTTGGAATTATCCATAAAATGACGTGTAAAAATTGATGGACGGCGTGGATAAGACACATACATCACAGTAGCCCCACTTACTTTACTCACTACCGAATCCGCTTTCAACGAAGACATAAAAATCAATAGAAATGACCAGACACAGCGGTTGTATCACAAGTTAAGATACAACCTCCATTTTCCCACCTACCTTTCAACAATTTGGATATCCGATCTGTTAAAAACTGTTCTCCACACATTATAATCATCTGCAACAAAAATAAGGCGTATCAACTTAGTGGGTGGGCCGAACTAATAAACTCTCCCCATCCGTTGTCCATTCATATTAATATTGTGTCCATCTTTATGAATGGAACTTCGTAATTTTTATATATGATGATAAAAATGTTGTGACCCATATTTTCTACGGATAAGATTTGATAAATATGTTACGTTATGGTGGAAAAATAAAGGCTGTACCATAACTTACGATACAGCGATCATTTCTTTTAAAAAAAATCAAATCGCCGTGTTTGGAAGCGTCGAAATTGCAGAGACTTTCCTGTTCTTTGCTGTATATTTAGAATTTAATTTAAGATTCATTGAACCTCTCCCCTTTCTCCTTCTAAAAATGTCACCACCGATCGCAATCCGCCACTCAGCCAAATATGTCCTCCGGCTGCGGATGCACCGAGGAGGAGTACAGTCTCGGCGGACTGATATGGATATCGAACATCCTCCAATGCCAGAGGGCGAGCGACTTCCTAATTTCCCTCGCCTACTTCTCCATCCCGCTCGAGCTCTGCTACTTCGTCTCCTGTTCGTCGATCTTCCCCTTCAGCTGGATATTCCTTCAGTTCGGCGCGTTTATCGTTCTCTGCGGTCTGACCCACTTCGTTAACGGATGGACTTACACCCCTCATTCCTTCCACCTCATGCTCTTGCTAACGGTGTTAAAATTCCTAACGGCGCTGGTATCCTGTGCCACCTCGATCACGTTAGTCACGCTCCTGCCTCAGATGCTGCGCGTGATGGTAAGGGAAGGGCTGCTGAGGAAGAAGACGAAAGAGCTGAGGTACGAGGTCGGGATGATGAAGCGCCAGGAGGAGGCCAGCTGGCATGTACGGATGCTGACCAGGGAGATCCGACGGTCTCTCGACCGCCACACGATCCTTTATACCACCCTCATCGAGCTTTCCAAGTTGTTGTTCTTGGAGAATTGCGCGGTTTGGATGCCGGACGAGGAGCGGAGGGTTTTGAATCTGACGCACGAGCTGAAGAGGATGGACGGCGGGGATCGATTGACGATCCCCCTCGATGATCCAGACATCGCTGAGGTGATCGAACGGAAGGGGGTTAGGGTTCTTGGGTTGGATTCGAGGCTGCGGCGGGTTTTCGGTTCAGGGGAAGCGACTGCGGTGCGGGTGCCGATACTTAGGGTTTCGAATTTCAAGGGCGGGACGCCGGAGATGGTCGAGGAGTGCTATGGGGTGCTGGTACTGGTCCTGCCGTCGGGCAGGGGTAGGGACTGGGCCCTGCACGAGCTGGAGATCATCGAGGTGGTTGCTGATCAGGTCGCCGTCGCGCTGTCTCATGCTGCGGTCCTGGAGGAGTCAGTGCTGATGAGGGAGAAGCTGATGGAACAGAACAGGGCGCACCAGCGGGCCAGGCAGGAGGTGATGCTGGCGAGAGAGGCACGGGATGCGTTCAAGAAGGTGATAAGCCAGGAGATGGCAGCTCCGTCCCGGTCCATCACAGCCATCCTTTCTTGCCTGGAGCATGATGATCTGCGCCCTGATCAGCAGGCCGTCGTGGACGTCATGATGAAAAGCAGCCTTCTTTTGTCCACTTACATTGAGGATGTTGCGGATGTTTCAAATATGGGCGACAGTAGATTGGAGCTTGAATCTCGCCCATTTAGCCTCCATTCGATGCTGAGGGATGTAATCAATATATTGAAGCTTTGGTGCACTCTCCGGGGCGTGTGTTTTGATTTTGATGTCCCAAAGGACACTCCTGATTGTGTGGTTGGGGACGATAAGCGGGTTGTTCAGGCGGTCTTGTTCATGGTTGGGAATGTGGTGCTTTATGGTGATCCAGGGAATGTTATTCTCCGACTGTGTGTATTGGGTGGGCCTGATGCTAAGTACTTAGCATGGAAGCGATCTATGGGTGATGATTTTGTATGGTTGAGATTTGAGGTCAGCAGAATTGATTCAAAACAAGATGTTTCAAGCTTGCAGAAGGATGGAGAGTACAGTGGTGGGACCATTGCTCATGGTCTTAGTTTCACCATTTGCAAGAAGCTAGCTGAGGTGAGTTTGGGATGCTTGCCTGTTCAATAGTGCTGCGTTTGGATGCTCAATTGAATTGAATCGCAATAATTCACTTCCATAAAGAGTAAATGACCAATTTGGGGCTAGACTTGTTCCTTTTGATAATGAGGGATGAGCGCCTAACTTGCTTTTACAATGGTTTGAAATCCGACTTGAAAGCAATCATTGATCTGGTCATCATTATGAATTTAAATGCTGCTGCCCTCACTTTGATCATGTCCATAATTGCATTGGATGATTTGAGATTCACTTCAATGGAGCATCCAAACGCCTAGTATTCACACGATGGATTGATCAAACATGTGGCTTTCCATGGTATGATTTGCAGATCTCACAACACACATTGTGGCTAGATCCAAACACCTTTGTCTAGATCTCAAAGCGTTAAGTCCACTGAGTTCCCATGACAAACCCAAACCATACATGTTTGCATCATCTTGTCTTCAATAGATTACTAGAGTTATATATTGACTATGCCTTTAAAGCAAATATTCATTAAGCAACCATGAGCGTTAACCACCACGAAGCTGACCCCAAATAGCTGGGACAAGGCATTGAACAGCCTGGATGATAACATTGGCTGTGATGATAACAATGATGATGATGATGGAGATGATGAGTTGGACTTCAAAATGACCTTTCAATCATTTTATGTGGATGTTTATGTTGGCACTTTTGCAGATTTGTCTGTTTCATGTATTCATTTTAGAATGCATATGACTGTTTAGATTTTGCTGGGGTTTTTTGCTATGTGTTATCTATAGGATGGTTTTGGAAGAAGATGGTTGTCTTGGATTAGAGAATGCATTAACACAGTAGCAATCTCTATTTCAATAAATGGTTTCCCTGCGGTTTTTTTTTTTTTCGCTACCTCAAGAGGTCTTTTTCAAGGAGACTCTTTATCTCTGTTGCTATTTACAATTGGGGCTGAGGGTCTGAGTTTGCTAATCTCCAAGGCTTCGAATCTTGGATTGGTGAGAGCATTCTGGGTCGGTAGATGGAAGATGAAGATCTCCCATCTTCAATTTATGGACGAAACCTTCATTATATGTGAGGTTTCTAGGAATAAAGTGAGATGCATTAAGAGTTCTATAGTGTTTTGAACTGGTGTTGAGCCTTAGGGTAAACATGAGAAAAAGCATTCTTGTGGGGGTGGCTATGGAGGTCACATGGTGAAATCTTTCTCCAAGGTTAGGCTGTAGAGTTTCTCAACTCCCAATTAAATACCTTGATCTTCCAATTCCGAAACTGTTAATGCTTCCTCGTTTTTGGATCCTGTTGTTGAAAGAATTGAGTAGAGGTAGCAAAACTGCAAGAAATCTTACCTCTTTGGATGTTGCATTTGCGTTATTAAGGCCACCCTCTTGAATCTCCTGGTTTACCATCTCTTCCTCTTTACGATGCTGTTGTTGTAGCTAAGAAAGTCGAGAAAATTCAGAGAGACTTCCTTTGGGAAGGCTGAGAAGAGGAGCAAAAGCTGCATCTTGTCAATTGGGCAGAGGCGCAAAAATCGATGAAGGTCTCGCAATAGGAATGGAAGAAAAAGAAAAAAAAAAAAGAAAGAAAGAAAAAAAAAGAAGAAAAAAAGGAGGCTCTCCTTGCTAAATGGCGGTGGTGGTTTGGTGAGGAGCTGGAAGCATTGGAGAAGGGTCATTTTTTGTGGCGACTCAGGGGAGGTGGGTGGTTTCTCAATCTTGCTATAAATTTCTTGATGTCTCATGTTTGGGTGTGAGGAAGACTGCTTGTGGTGCCAGATCTTTGCGGCTAAGTATGGTCTCTTCTACTGGATGGTGGACCAAGAACTCCTTCCTCTATCGTGCCTCCTTTTTGTGGAAAGGAATCACGAAATCTGCGGTGCCAATGTTTGACAGAATTTCCTACTCTTTGGGGAAAGGAGTCAAAATTAGGTTCTGGTTGGACAATTGGCTTGGCAATGGATATTTGGCTGAATCCTTCCCCACCTTGTTTGCAATTTCAGAGTATCCTAATGCTCTTGTAAAAGAGTACTTCTGTCCTGATGTTAGTGGAGGGATTTGGAACCCTTTGCTTCGTAGGAATCTCTTTGATTTACTAGCCTTATCTCTTTCTTGCAGGATGCCCTGCCTCCCCTCCCTCATATGCCAAAAGACTCCATCTGTTGGGCGTTGTTGCCCCTTGGTCTGTTCTCGGTAGAGCTGGGCATCAAGTCGAGTCAGACTGAGTTAGGGTTGACCTAACTCGATCTGGTTTAGAAATAGGCTTGACCTGAACTCCACCTGACTCGTTACTAAGTCCAGCATGCCTGACCCGATCTGAGTCCAGGTTTGGCTTGGACTAATCCGGACCGAGTCCGACCCAGTCACAAGTACTGAGTCGGGTTGGGTGCAGTGGGTATCCACGAGCTGAAATCACAACTCAAAACCTAGGTTCACTTGGCAGAATTGCAGCCTCTCCATCAGCTACACGACATCTCAGATCTGAAGCATCATATCTAAGTTTTTTAAAAAATATATATGTACGAGTCGAGTTTCGGAGTCGAGTTTTGGATTGAGTCAAGTCAGTACCGAGTTGGATTTTGAGTTGACTCGGTTTGAGTTCGGATTGGACGAAGTCAACTCGATTCGGATCAAATCGGATGAGTTGAGTTCCCCCCCCCCCCACCCCCCAGGTCATACTAGTTCTATCTGCTTCTACAGAGTCCCGCCTAAGGTTGCTGTTTTTGGATGGTTGGCTAGAAGGAAAAGGATTTTGACTATTGGCAACTTGAGGAAGCGTGGCATGCATATCTTGAACATGTGCCTCCTGTGTTGCAGACCAGAAGAGACCGTGGATCATTTGTTGCTTCACTGTTCCTTCTCGTCCGAGTTCCGACATTTGGTGGAGCATCTTCAGGCTCGCAGGGGTCTCCTGGGTCATGCCTAGTGATATGGAGGGCCTCTTTAGTGGGTGGCATGCGGAATCAAGAGGAGCCCTGAGACAAAGAATGTGGAGGACCATCCTCCTGGCTGTTATTTGGGCTGAGCGCAACAATCGCTGCTTCTGGAACATTTCAGTTTCTACTGCAGGGGTGTTCTCCAGAGTCCTAATCCTTTTCAGAGATTGGGACCCTTAGATCTTTTTTGGGTTTTTTAGTCTTCAGGGCTTTAGCTGCTTGGCAGCAGTTTTTGTTTTTTGCTGCCTGTTCTTCATTTGCTTTTTCTTTTCCCCTGTTGCTCATTTTCCTTTGCCTGGTTTTTCCAGGCATCTTTTAGTCTTCCTTGTTGTTTTTCTCTTTCCTCCAATAAAACTATCATCTTTCAAAAAAAAAAAATGATATAATAAATGCATGCAATCTGCAGGCCAGTTCTACTTCTTGCTAGCCATGACCAAACCCTAGTTAATAGGAGCTTTTGAGATTAGACTCTTGATGATCCGTGAGTTGTGGTTTCTCAAGTAATCATGATGGTATTGCGATAGGCATGTATTATCCCAGTGAGGTCACATTGGATGATATGCTTGGTTGGTAGATGATGACTGAGCATCACTCTTGTGGTTTAGAATATCCTACATTCCTATTTTAGAGATTGTTAGGCAAGCTTCCCTTTCCTACCCCTTGATATGTGGTCCATACCATGAGTGCCTAAGACCAATGTAAGGCTATGTAAGAGTGAGTTCGATGGGTGCATACCATGAGTGCCTAAGACCACCGGTTGTTGGGTGGGTCCCCATTTACACTATCATGTGAAAAATCTTGCTAGGTGATTCTACTGTTTTAACTACACTTATATTATCAGAATAAGACACATCCGTTGCTAGTTTGGCATGCAATGCACGGCTATGCATGAGTGGTGGTTACATTCATGCATGGACAGTGACTGGGACAAAGGGCAAATGATATGTGTGCTTGACCAAGTGACCCCTTTGTCTTGGCCCAAGTGCTTCCCAAGTGTAGATGTGTGGCACTCATCTCAGTCCTGTTGTGAACGAGTCAGCCCTTTCCCCAAGTGCACACTCCCAGGTTCCAAGCACCAACAACTCACTACAAAGCAAGAGAGACAAGAGTATGGAAGAATGCCTCGTATTACACTCTAGCTCGAACGCTACACTTATATTGGATGGTTATAAATGAAGCCCTCACCTTCTGATATAGACCTAAGAATACTCTAGAAGCTACACATGGGTAGCTAGGATTGTGCTATACGGCACTCATCCAATGGTTGAGAACTGAAACGTTATAGTTGTAGAACACTCTATACCACTCTCTGCACATAACGCTACACACTTTTACTATTCTGTACAACTCTATTCAACTTCTATCCAAATTTTCTACATTAATATGTACAAAACCTCTATTGTACAAGATGAGCATAAATTTGGATTAGTCGATGACTTAGCCCCATTAGAATGATAGGTCCGTGACATCTTTGCTAGCTTTGACACCATGAACTTGTGGGCTCGTTTCCCCTTCTAATGAATGAATTAATTTTATTGAACTAGAGAAAGAAATGGCCAAAGGTCGGACAACTAAGAAATATCAAAAGGGGGTGTTTCTTTGGTGATTGTGTTTGTGTTGTGTTTGCAACTTCGCACCATCTCTCCTTCCCCGCCTTTGCTTCATCTTTAGTAGCTCCAAGGTGCAACCATCATTATCATAGCCTTGTCAGCTACTTGGGGCCAGCTTTAGGAATCCCGTTCATTCCTATCAAGGCCCCGCCATCGTTAAACAAACAAGCCTTCATATCCCTTTGCACCACCTTGATCCCATTTTCTCCTTACAGCCTATCTCCAGTCATCATTGCACATGATTGAACCAATTGTTGCTGCATATGATCGAACCATCGCAGTCTTATCTCCATCATTTTATCTCTTATTGGGACTTATATGCTACTTTGGATGACCTCTTGTCCTTCGTCAATACTCCAAATTCGATGGGTGAAATCAGATGGTTTAGGTAGTCCCATTAGTGAATTTTTGGCCATGCTCAATCCACAATGAACACGATTTGGACAAGCGTGGTGAAAGTATGGTGCAGTGTTAATATATAAAACTTAAATTTAAAAATACAAAAAACAAAACATAAGGAAAGGTAAGATGGAAGAGAAATATCTTTAAGGGTTGTACCCAATTTCGTGAAATATCAGAAAAATGCTTGCGAGCAGCCCAAAGCGGAGGATTTGGCAATGTGAGAAGCACTCCATATTCTGTCATCTCACAACTGGCTCAACAGTGATTGAAAGTCACCCATCCATTATTTTTCAATGGATTAGAGATGAGATGAACCTCGATAGATGCACTTATGTTTTAAATGTTATCAGATTTCACTTATCCAGGGTTAAACACTCCGTTTAACACGATAAGTCGTGAATCTAATGATGCAGCCAAGTCTATTGCTCTCCAACGCTCCTTGACGCAGGGATGAACGTGATGAGGTCGATCACCGTCTTCCTCAAGGATAACTACTCCGAATCCACGGAGCTTCTCTAGACTCCTCACAGAGACTTCCCGAATCCATGAGGAAAAAGCAAGGAAAATAGAAAATAAATTCTCTAAAATTCGTAATTTGATTGATGAATGAAATAAACGAGTTCACAACCCTTTAAATATGGATACTAAGCAATGGGAGAGGTTTCAGAATCAAACTACAACTATAACTCCTAGAATTCACAACTTACTATAAATAGTAAACTCCTAGAATTGGCTTCACCACGCTGTTCTCCTAATTATCCTAAGCACTTTTCGCGTTGGGTGCAACTCCTAAAGCCCAATGGATGAAAAGTTATAATCAAACCAAAACTTACTATTTATAGTAAAAACGGAATTAAAATAGGGAAACGACCGTCGATCTGATGGTATTTCGCAAATCTGGCTTGCGCAACCCGGCATAGCGGAGTCGGGTGGCTAAAGTAGCTCCTTCTACTCCAAAATCATATATTTTACGCCCGATTACTCATTCCGGATTGCGAGATACGCCCGATTTAAGGTCTGACAGTCCAGATCACTTCTGCCATCGAGTAGGCCTTTTCTGATCCATCTTGGCCATGAAACTGTCCACGACCTGCTCTACATCACTCCTCTTGCTCAGCCTTTTATGTCAGTTCCCTGCTGATGCTTTCATGAAATTCCTCTGTTGCTTGCAATTTAAAAAAAGAGAGTGAAATATCGTGAAATTTTGCACAAAATTAGTTTTTTTTAAAAAAATTATTATTATTTATATATAATTATGAGATTTGGCACAACCAAACACACCTTAAATTAGAAACATTCTAAAAGACCTATGTCAAGGTCACAATACACATTAATATGATTATGCATTGATAGCTGCCACAGAGTCCATATATTGATATTGCCCAAATATTTAACTTGGATGCAGCTCATGCATGGGACCGTAACTGCTTTACCAACCCCCGAAGGTCATCACAGGAATATAAACATGACAATCAGATTACAGCTCAGACGATCACAGGGTGGTACTATTCAGTCAAAGTATCCTCATCACGAAACTTCTGGTTTCTTATTCAAAGGAATGGATATCCTTCTTGCAGACAGTGACAGTTTCAACCAATCCATCACAAGGAAGCTTCTCGAGAAAATGGGTTGTCATCTATTCGTTGTGTCCTCTTGGTATGGGTGCCTGGATACCCTCCATCAAAATGTTGGCGAATTTCATCTGCTGCTAATTGATCTCAACATGCTTGAGGAAAGCATCCACGAGATGTCCACTCGTGTGAGGAAATTACAGTCTGGAAGTCGGCGTTTGATCATTGGATTGACATTGAAAGCTAATCGGGAGATCCGAGATCGATGTCGTCAAAATGGGATTCATGGGGTTATCTGCAAGCCAGTTGTATTGCAAGAGATGGAAGACGAGCTGCAGAGGATCATTCAACACGGGGGGCAGTTGCCTGCCCCTCTTCTTCATGGTAGTGACCGATAGAGTTAGATAAAATATAGGAAACTGAGTTTGATTCAAATACAAGAAGCTTCTTCATTGTAAAGTACTTGCATTATTTCTCAGTAATTAGAAAACAGAGGAGAGTTGTGCAAGATTGAGTTTTGGTTTTTATGGCTTGGAAGCTGTTTGGATGTGATCAAGATTGCGGACGGCAGTATTTTTGCATCAGCCTATGCACAGTTTGGGGTTGCAGAGAGGTTTGCAACAGCTCTCAACACTCCCATATGTGAATGGCAGAGATGATCACTCACTTTCTGGACAGTGGACGGCCAACCTGTCAGCATTTTGAGGTTTGTCTGATGTTGCCCTTCATCTAACAGTTTTGTGTGAGAGATCATAGTATGAACTACAGTCATGCATGCAACATGGGATGGGCATTCTAGAGCTTGACACGGGGGTTGTGATTGCGAATACAGGTGCAGCGTCATGTGGCTGTATTACATCGTCAGTGTGGATTGGCTTGGGTTCTTGCCTGAATTACACGATCCCCGACCCAATGATTTGTAGTTTTGCCAGGTCATCGGTGATTATCTAGTGTGTGAGGGATGTTTTAGGCAATCGGTAACAGCCTCACGGGCTTAGATGATGATGATGATGATGATGATGGTTACAGCCTCCCAAGATCCCTTAACCCAAGGAGCTTCTCCCTCTGAACATTGCTTCCATTTCATTGACATTCATGGTTGGTTTCTGTTACGTTGAGAACTGCTGATCGACGTCCATGTCAGCTCCTGCTCATTCTTTCTGCAACTAAGTTTTGATGTCCAGTGACGGTTGGGCTGCATCATCTGGCTTGTTTAGCTGAACATAAATGTGCCATCATACATGGAGCTGTCTTTGGGTAGTTGGGTACGGATTTATCTCTGTCATGATTCAACAACCTGAAAACTCCTCTTGACTCGTTGTTATTGACTCAGAGACAACTCGGAGACTCGACCCATCTCAATTCAGTATTTAATATTTACAAATCAGAAATATTAGGTAAGAGTGGTAGATGTTTAAAATAGTTGAATTTAGTACAAGTAATATAAAATAGATCTGTCACCAAAAAGCTGAACTACGCGCTGCTTCAGCACTTCTTTCTGTAGTAGAGATTGTGTTTGGTTATATTCTCTATATTTTTGTCAGGGATTCCATTGTGACTCATCAAGTGACTCCATTCGAGTCACTGCAAGTCTTGTTGAGTCGATTGAGTGATCGAGTCAGCTTGATGGGTCTTCTTGAGTTGGGATTGAGTCAGACCCACACCAAGTTTTGCAACTGCTCTGCTTGAAATCTTGCCAAGTCAAGTTGACTCGAGCGAGTTTTAGAATTATGATCTCTATCACCTTGGTTGGGAAACTTCAATATGACATACTCCTCGGGAGGAGCTGAGTCTGGGGTCAGAGGCAGCTTGTGATGGGCCCAGCTATCGCTTGGCCCAGCACATCTAGCATTTGGTCCTAAAGTTTTCGCACCAACTACACCCATAAACATATAAAGAGGCCTGTTTCTAGGCTTCCATCAGGCCATAGAAGCCAATGTTTTGAACCTAGGCACAGTTTTAACCAGTTTATTGAGTGACCTTCAGGATCATGCCCACACCTGGGCCATAGGCTTCAAGCCCGAGCCTGACCTACATCTGGCTGGGCCCAGAACCCGACATGCCAGCCTGACCCATTGATCATGCTTCTAATGCTGGCTCAGGGCCAGCCCAGACATGAAGCCCCAATTGAATACTTGTCCCCAAAAAGTCAATCTTGAATCCAACCCATGACAGGTCTTAGATTCCTGTGAGTTGCAAATACATTTTGAAACCGAACACGATCTCCAGAAATCCCGGGTGTGAGGCAATGGAAAATAGAATCTCCCAATATATGGCTATGATCAATCTAAAGATGACTAGCCATTTCAGATATCTTTTACAAGGAAAACCCACTTTAAAGAATCCGAGCTTCTCGTGGAAAACCAAGAAATTGCATTCCTAGAGTCACTTTCACTATAAGAAGGCCGTGAAATTGGTCTTTAAAGTGAGCTAACCCCACTTTGATTTTGAAGATCTCCATCTTGGAGTCACTTTCACAACAAGAAGGCCGTGAAAGTGGCCTTTATAGTGAGCTGACCCCACTTTGATTTTGAAGATTTCCGCATGACTCAAATCCATACTCCCTTCCAGGTGTGAGAAAGCCAACTTGATCTCCCTAAAGTGGACATAAATCACCCCACCAACCCTCAGAAATTCCAGCATTCTCAGAAAGCTCCCGTCAACATTTGGGCCTCCTTGGATATTGGGAAAAAATCTCATAAAACTCTCACAATGGTCACCCTATATCTTGTATGTTAGGATTTGACTTTTGGGTAATGGTTATCTTTTGAAATCTAATATTTCCTTTATTATCCAAACATTGCAAAACATTCCATCATGGGAAAACTTATCTATGATTTTTTTCTTTTCTTTTCCTTTTCTTTTCCTACTATCCAAACAGGTACTTATACTGCCTGGGAGGAGGACAAATCGAAGAAGACCAGCCTCTTAAGGATCATCATAACACTCTGGATAACTTCAATTCAACGAATTTGAAGGCTGACAGTCCTTGCCCATATGCCAACTTACAAGAAGAAACTCCATATGCACACCAAGTGCCGAGAGATTGATAGTTGAAAATTCTACTATTGCTTTCCTTCCAAATATTCCACGTAATTGCAACAGGAAGCGACGTCCACAAAACTCATCCCCTAGGGTTAAATGGGCCGCCTGACCATCCTATCATAACCTCCACTGCCAAGGAGAGCACCCAAGATATATTGAACAGATTGAAGAAAAAAGCCAAAATCTCCCTAGCTGTATCACAATGTAGAAATATGTGATCTATTGATTCGACATCTTTTCGACACATAATACATACTGGAGAGGGAGATATGTTGGGAAACTACACAATTTTCACTTCAATATACAAATAAATAAGATTAATAATATAAAAGATTTAAATGATGAAAATCACTTCTAACAAAAACAAGCAACATCAAACATGTTGGATGCAAGGGACACTAAGATTTTTTATGTGGAAAATCCTCTGATGTGAAGGAAAAAAACAATGAGACCTAATTTAGCACAAATCCACTATAATAGAAATAATGGAAGTACAATCATCAAGAGACATTTCTTAGATACCGAAACCATATCACTCAAATGTGGATTACATGCAATAATGAAGGAAACAAATCTTTCACCAACTAGGGTTAGTAGAAAACTCCCAACAAAACCCTTTGAGAAGACAATCGAAGAAACCAGCATTGTGGATGGACTTTTATAAACCTCGATGCGAAGATTTCAGTGGTAAAATGCTCTTGTTCTTTCTCTCTTACAAAACCCCTTCTCTTTTCTTATTTTTTCTCATTCTCCAAGAAAGAAAAACCACGAATGTTGCTAGAACTCTCTCTTAGCAACAGGCATCTTTTCTCTCATTTTATTTGCTCGGCCAAAAGACCAAAATACTTCCACACACGTGGAAATAAAAGGCTACTTAGGCCCACCCATGTGGGTCCCACCTCCACATGAGTAGGGACCCCAACAAGAAATTCCTCCATTGCAAGTGAACCCAACATGATAATCTTGTTCGCAACTGGTGTCCAACAGAAAGCTTCAACTCGAGGGCACAGGACTGCCACACATCGAAGAACTGATGATTGCTGGGCTTACTAGGCTGAAAACCTTTATGGAACTCTTATGCCGAAAACTTCCCGTGAGGGGGTGCTGCTATGCCGCCAGAGGAAATGCAACATGATAGAAGAGTTCGCTCCGCCGCGTGAGAAATGCATAGATTCTCCTTGTTTCTAAGGAGGTAAAACTCTTTGAACAGCTTGATGACGAGATTCTCCAAAGACACAAATGTTTGAAATCCCTCAAGTTCTTCTTGAAGATCAAACTCCACACCAGACAACCACAGAACATTTGTAAACCAGCCTTTGGACAAACTTCCTTTCCAAAAAAATCCTAGAATCTGCAAATGTAACATAACCCACCCAAAGATCCCCTCAGAACCAGAATCTATCACCAAAACCAATCTCAAATCTTATTAGTTAGGAACAAACATCCTCCAAAGATTGTGACGAATTTTCTATACAAAGGATGAAAGTTTGGTATCATCAAACATACCTCGTGAATTAAAAAGATCTTTTGTTCGCATCTTCCCTCACATTTAAAAAGAAGGAAAGTGGTGCATTTCATTCCGTCGATCACCCAAGCACTCTTAGCAGGAAAGAGAGATTTGGGTGATGTTCTAAGAAGTCGAAACCTTAGTTAATAGTAGAAACATGAAGCGGAATGAAACCTGCAATAGAATGGGGAGGTTGGAAAGTAAGCTATTATAAAATCCAAAATCCCTAGGAATAGCAAAATTACAAAGCAAAGCAGCACCTTGAGTAGAAGACTCGTCTGTCTGATTATGCTCTCTGCAATCTTGATGGTCTTGTGAAGTCTATAGCTTGTCAGTGAAAGCCCTTGAGATGGATTTCGTCTACCTGTCAAACTCCATTCTCAATGTCAATGATTCTGTAAGCAAGGAGATACTACCCTAATTTCACCAATAATCATTGCACGAACAAAACCCGTCTTTGAAGTGATGGAAGCGAATCCGATCCCTCACGATTATCTCTCGACTGAAAGCCTTTGAGATGAATTTTGTCAACGAATGGCAATCTTTACACACCCTCAAATTCTTCACGACTCGAAGAGTCATGCCTTCTGGAGTTTTAGCCAATCCAAAGGCAATCGCCAGCTTCTCGCTATGATAATGATCCGAGTCTTCTGACCATTGCTCAAGGGATTCCGGCACTGTCATTGCAAATTTCTCTTCCATGTAACCCACCAAAGCTGCTCGATGGATCATCTCCTTCAATTTCCAGTAAATTTCTTCGTAATCATTGTGTGACTTATCACCCACGGCAAATCTACGAATGCTGCCCTTGACCTCGATCCAGCTCCAACCAGGCGTGGTCTTGATTCCTTGATCCTTAATAAATTTTCTCATCCTTACTACACCTTGCCAGTTCCCCGCTTCAGCGTATATTCTACAGAGAAGAATGCAGTCCCCTGCATTACGAGCCTTGATCCGAACAAGATTCCTCATAGCAGCTTCACCCATTTCCACGTTTTGATGGATCTTACAGGCGCTTAGCAAGGTCCGCCATAGGACAGGATCTTCACCAGAAGGCGAGTTCCTAATCATTTCAAGCGCACTCTCAAGTTTGCCGGCACGTCCAAACAAGTCCACCATGCACCCATAATGCTTAATTCCGGGCTTCAGATTGAATTCAGAGCTCATCATGCGAAAATACTCGGCACCTTCGTCGATAAGGCCTTGGTGACTGCACCCACATAGCAACCCAAGAAATGTGACAGAATTTGGCCTCAATCCAACTGCCAGCATCCTCCTGAAATACAATGTTGCCTCATCACCATGACCGTTAACTCCCAATCCAACTATGATCGAATTCCATGTAAGCACATCTCGCCTCCGCATCCTGTCAAAAACCTGGCGAGCCCCATCCAAGCTGCCGCACTTTGCATACATATCAATAAGAGCATTACCCACAAACACATTGTCCAAGAATCCATTTTGATCAGCAAATCTATGCATTCTCAGACCAAAATTCAAGGCCCCCACATGGGCGCAAGATGAAAGCAGTCCGACGACAGTGAATTCATCCAAACCCAAATCCAAAATTTTCATCTCATCATAAATCTTCAGTGCATCATCATGCAATCCCGCTTGAGAATAACAAGAAATCATCGCATTCCAGGCCACCAAGTCTCTTTCAGTCATTTCGTCGAACACCCTCCTTGCCATTTCAATTCCCTCATTCCCACCATAACACCTCACGAGATTCGTGGACACCATGACATCCGACGCAAACCCAGTTCGGATAATCGATCCATGAACCTCTCTGCATTTCTTCTCGGCCGTCGCTCTCTCACAGGCCTTGAGTAGGAACGAGAAAGTGAAGGTATCCGGGGAAGATTGTCCCCCTTCAATCATTCTATTGTAGAGGAAGATGGCTTCTAGAGGGAAATGGTTTTGAGAGTAGCCTCTGATGATAGAATTCCAAGCTGGGGTTTGTGGGTTCGGCATTTGATCGAACAGAAGGCGAGCATATCTGAGGTTTCCGGATATAGAAACTGCACAGAAGCTAAGGAGCTTTAGGGAAATGGAAGGGTCGTGTCGATAACCGTTAACGAGAATTTGAGCGTGGATTTTATGAAGCCTTTTCATGCCGTTGCAACCTTGCAAGAGAGAAAGGATGCTGTTGATTTTTGACATTTAAAAAAAAAAAAAAAAAAATTTGAAAAAACTCGAGGAGTGATTACGGTTCGAATCCGAACCGTCCAAGTAGCGGGACCCACCATAGATTGGCCATGTTCTCGAAATTGGGTTGGTTAGATGGAAGCGGATTGGCTGGTGTACAATACACCAGCTATATAGTTGCCGTAGGTAAATGTCGTGCGGAGACGAGCACTGACGCTCCCCGAGCTCCGAGTTGTACGAACGGTTCAAAGGAGATCAACGTTACGTGGCCCCACAGTGATGTATTTATTATATCTACACTGTCCATCTATTTTTAGAGATCATTTTGGAGCATAATCCAAAAAATGAATTATATCCATGGATCATCTAGACCACAGCACATATAGCAGCGGAGATAATGATTTTCACCATTAAACACTTTATAGGGCCCACCATAACATTTATTTTCCATCCAATCTCCTCGTAAGGTCACAAAGATCTGAATGAAGAGGGAGAACAGATTTCATATTGATCCAAAATTTCTGACCCCAAAAAGGGTTTCAATGGTAGCCGTTCAATCCCCTGTTACTTTTTACAGTGTGGTCTACTTGCTGGTTAGATCTGTCATTTTTTAAGTCTCAAACTTTAAGATGAGCTCGGTAAATGGATCAACAATTTAGATATAACATATACCTCATGATCAAATCTATGATGTCAATACACAAGCTATATAGCTTGTGTGAGGTACGCCAGCCAATTCGCTTCCTGGTTGAATAGGAAAGGGATGGGCTACTCACCCTGCAACTAGTCAATGGCTTGTTGTCTGTGCTCCATGGGCTCTAAAATAATTTATTTATCTCATCTATGCTATCCATCCATTTTCTCAAATAAATTTATGGCATGAAGCAAAAACTAAGGTAGATCAAAATCTTAAAGGCCTGTTTGGCCAAGCAGATCCCATGATATTAGGAGGGATGAGATCAATTTTAAGGTAATGATGGTGGTGTGAGCGGATTGTCTTAAGATCCATGGGATTGCTTACATCCCAAGACAAGTTCACTGAGTCTATTTGGTACACCCTCATATCTCGAGATTTTACCTACCAATCCATTCAACCAAGGGATAGGATCAATTTTAAGGTAATGATGGTGATGTCAGTGGATTGTCTTAAGAACCATGGGATGACTTATATCATGGGACAAGTTCATCGAACCTGTTTGGCTCGTCATGATCCAAGGATATTGCCGATCCCATCCCTCCTAATACCGTGGGATCTGCCTGGCCAAACAAGCCCTAAGTGTGCCCCATGGTGTTGATTAAACTCTCACAATTAAAAACTTAATGGGGCTACAAAAGTTTTGGGTTAAATTGATATTTACTTTTGCCCTTCGTATAGTTCTCCATGACTTAATTTATAGGTTGGATGTCAAATAAACATTATAGTGTTTTTAATGGTAGACATTCAATCACTACTATTTTCCCGTGGTGTGTTCTACTTAGGATTTTGATCCGCTTAATCATTGGGATAGACTATTAAAATGATGTGTAACAATAGATGGACGATGTGGATAAAACATATAGATCATAGTGAGTCCCACGTAGCACCAACCACCAACTACCTAGCTAGTGGCAGCGTCAATAGGTAAACCGCGTTCGGTTAGATAACGCTGGCTCCCATTTACGGAAATTTATTTGTCCCTGCGCATTGGAGCCCACATGCTAAGTGGTTTGAGAATGGGGAGCGGATTTGGTCAGACCCCGGATCCACCCAGGTGGGTGGGACTCCTGACTGTGGGGCCCACTGTGATGTATGCGACTACATCTAAGCTGTCTATCTATTTTGCCTACTCATTTTAGGACATGGGACCAAAAATCAGATGGATCCAAAATTCGAGGAGGCTATGCAAGGGGGCATCTGAAGAATGGTTTAGATAGAACATATAAACCCACATTCATCTTGTCCCTATAGTTTATTGTGCTTCTCCATCAAATGGATTTTTCAGTACCAATACTTAACATTGAGGGATGATCCCGATGGACGGTGTGGATTTGTCAGAAAGAACATGGTGGACAAACATGAAACTTAGTTAAAGAAAGTTATCCTACCTGTAGTTTTTTTTAAAAAAATAACACACAATGACTTGGTAAGTCATTTCATACTCTCACACGCTTAATATAAAGATGCTTAGAACTTGCATGCGTACAACTCATCCACTTAAGTTGATTAGACTGTGGAAGCAATTGTGCTGGAGTCACTGTGCAATTGAGATAAACCATTGAGTAATTTTTATTTTTTAACCGTCCAGTAAATATTCACGATTCATTAAGAAGATGGTCCAATAAGGATAATAATAGATTCATTACATGTTCAAATTCAAAACCAATAATTTATATATTTGATTTGTGTATCATTTATCTACTCTACAGTAGTACCAAAAGTTTAATGGGATTGCCTGTTGAGTAAGGGTGTCAGTGGGCTGGACTTAAGCCTAAAAATTTAGAATTTTAAACAGGGCTAGCCCAACCGCTTGGCCAAAAACAGTTCAAAATCTGAACTAAGACCTACCAGGCCTAGCCCGTTGATGAGGGCTGACGATACTGCCAAGATGTAGGTGTTGTTTTATTAAAGTTATCAATCCATCCTACCAACTTATTTTATGGTTTGAGCACAAAATTAATGCATATTCAAATCTTAAATGTACCATATTATAGAAAATTATGGTGAATGAATGCTCACTGATAAAAATAAATAACTAAAAGTTTTGAATCATGGCTGTATTTGTATTTTTTTTCATTGTCTTTGTTTGTGTGATTTTACCAATCAGTTGGATGGCAAATAAACATTATAGCAGGCCTTAAAAAGGTTTTTCATGAGGTAATTAAAATTATTTTATAATAGTGTAATTTACCTTAGATTCGGATCAGCCCCATTTTTGGGCTCTTGTCAAATGATACGTGTGTGTGTATATATATATATATATATATATATATATATCTCAGAATGCTCACCTGCAAACCAATATGTACTAACTTTTTTGAGAACCTATTATACATGATGTGGATCTAAAATCTGAACCGTTCATGTGAAGCAGCACCTCATGAAAGCCCCTGATCCAAGTTTTACTTTGATTTAAAATTTTGATGGGCCATGAAAAATGAAAATAGTTTCTTCCCTTAATTTACATTTCTCTTTACCATGGACCACCAAAATTTTAGATCAGGATGAAAATTTGTCACGTGAGGTTTCATGGGATTCCACATCACATGGACTATTCAGATTATATACCAATAGTACGTGTGCAAAGGTGCGCACGTGCATAGGTACACAGGGGAGCATGACTCATATATATATATATATATATATATATATATATATATATATAGGAAAAGGTACAATGCGCTCGCCCTCACAATAAGCTCCATTGAGGTCGAGCTGTATGGACCCCACCATAACGCGTGTCGGCGATCGATATCGTGAATTTGATGGGTCCCTTTTAAATTATGGGATATCTCAAAAATCAGCCATATATGGACCTCAGATGGGCCATACCATTTAAAATCATGTGAAGACACCATTAAAACAAATAAAAGCACTTGGTGGGGCTCACCTGAAATTTATATGCGTTTTGAAACTTGGTCTGAACACTCATCCAAGTGGGACACACATAATGGATGGGCTGGATTTGAAAGCCACATTCGGTGGGCCCAAAAAATGATTATGAATATTTTAATGGTGCGCGGCCCCTCTCCACTTCTGTATATGGTGTGGCCCACAAAAGTTACGAATTGACTTGATTTTTCAGACCTACACCCATGATGGAATTATGCATCTGACTGATGGGGGTAGATGTTCGAAACACATCACGGTGGGGCCCACACAGCTCGACCTCATGGGACGGACCCATCAGCTCGATCGCATAGTACCTTTTTCCTCTCTTTCTCTATATGTATATATAGCCACAATTTTCCTGCTCGACGCAAACAGAGGATCCGTATTCCGTAAAGAAATACTGCGTCTACCCCCCACCAACGTCAAGAGTCGCCAGGAAGGGAAGAGATGGAAGGAGCGTCTGAGAAATGGAGTCTGATAACACCTTTCTTCTTCATTTTCCTCCTTCACTCCATTGCCATTCTGCTCTTCACCAGAGGATTTCTCCTCACACGAACCGAGCTCTCTTCCTTCAGCCACTGCTCCGATCTCTCCCAATCTCCATGCTCCCATCCTACATCCCCCGATCCCACCGCCAAGACGACGTCTCCCTCTCTCCCTCTAAACCTCACCGAAGGATCCGCCGATCGGAACGAAAAGGGACGCGGCGCTGATCGGTGTTGGACGAAGCCGGCCGTTGATCGCCTTGTGGTCATCATCCTCGATGCGCTGAGGTAACCGATCCGTTTGATCAATTTACTGGAATGCAACTCTCTCCAGACAGTTTAGGGTTGTCAGTGACGCATTACTTCAGTTCTTTCAATGTCGGATATATATGTGAGCACACACACATTTGGGACACATGGAAAGTTCAATTAATCGATCTGAACCGTCCATTAGTTGCAGCATACATTTCTTGGACTGCCACACGAAAATCACACCAATCAAACAACCTAAGCGTAAAATCCATGGCCTATAAAATGGACGGTCATGATGACTTGTAAAAAAGTAGGTCCAAATCCGATTAATAATTTGAACCATGTATTTTTTGGGGCTTGTTATGGTCCCAAAGAATTACTCATATTAGACTGTCTTAAAAAGATCCTGTCCAATATATGTGGGCGCACACACATAGGCACACTTGGACAGTCTAATTGGTCGATCTGTACCGTCCATTTGGTGCATCTTACATTTCATGCACTAGTGCTTGAAAATCATCGAAATCAAATCAAACAACCCTAAGCACATGATCCATGACCCATAAAATGGATGGCTGAGATGAATTAGAAGAAACTAGGTCCAGTGAATGATTTGAACCATGTATTTGTTGGGTATATTATGTTCTTGAAAGGATTACTCATATTGCATCCTAAACATCCCGTTATCCATAGCTTGGAAAATGAATGGATATAAGATGGATTGGATGGAATGTGTGCTGCAGCTAATAAATGGTATTGATCAATCAATTGGACTGCCCGAGTGTCCCATCGCAATTAGGAACACATTAATTTATAGTTCTCCAAGGAACCGGGTCATTTGTCGTGCATGTTCTACTACAGTTACTGATTCTTGATTAGTCCATGTCCAGTTTACTTGATTAGGAAAATTTAATGGATAATAAATCCATGTTTAGACTTAGGAATTTATGGTATGTGCAACCTTTTGGGCTACCCTGGCCCATCCGCTCTAGGTCACACTAGATGAATGGCCTGAATTGCCATAGATCCAGGTCATCTTTTCTGGTTTTATTTGTTAGAATTTTTCCCTGTTATGGCTACTCCCTGGTTTGAGCAGGATTCAGAACATACTATCCCCTTACATGCAATGTCATGTGTATGCTAAATCCAGGCTGTTCAGCAGGTTGGTCCCACTCTCTATGCCGCGACTTAGAAATCAGACCGGTATTGCCTTGTGTGGGCCACCTGTGCTGCTAATCAGTTTTTCTAGCTGTTTGTTTTTTAAACCTGTGTGGCCCACAGTGGCCCGGGTTTTAGGCCATGACACATGGCACAATGTGTCCATCAGATGATGTACACTGACCCGGTACGCATGTGAGAGGATAGATTTCATATCCTTCTCTTGCAGGTAGTCATCACATTTCTCATTTAAGTTCAAGGTTGCAATTGGCTTGATTATGTGGATGATTCATTTAATGAGTCATAGGTTTCTTGAGTTCTTACATGCTGCTTTTTTTTTTGTTTTTTTTTCAGGTTTGATTTTGTAGCACCCAGTGCATTCTTCGAGGGTCAGCATCTTCCATCAACTTTTTTTTTTCTTCTGTTTTTAGAAAATTTATAAGTTACTAATTGTATTTCTGGATGTTATGCATAAGTTGATTACCTCAAGAACATCTTATAGGATGGGAGATCATCCACACATTTTCTTCCAGAGACAAAGCCATGGATGGACAAGTTACAAGTGCTGCAAAAGCTGGCCTCAGACAAAGTTTCTTCAGCTAGGATTTTCAAGGCAATTGCTGATCCACCCACGACCAGTCTGCAACGTCTGAAGGTGAATGCTCTTCTTCTTGCCTTAAAAAGCAAGCATTTCATACTGTGTAATTTTTTGTGCTTCGGATTCTAATTATCAGTTGGAATCATATGAAATCTCATCTTCTACATGCTATAACTGAGATATGTCTCCTTGAGTTCATGATTGAGACTACCCATTTGGTTCCACCATTTTCTTCTTTAGTCTGTTGTAAGGCCTTTTTCACCTGTTCCACATCATTGTTTTTTTTTTTTTTTTTTTTTTTTCAGCAATCCAGGTAAATCATATAACAAATGTAGAGATGGCATCTATTATGATTTATGGTACCAAACCTATACTTCAGGCTTCCCTGCATTATTTGCTAACATAAAAAGCCTAGTTTGAGAAAGGCACAAATAAAAATTGTGGGTTGTGTGCATTTGGATCTTAAACAACACTTTATTTGCATTTCAAAATAATTTTTTGTTTGGAAGTGGGAGAATCCCACCATTTATTGTGTAGAATGGAGTATGTCAAACCAGATTGAAATGGAAAGTGAGCTTAATGCTGCAAGCAATGGAATTGAGCACAATCGGCATATCTGCCAATGGGCATTCTGCTTAACTTGGATGTAGCAACTTCCAAACATAGACTCAATTAATCAATCACTTGTTTGCGTTAATATGGTATAGAAGCATCAAAATCTTTTATCCAGTTTTTTGTTTTAATATTTTGATCTGGATCTTTTATCCACTTTTATGATCCATGACAGAGTGGAAAGGCAGAAAATGATTCATGTAGCCAACCCCAATTAGTTGGGATAAGGCTTAGATTATGATGATGGACTAGATTACATCATCGGTTCAAGCAAGACCAGAACCAGTACATGATTGGGTAACCAGGTTACCTATCAAGGGATGCATATTTTATCCTACTTTTTTATCACTTTATTTTGCACTGCTTGTGAAACTTCAATGCATTTCCTCCAAATTTCTAATCTGTACTAATTGATGAAATGGGAACCCTTTTCGTCTTGAGTAACCCTATATTCCTGGAAATTATCACAGGGTTTGACGACTGGTGGACTGCCAACTTTTATTGATGTTGGTAATAGCTTTGGAGCTCCAGCAATTGTTGAAGATAATCTGATACGTCAGGTTTTATTTCAAATCATTTTCCTCCAAATTTTCATCTGGGTCTGTCTTCAACATGGGATGTTAGCTACTAGACTTCCAGAAAATTGTATGCTAAAGTATCACTCTTATCATTTTATTTTTAGTCTCACATATGGACATTGGATTACTTTTTTGTTTTTGGAATATGCAGCTAGTTAAAAATGGAAAGAGGGTTTTAATGATGGGGGATGATACCTGGTTGCAGCTGTTTCCAGACCATTTTGAGAAATCTTATCCCTATCCTTCCTTTAATGTTAAAGATCTTCACACGGTGTGTTTTTTTATAACTCCTAACATATTTCTTCCACTCTCTGCTTGTTTTTTCCCTTTAATTTTGTCACATATTGGCAAGTTTGAGATTTCTCTTGCAGGTAGATAACGGCTGTATCGAGCACTTGCTTCCAGCTTTGTATCAGGAAGACTGGGATGTTCTTATTGCGCATTTCCTGGGTGTGGTGCGTTTTGATTCTTCACATGCCAACTCAGGAATACATGATATATTTGATTACTTAATAGCACCAATAAGCAGCAGTTTGAAGCTGTTAGATGTCATGATTAAAAAGCTGGCATTTTGTTACAGATTTATGTTTTCTTCATACCATGTAGCTGATGCAGACAACACTACAACATGGAATGAGTATTCTGTCTGCCACAGTTAATTTATTGTTCTAGAAGCTTCTCACAAGAAATCCTTCGATTGCGACTTGGGAGTGATTTCTTCTTGTGGTGCTTCATATTATTCATTATTATTATTATTATTATTATTATTATTATTTTCCTTTTTTGCTTTCAGTCAGGGTGTTGTTGGATTGTCATAATGTCCTTCATGTCGTGCTAAATATAGCACCTTCATGATGACTTTCTCACTAACAGAGCAACATGCAAATGCATAGTGTAGTGGCGAACTGACGATGATGCCATAAAATGACTTGAGGGCCTATAGTAGGATACAAAATATAGTGCTTGGGACATCTACCACAAAGGCACAGCCATTACAACTTCTCCAAGCAATCAAATCATGGTATGAAAAAATGAACAATTGGTGGAGCTTTTTCCCCTCTTTGACATCTTCACCCTTGTCAATGCTAAAAGACAAATGAAGTGAAGGGAAAAAGGTGTAATGATCACACCTTCACAGCAAATGTTCATACCACAATATGTTTGTGTCCTGCTCCCAAATATATCCTCAGGGCCTGTTTGGATTCATGGAAAGCATGGGAAAGGAAACATTTTTCCTTGTTTTATTTTCAACAATATTTGGAGTGATTGAAGATGGACAATGAAACATGTGGCACACTGGCGCATGTAGAGTGCTTTGCACATGCGGGGTGCAAGAGAATATGAATGATGGTACAGGTGGGGAACAAGAGAAGATGGATGGTGTCACATGTTGTATATTAGCACACGTGGGATGCTTTATGCATGTGGGTTGCAAGAGAAGATGGTGACTGACACATGGCACATTGGCACATTTGGCATAGTGGCATGTGGGACATAATTGAAGATGGAAAATGACTCATTTCCCACATTGGCACATGTGGTATATGTGAGGCGATTGAAGATGGATGGTGGCACATTTGTGCATAACCCTTAAGACACCCTTTTTTTCCTTCCATTGTGGGAAAAATGCTTTTCTTTGGGTTGGAGGTGGGAAATAAATTTATTTATTTTCCAGCAAGGATAGAAAGTGGGAAATGATGTTTCCCACAAATTTCTACAAAGAAATGTCTGACAAATAATGGAAAGTGAGTTTCATGGGAAACAATGTTTTTTTCCCTTTCCTGTTTATGAATCCAAACAGGCCCTAAGCATCAGCATATAGTGAAGTGTGACTTCAACAGCTCATACTTACAGCTTGGAATCACCTGAGAATTACTCTTGACTCTTGATACAAATAAGACTCACACTTGTTGATTTTTATGATTGGTAAACTTACTAGTGGCCTGATTTGAGTTGCTGTGATGGTCACTAAACATGCCATTGGTCCACTTTACACGTTTTGGGGACTTGTTTACACAGATCCACATACACTGAAATACACACAAGCATTACTTTTGGTCATCAAATTTGCCTGTTTTCCCCGCGAGTAGTCTAGATGATATATTATCTGGTTTTATTATGATAAACTAGCCAATGGTCACTGAGTTGCTACTCAGTAGCTTCAGTTCATTTTGGATATATTTCTTTGTTCCTCCCAACAATTTATTTATTTATTTATTTTTTCAAGCTGAACGTTACCATGATCTATTATTCTATTCAGGATCATGCAGGGCATATCTTTGGAGTTGATTCTACTCCAATGATAGAAAAGTTGGAGCAATATAATGTCATTCTTGAGGTAAGTCTTTTTTTTTTTGTTTCCTTCCCTGAATGGTACAAGAAGTAAGTTTCTTAAATTTCATATCACTAAGATGCTGGCTTTGCTTTATCAGTGTTATGTTTTCTAAATATATCATTTTAACCAACCATGATTTATCTGTTCTAGTCTTTAAGAACAACTCAGCAAATCGGTGTTTGTATAGCGGATGAACCTGGCAGGATTCAGTGGAAAAAGTTGTTTTTTTCCTAAAATTTTTCTTGCCGTGGTTTTGCTGTCTTTCATCCACTGCATGACATCGTTATGTTGAGCTCCATGTATGGAGTGGGACTAGCAATGTCACGCCTTTCATTGACATATTTTCTTACATGAATCACCAAACACGTGCTAAATTATTGGTGCATATTGGTTCTGATGCCCAAAACTCACTGCTTGACTCAGGACATGGCTGAGTTGAAAATGTGTTGCCAGGCACCAAGTACTAACTCCAAACTCATCATAAATGAACGAGGCTATGTCAACCTGGCTGATTTTTTATTTTTTATTTTGGCTGGCGAGTTAACACAGCGGATTTGAACTTATGAAGCTTGAGTCGAGGTTTGGTTTCAGAACACTTTGTTTATCTGGCAACAGCCTATCATAAAACTTACAACAGCAAAGATATTTTGAACAAGACGAGATATGGGAAATTATTTGTGAGATGGATATGAATAGAGCTCCGAGGTCTGATGGTTTCACTTTGTCATTTTATTAAGATTGTGGGGACATCACTAAGGACAAGGTTATGAATTTTATGTGTGAATTCCATGGGAAGGCCATCTTGAATAAAAGTCTAAATGTTTTTCTTCCCTCACAACTCTTATTCCCAAGATTGAGGGGGCTGAGGGTATTAAGCATTTATGCCTATTAAGCTTGGTAGGAGGGGTTTACGAGATTTTGTGTGAAGTTCTTTCGTTTAGATTAAGGGAGGTAACAAGTCATTTTATTTCCCCCCAACAACGGGCTTCCATTAATTGCTCATTTGAGAGCTTGTATTTGGTACGAATTGGAGTTCAAATCACAATTATCATGGAATCGATGTGAATTGGAATTCTCAACCGTGTTTGGCAACCTATAATTGGAATCTATGGTAAGCCAAATATTGTGTTTGGTAGCCTGTAATTGGAATGCATTAGAATTTTGTAGTATATTCATATAAACTTGAATTTCATTAAGTAAATCAACTTTAATACCCAAAATTAGTGTATATTTGTGACATTTGATAAAAGTGATTGTAATAAGAGCATCGAGATATATACTTTGACAAAAAATGAGGATATTCTGAGGCCGAGGTGGGCCACAAAAGTGGGACCACTAATTCTAAAATGTTGAATTAATACATCATATTTTTCAACATGATGAAACCTATCATTTTACGGCTAAGTATCCACACACCGTGCAAGTTAGGAATAGAAAAATAGGAAATTGAATTAAGAGCAATTACTTATTGCAATCAATCCTTCAAATTTACATGAAATTGTGTTAGTCTATTGTGTGCTTTTTTTAAAGAATTGAATGATTTGTGACAACTACCAAAAAATCCCTTATGTAAGGCATTCTATATACTATCAGTAAATTTTGGGGCAACAATCAACAAATACGACGTAATATTTATTTCATGTCTTCTCACGTGATTGAGTGCTACTTGTTTTATTTTCTTGTTGTTTAATAAGTTTATAAAATCTCACTGGGCCTTAACTAAAAAGGTGAATGACTCGTACTTGTTATGACTAAGTTCATTCACTTCTTTGTAACATTCCTCTTATGACATATAAATTCTACGGCAATAGCTGATAAAACTAAATAATGTCTCACAACATTATAATACTACTGCATGAAAATTGTAAAATCCTTCTAATTTACACCAAATTGTGTTAAGGTGTTGTGTGCTTTCTATAAAGTATTGAATGATTTGTAAGTTGTAACAACTATAAGAAAATCCGTTAACTTATTAAGGCATTCTTCCTACTATTCGTAAATTTTCAGGCAACAACCAGCAAATACTGCGTAGTATTTATTTCATGTATTCTCACTTGATTGAGGGCTGCTTGTTTTACTTTCTTGTTGTTTTGATAAGTACATAAAAGCTCGCTGGGCCTCAACTAAAAAGGTGAATGACTTGTACTTATTATGACTAAGTTCATTTACCTCTTTGTAACATCCTCTTATGACATATATTTTAGGGCAATAGCTGACAAATACTACATAATGTATTTTGTGACATTATAATACAATTGCATGAAAATTGTACAAATTTAAATTACAATGCCTCATAAATAAAAAAATTCTAAATAATCAGGTGAATGATGCAAAAGTAATAAACATCTTAAGTAAACAACATGGTTTTCAATATCATCATTGGGAGGCATATTGGTTTGGCTAGAAAACAATACGATATGGGCATCGCGTATCAGTATCGGTCCGTATTGGTTATATATATATATATATATATATATAGATACTGATACGCGATGCCCATATCGTATTGTTTTCTAGCCAATGGTTAAAGAATTAAGAAAAATATCAGGAAAAAAAAAGAAAATAATGAAATACTCTAGAATCTATCATTTCTTTTTGTATTTTGGACATGCAACGATGGCGTATCAGACCATTCTTTAATGAGAATGTTGTCAGTCAGTTTGGCTTGTTGAAGGTCAACTGAATGGGCCCTAAGTGAACACAAATCAAGCATGATTTGGTGAATTAGGTTCCATTATTGAAATACAATAAAAAGAAGATAAAAATATAAAAAAGAAAGTGACGGTTTACTCTCCTTTCCGATTTTTCCCATAAAGGTCCACTTCGCTTCAATTTGTCGAATCCTATTCAAATCATTTGTTTTGATCCCAAAATTGGTCTAGATCTAACCTAAAATGAGTTTTTAAGCTCCCTCCATGGTTTAAATGAAAAAAGAAGAGGGGGTGTGTGAAATTTTCGGGAAAAAAGTTCAAAAATGGGCTTTTACGGGTGTATTGGTCTGTATTATCTAATACGGGCCGATACAGTCGAATATGGCTCAGTTTTTTCGTATCAGGCCGATACGACCCTGTATCACGTATTGTCTCATACCGATACAGATACGATACGGGTGTATCAACCAATACAATACTGATATTTAGATCTATGGTAAACAATGGAAACAATACAAGTTTTACCCTCAATGAGGCCTTGGAATGAAGAGCTTCACTAATTCTGTGTAGCAAGATGTCTACTTTCCACATAAGCTACAGTGATGTTTGTGATGCTCATTATATAATATACGCCGTAATAAGTACGGCTCAAGTGCATTCTTCTCATATATAAAATTCTCCCGTGTCTGCACAATTATTTATGGCGTCCTGGATATCCTTCAATATGTCCATGTAATCCTTCATACATGAGGTTATGTCATCTATCTAGTCTACCAGTTCCTTTGTGACTTGGCCTTTTTTCTTCTTCTGTGGTCTGGATAAGGATGACCTAGCATGTGCACTTTTAGCCATTCGAAAAACGAGTGATACATTTGGTAATGATGTAAGTTGTGTACCTTGTTCAGAAAATCTGACCTAGCTCTAGCATATTGGGTATATTTGTATGTGTCCGAGTCTAACGCATCCAAAGTGAGAATGGTAAGGTTTTTGGGCAATTCAGAAGGTGCTCATGACGTAGAGCCGACAACATGGTCATAACAAAATATTCTCATTAAACATTCAAAATGAGGGAAGGGGATGTTCCGTAGACCTTTCGCTTCACGGTATGGCCCACCCAAGCCAAGGCCTTACTTTTACTTGCACACCATGATTTTAAAAAAAGGGCAATGAAGGGCCTTCGTTCACCACACCTGAAGGAACTTAACAACGTTTAAGGGTGGGAGAAATTTGGTTGGAGGTGAAGGTAGTAGAGTCCCAAGAGAGAGAGAGAGAGAGAGAGAGAGAGAGAGAGGTGCATGTTTAGTTGCTTTTAAACAACCTTTCTATTGGTCATATTTTGGATCATTAGGGGAATCAGTGGTGAATGGGATTGAAATCACATCCTTTGGGAGATTTCAAAAGGGAGGATTTTGTGGTGATTGGATTCCATTTCATACCATTTCACATCTTTGAAACGACTTACATTTTTGCATCTCACACCAAATCATTGTTGCCAAATGACGCCTACGGGGGTGTTTTTTTTTTTTTTTTGTAAATGCCTATAAATTCATAATTATTACTTACCTAAGTAATTCTGGCACAAACACCAAGGTGGATGTTGACCCAGAGCTTGTTTGGGTGGAAAATAGATGCTAAAAATGAGGCAAAAAAATGGATTGTGTGCAAAAACTATGGGGCCCACCATTATGTATGCATATCATCCACATCGTCCATCCATTTTACCTGCTCATATTAGGGTATGAGGCCAAAAAATGAGGTAGATCCAAAGCACAAGTGGAACACATCACATGCCTTAGTGTGAATTGAACACCCACCGTTGAAAACTTCTTAGAGTTCATATAAGTTTTGGATCAAGCTAATACGTGTATTCTCTTCATCCATGTCTAGTGACCTTATGAATAAGATGGATGCAGATGCACATCCTCGTGGGCCCTAGAGAAGTTTCAGCTTTCAATGGTTGGCGTCATTTTGTGCCATGTTTCCAGTTGTGTGGTCCACTTGATGGATCCCACACAAATGACGTGTATGCGATCCTGATTCCATTTCTTGCATGCAATCACGTTTTCCTATGCATATGTAACGACTCGGAAAATTCTGTACTAAGATCCGAGTATCACCTCGATCAGAAATCACTTAGGATTAATTCTCCTAGAAATTAACCATAAGTTAGCTAGCGCTATGTTAGGCTGGCTGTGAAATTAGCACTGTTCGTTTTAAATACGTTTTGCAAGACTTAAAACTTGCAGAATCAATGACGCTATAATACCCTGAAATCTAGGATCCAACTCTAAACCTAGTTGTTCCTGGGAATGTTTGGTAACTTCGTATTGGATTGAGACCACACGTCGAAAGTCCGATATCTATAATCTCAGACCATTACGACCGCTTAGTTGGACTTGATCATCCTTTCGAAAATCAAGCCCAAACAATGATCTGAGACCTTTCTACAGAGCCCGGAGTAAAGAGGTTAGGAAAATGAAGATTTTTAGAAAATTAATTATATTATTATGAAATCTGGCACGGTTCACTTGTGCGTTATTTTTAAGCGTTCTGACCGTTGGAATTCGACCAAATTTCACCATTGGATCAGGAAAGTTGGCCCTTTCATGTCATACAGCTTGTAGCCCTGATTTAGGTTCAGTGACCGTTGAATTGAAATTGGTCCGCCACGGACAATCCGGATATCCAATCGGACTGAAAACTTAACTTACTAAAGATCCGAGGCTAGTGAGCTTAAGTCCGACCGCATTTGATCAGAGGACCTCCAGAAATGCTCCGTTGGATCAGAAAGATCCCGATTTGGGTATAACCTAAGTATATCTTGACTTAAAGTCTGTTTTTGTTATGTTTGGGCTTATAAAAGGGCCTTAAACCCTTAGCTTGCTTGCGAGGCGGAGCCAGACTTCGACGAGGACGAGGAGACGTTCTCATATATGCAGTTCTCAGGTGGGTTCATGTGAGCCTCGTCCTGACCAGCGGGGATTATTTTTGAAAAATGTATTGGATCATTTTGAACAGTTTATGTATGTATTTTGAGACACAAATATATGTATATTGCCCTGGGCAGAGCACGCATCATTTGATGATTTATTTTGAATTATATATGTGTTTAAGTCTTCCGCTTGCATTTTCTCAATATCCCTGAATTATGTTTGCTAATCTGGCTTGATCTATTCCATGTTTTATGCTCTAATACAGACAACATACAACCATCATCAAATATGTTGCATAAGTGATGTTTTGGAACTCGGGAGCCGAGTTATGCTCGACCCCCGAATTTCAGGGCGTTATAGCATAATTACTTGGGTTTTTCACTCTTTATCAAACATGGATAAAATGTCATAATAATTTATTTTCCACCCATTTACGGGTGGAAATAGAAAATCAAACACCCCCTAAAGATTGCCAAATCATAGATTTAATCCTCACCGCCAACGAATGCATCCATTCTAGAGTTAAAAGCACCACAACTAATGTATGTTGGAAAATAGATATGGAGAAGGGCTATGTTCGTGTGATTGGGATTTCTTATTTACTTTCTAAATAGGATGGGATTTGGGTATTGGTGGATTAGGTGGATAAAGGAATGCGCATCTTCAGCTTCTTTCTCAATCCTAGTGAACGGTTGCCACTTGGGTACTTTGAGAGGGTTTGATGGCAGCAAAAAGTTTAAGATTACTCATGGTTATGCATCCGAGTTGGGGTTTCTTAAAGGTTTTGCAATTGGATAAATAGAAACTGGAAATTCCATCTTCAGCTCATGGATGATACACTTATTATGTTTGAAGCCTCCTTTGAACAAGTGGAATAGGTGAAAAATCTCAGAACTATTTTATAGTGCTTTTCTTTGTTCATCTGACCTTAGATTGAATGTGGGTAATAGTGCAATGATGGGGGGTGGTGTCTAGCGATGCTAGCACTTGGTCTTTAAGTGATTGGATGTGGGTGCAAATGGGTCATCCTTTTAAACCTCATGTTATCACTTGGAGGTAATTTAAAGGCAAATTTGTTTTGGGATCTGGTTGTGGGGAGAATGTAAAAGAAGCTTGCCACATCAAATAGGAGGGATCCTTTGTTAGGAGTTAGGATCACCCATATCCAATTAACCCTCGTAAATCTCTTGGCCTATATCTCTCTCTGCTCAAGATATCGACAATTGTGGTTGGAAAATTAGAAAGTACTCATAGGAACTTATGGAAGGGAGTGGGGCATAATCACCTTATAAACTAGGACATGCCAACGCCCCTTGCAAAAAAGAAAAAAAGAAAAAAAGAAAAAAAAAGGAAAAAAAATGGTGTTGGAATTGGAGGAATAAATGAAAGAAATTGGACACTTTTAAGCAAATGGTGGTGGAGATCTAGAGAGTTGCCCAATGTTATTCGGTGGAATATTATCGCTACAAAGTATGGAATTCAGGGGGTACTTTCTCAAGAGGATGCAAAGAAGTGGGGGCTTGTAAGGAGTCATTTGGCAACAATGATTTTGGGTGAAATTGTGTTAAATGAAAAAAATGTAAGTTGTTTGGGAGGTGTGGGACGATGTGAAATGTAATCCGATCACCACGGAATCCTACATTTTGAAAATTCTCTTAGAGGGTGTGATTTCAATCCCATCTATCACCTATTCCTCCAACGACAAAAAAAAATGATTGTTGTAAATGTTTATTTAAGAGTAGCTACACACGCACCCGTCTCTCTCTCTCTCTCTCTCTCTCTCTCTCATAGCTCATTTCTATCTTCGTTGCTTCTAAACTAGCATTGGAACCCACCACCTTGCCATCTTTCCCTGTCGCTACGTCACGACTCACGAGCACTTCAAATTATCTGAAAAATTTGCGATTCTCAATTTGAATGCATTGAACTCAGAACCATACGAATATAACTATTATGCTAGATCTATGCTAGATTTTTCTGAACAGGGTATACAACTTGCATCTTCACCAAGTATATCGCCCATTTTTTTAATGCTTGAGAGTGTGTAGGTTAGGTCTTCCCCATTTAGACCACAGAAGAAGAAAGAGTAGGGTCAAGTCATACATGAATTTGTAAACAAGATGCATATCATTGTTTATGAAGGATTGCACAGACATAATGAAGGTTATATAAGATGTCGTAAATAAATACGTGCAGACGCAAAAGGATTTTGCCTACGAGAAGAATGTGCCTGAGTCATATTTATTGTAGTGTGCAATAAGTGTTACAAACATTATCAAAGTGCTCCTGTGGAAAGCACTTAACATGAATTGGGACATTAGTTTTTTGCTAGATATTTTAAGAGATTGAGGGCGGAATTTATATTGTTTCCATTGTTTACTTAGATGTTTGTTATTTTACGCTATTGACATGTATAGCTCTAAGCAATTTATGTTCCTCTTTTGCATCATTCACTTGATTATTGGGAGTTTTTTATTTATTTTATTTATAACTTGTTATAATTAAGATTTATACAATCTTCATACAGTTGTATTCTAATGCCACGAAACAAATATTACGTGCTATTTGTCGACTATTGCCCGTGCATTTAAATATCATGGGATGAATGTTATGAAGAGATGAATGAATTTGGTTATAACAAATAGAAGTTGTTTGTCTCTTTAGTTGAGACCAATGTACTTTTATGGATTTTATCAAACAACTAAAAAGTAAAGCGAGTGGCCCTCAAGTTGTTCTTAATTGAGTGGGAAGGTACAAAGTAAATAATATGCTATATTTTTTGGTTGTTGTAATAGAATTTACAGATTATGGGAAGGATGCCTTGCACAAGTTAATGGATTTTATGGTAGTTGTTACTTTAGAGGAAGTATACGGTGCCTTAACGTAAATTGGTGCAAATGTGAATGATTGATTGCAATAAGCTATGACTCTTCATTCAATTCTTATTTTCTATCCCTAAGCAACAACAGTGTGTGGGTATTTGACCGTAGTATGATAGGTTTCATTATGTTAAAGATAAGGAGTATCAATTCAACATTCCAGAATTAGTGGGCCCACTTTTGTGACCCCCATATGGCTCCGGAATATCCTCATTTTTTGCCAAATTATATATTTTAATGGGGTTAGTGCAATCATCTTGTCAAATGTCACATATGTATACTAATTGCAGAGTCCAAGGTGGATATTTTGTGTTAGATTATTCGGTGCTTTGAGGTCGTTTTTGGTCTAAAAGTCAATCTTTTTAAGAGCAAGCTCTTAGAAGTTCATTTGGTGGTGGGGGAAGTTAATTTGCTGATTGAGGAGTTTGGCCATCACTCAAGTTCTTTCCCTTCTTATTTAGGGCTCCGTCTCTGCATCAGAAAACTAGGTAGGCACCTTTGGGGTGTTGTTATTGAAAGAATGTAAATTGTCTCCTTGGAAAGGAAGACTTATTTCTCTCGGAGGGAGAATTACTTTGATCAAATTTGCTCTTTTGAACCTTCCTTTATACTTTATGCCCCTATTTCGCTGCCTAAAGTCGGTTCTTTTGAGAATTGACAAGCTGTGTAGGGATTTCCTCTGGCAAAGGGGAGCTTGGCATAGGAAATTCTATCTTCTAGGAGGAGGTTTGTAGGCCTTGAAGAGGGTGGGGCTGGAATTAGAAAGCTGGAAGAGGTTAACTTTGCTTTGTTGGGAAAATGGGTTTGGAGATTTGGGGTGGAGGAGGAAAGCTTGTGGAGAATGGTCATAGTCGACAAATATGGAGTTTCGAGGTGGGGTTGGTGGACTAAGGATTCTTCGATCTAAATGGCCTCTCTTTGCTGGAAATAAATTGCTAGGATGGCGGGTAATGTTCTCTAAGGTTGGGTTTTTAGTAGGAAATGGTGTAAGGGTGTAGTTTTGTGATGATATTTGGTAATTCGATTTGGATTCCAATTTGTACTTCTCAAAAAAAAAAAAAGAAAAAAGAAAAGAAGGGAGGTTCCTATGAGTATACTATAGAATTCCATTACATTCCAATTGCAGGTTGCCAAACACAATTTTTTTATTATATTAGATTCTAATTATAGAATGCCAAACATGATTGAGGATTCCAATAAACATCGATTCCATGGTAATTTGATTTGGATTCCAATTCCTACCGAATATAAACTCCCAAAAGAGCCCTGAGTTTGGAAGGCGATAAATAGGCTTGGTGAAAGCCCTATTCAAACAAGTAGGGGGTTCTCTAGTAAAGTAGGCTACTACATGAAGGAATTCATTTCGTGTGAGTGGATGGGTGGGGGTGGAAGGGGGGAATTTGAATTGCTAAGGTTTCTCTTGCTAATTCATTCCCCTCTTTGTTAACTCTTTCCCTGCAAAGGAAGTTAGGCTGATTAAAGGCTTGTCCAAGGTCCTTGGAGGCATTGTTGTGTTGGACATTGACCTTCATTGCAATGAAGGTCAATGAGCTTGGGGGACCTTGAAATTCTCTTGAGTATGTTGAAAAGGGTCTAAACTCTATATTGATGATAGCGCTCTAGGCCATAAGATTTGGAAGTGGTCCACAGATGGAAGATTCTCTTCAAAGTTGTTTTTAGTACTATTGATGGCTTAGTGCTAGTAGGGTGAGAGCCCCCCTTATGTGCAAATGTGGTAGAAGTCCACTCCTCCGAGAGTACAAGCTTTTCCATGGGTAGCTATGTCTAACAAGATCCTGAATCTTGAAAATTTGAGAAAGTAGCACTAAGCTTTGGAGCATTTGTTTCTTTTGCCGGGAAGAAGATGAAACTATCGACTGTATCCTTCTTCACTGCTTTCAGGCTAGAGTGACGGTGTGGACTATTCCATTAATGGTTCGCTGGATGATTTGAGAAATGGTTGGAACGCAAGGCCTTTTGGTACTAGTGGCCAGATACTTTGGAAAATGGTGCCCTTCATGATCATATGAGTACTGTTGAAAGAAAGGAATGGATGAGTCCTGAATAATAAGTTAGCATTTGTAGATGATGTAAAAAACAAGATGAACTTGATGCTCATGAGATGGCCATTGGTGAAGCCTTGATTTGAGGATTCTGTAAAACTAATCTAATCCTGAATTGGAAGGCAGTAATTAATGCTAGAGAGCTCAAAAACAAATCAAAACCTCAATGTAAGCCACCTCCTGTTGGCTTCCCAATACTGAATTTTGGAGAGTGCTCTATGGAAATCTAGACCTTACAATATCGGTGGAGTTTTGAGGTATGATAAGGGTGAACTACTGAAGCCTTTTTCTGGTCCTTGTGCAGAAGTGGCATCGAATGAGGCAGAAATCTTGGTGCGTGGGGTGGAGTTGAGTTTATACTCGAAGTCATTCTTGAATAGCTTAATCATCAAATGACTCTCTAAACGCCATTAAATGGGCTTCTATCTCTTTCCCGGGTCCTAGGGAACGACATTTTGCATTTTCAGAAGTTAGAGCTCTCACGTCAAGTGGGAGAGTTTTATTCTCCGTGTATTTCGAGGGATGCCAATGAGGTTGTTTATTCTCTTGCTTGTTCTTCTTTCTTTATAAAATTTAGTAATCATTTAGAAAATGTAAATTTATAAATATTGTTGTCTGCACTCATTGATAATCATTGTATTGAAAAGTTATTTTGAGGTCATGATGGTTTCTTATGTGCACTTCTGCTTGCCTTACCATCTGTATAAAGCAATAAACTGCTCACTGCAATCATAAAAAAAGAAAGAAAAAAAGAAAGAAAGAAAGAAAGAAAGAAAGCAAAGAGAAGAAAAAAACTGCTCACTGCTTTTGTTTTGTTTTGTTTTTTGTTTTCCTCTTCCCCAGAAAGTTGTAGAAATTCTGAAGAATCAGTCTACCCCGGGTGGTTTGCATGAGAATACATTCCTCCTTGTCATGGGGGATCATGGTCAAACAATAAATGGTGATCATGGTGGAGGAACTGCCGAAGAGGTCTAACATTGTACTCATTTCCATGCTACTAGAAGCTTATTTAGATTGTCAATGGTCAATGTTCAGTGCTGATGATAAGCTTACATTATGCAGGTCGAAACATCACTTTTTGCAATGAGTATGAAGAGACCTCCTGCTTCCCTATCACCCGAACTTGATACTTCCTCTTGCAAATTAGATCCGGTAATTTTCAACATGTCAGAACATGATTATCTATTATGCCTTGCCTATCAATTCTTAGTGTCTTGAGGATGACGAAATCCCTGCAATAATACTCTGTTGAAATCAAATATACTTCATATTCATTGGCAGACAATAAAATCATAAGTATTCATCATGCATAAGAATGTGCTTGATTTTCTGTTATGGTTTGGGGGAACTTAAATTTTTGCAAGGGTTGAAAATATATTTTATCCATGGTCTGTATGTTGGGAAAGAGGCTGTTCCTGTATGCACTGAACAATTAGTAAAGCTTCTATGCTCCGTATGAAGATATGTTAACCATTTTCTCCATGATTCAAACATTGAGTGGGAATGGAATCTTTTGGTTATATGATTTTAGAAGATTTTCTGAAGAAATTGCAAGGCCTTTGAATATATGAATGGATAAAAGCTCACTGGACAACCAAAGGTACCTTTTAGGAAGAGAGAAGGAAATTGTTAGCAGATTCAATGGCTAGGCATTTCTCACCACCTTTATTTGGGTGGTCAATATCTTTGGAGCATTTTTTCCTCTAAAACATGCAAAACTAGGGATATGTGCTTCAGATAGCATCTTCTGCTAATACTGTGACTATAGCCGCAACTTGGGTCTGGGTTGACCTGAATTGGGTCAGGTTGGTCATTTTGTCAAGGTCCTTGGGTCGGGTTGGGAATAGTCACATGCATTTAGTTTAGGTTGGGAATAAATAATCACATGTATTTGGTTCAGGTTGGGTTGGGTCATGTCAGGTTACTAGTTTGGGAGTTATTGCATGAATTTGGTTCGGGTCAGGTTGGGAATAATCACACGTATTTAGTATGGGTTGGGTTTGGTCAAGTTGGGTTGGGAATAATCAAATGTATTTGGTTTAGGTCGGGTTAGGTCAGGTCATTTTGGGGTCGAGTACAAACTACAAAGGAATTCAGGCTCCTCGTGTTGGAATTTGGGTTGGTTCCTCTTGAGTTATGGTCGGGCTCGGGGTTGACTGTCAACCCAACCCACCAACCCACCTTTGTTGCATCCCTAACCATGACCCAAAGACTTTGCCTTCTGGAGAGCATCTTGGATGGTTCTGCTAGTTCTAGTGTAAATTCTTTGTCCTTGGCTCCTAGTTTATTATTAAAAAAATTCCCCATGAAAGCAGCTTAATCACATTATTTGGCAATTCCATACTGGTAGGTTCTCTGGAGTAGTCATGTGCTCTTGAAAGTCTAAAAAGCCACTTGAGAACATCACTTCCCAGTTTAAAACTTTTTAATAGTTTGAAAGAAAGCTAATTGGATTAATGTGTTTTGACCATCTAAACATGGACAAAGGTAGTATTTTCAAAAGGCATTCTAATGAGGACATTACGTCAAGTATACCCTTACGTACGTATCAGAGGAGGAAGCGGGCCGTGCCGATTTTCCTGTAGCTAGGTGAGTACCCATGATTGTGCTGAAGATCCCATGTGCATGTGCGAGCATCTGGAAGACCCCATATTGGGAAGATGCACATGAGATGCTTTATGGAGTGATCCAAACCGTTGGATTCGAGGGACGCGACGATCGGGCCATTGATTGTTGATCGTCCACATCAGTTTTACACTTTAGCATATTTTAGGATTTAGTTTTTGATTATTTTATATTTGGACACATTATGAGTGTTTTAGTTGATTTTATTTAGACTAGGGCTATTTTCGTTAAAGTTTGCAAGACGGAGATTTTTGAAACTTCTTGGATCTATAAAAGAGGAGGGCGTGTGACCTCTCCCTCATTGAATTTCGTCATAAAAAAAAAGAAGAAGAGAAAAACTCTTGCTTTATTTTCCCATCTTCATGCGATTTGAAGATACTTCTATGTGATTTGGAAGGAAGATTGGTGCGAAGCTAATATTCATCAACAGAGGTGCAAGGTCTCTATTTATCCTCACACCATCTTCTATTTTCTTCCCCATCCAGTTATTTTCTTCAGGTTCTTAATTCTTTCATTCCAAATCTTTGTCTTCTCCCAAACCTAACTTTCCCATACCCATCCACAATCGAAACTCTAACCCTAAACCTAAAATTCCCAATTTTCCTACTTTTTCAAATTACCCAAACCCTAATTTTCACCCTAGGTTGTATTAGGTTTCCTATTTCGAAATAGACTGTATTTTATGCTAATTGGATGTCCCTACATCCATTAGATCCTAGTTTCTTTTTATTTAATGATCTCGAGTTACAATGTTGGTAGCTTAGGCTAGGATTATTCATGGTTTTCTTTTAATTTTCATGATATTTGTAATGATTATAGCGATGTTTATGTTTTTTTGTCAAATATCTTAATTCTGATATTTGATCTCACATGTTACTTTGTTCATGTATCGATCCTGTATCACATTTGAGGCATAAGCCTCAAGGTATGGCATGGCCTCAATACCTTGAGGCACACCCTTGAGGCGTACCGTCTCTGAGGCAAATGCCACAAATAACAAGTGGCAACCAATGTGGGGAACTTTTCGTTTCTTTTCTTAAGTGGTACTGAAGGACACGAAGATTTTTCATCGTAATAGTAAATAAAGAGGTAGTTTTCTTGAAATATTAAGTCTGAGAGATATTAATGTTTGTTCTAACAAAATAATTTAACGAATTTCTTTTCCAATTTTTTTTCCTAAGATTTTATTATTTCCTTTTAAAAAAAAAAAAAAATCTTTTCTTTCTTTCTTTAAAAAAAAAAAAGAAAAAGAAAAAAACAAGACGTAAACATATTCATGTATGCTAACACCTTCAGTGTGCCTCACCTCGCTAGAGGGCCATTTGCCTCGTGCCTTTTAAAACGCTGGACTGGTTGAGCTATGAAAATAGACCGTCATCTTTAGCTTTCATAATTAACAGACATTTCCATATGAACACCGGTACACTTGCATTTGATTTCAAATGTGCCCATAACATTTTCTTCAGGGCCATATTCATGCTCTACACAACTTTAAGTCACTCCATCATGAAAAACTCATTTTAGTTTTGTTCATGCGTGTGAAATAAATTATCACTTACAGGGTCCTTCCTTTTCTTAATATCTCTTCTGAACAGGATGGGAAGAAGATGTGCTTCAGCTCCATTCAACAGGTTAGAACTAGCTTTCTTTCCTAGATAGTGGATCTCGTGGATTTGCATTCATTCACTAAATTTGATTTGAATATTTTTCTATTATCTTTTGGATGTGCATTTCATTCACTGTTTCTACTTTTTGCAGCTTGATTTTGCAGTAACAATGGCAGCACTGCTCGGTATTCCTTTTCCTTTTGGAAGGTGCATCATAAGGATCTTGTCAATGTTAACTAGTTGTGATGATATTGTAGTTCTACATTTGGCATTGTTGTAAGCCTGTTGGAGTAGACTGCAGAGTAGACAGGGTCCATCATTGTTTTCCTTGGAATTCAACTACGAATCTCTTCTACAAGGTTGACAGAACAGCCAAGAGTTGTATGTCAAACAGTTCCTCTCCTTCGCTTAGATGTTTCATACATTCTCCTCACACCACAGAGGCTGAGGGTCTGAGGAATCAATACTCTGGCACCTTCACATCACATGTTTAATTTGTGATCGATATTTATTAAATCTTTGGCTCTTCCATGTTTTGTTTGATGGTATTTGCTCGTCGGCTTACGAAGTCTCATATAGAGTTAACGGCTTGTTTACTCTTGGGCAGAAGCAGCGGGTTGCAAACCCCTCTCCGTGTTTGGGGAAGATCCCCCTTCTTGATTGGTCTTCTTGTTCCCTTAATCTGGCCTATATTTTCGGTCTTTGGACCTTTTCTTTTCAATAAAATTTTCTATTACTGATCCAAAAAATTTTAAAAAAAAAGAAAGAAAGAAAGAAAGAAGGAGAGTTGGCAATTAGCTCATCTTTTTTTCTTTTTTATTTTTATTTTTCTAAATTTATTTGCTGAAACCTTTTGTGACCCATTATAGGGAAGATAGTTTAAGGTTGACCAATGAATCAGGTGAAACAGTAGTGATAATTGTGAATGCTGAAAAAGAAGAAGAAGAAAAGAAAACCCCTCGTATTGTATGGTTCTAGCATATAACGACCTAGCCTAAAAAGCCCATTTGTATTTTGAGGCCTTTGTTCAACAATCTGAGTTTCTCATCCTTTTATTAGTTGAACATATCACTCTCCATCCTTTGCTCAAGCATCAGATTTTTTTTTTTTTTTTTATTAATAATCTTTTTATTCCTTGAGGCCTTCATATTTCTTACCTTTTTTGAGGTCTTCGCATCTTTTGCCAATATCTGGACAAGTCATCAGCCAACAAACATTGTTGGGAATTGGGATAACAACCAGTATACATGGTCCTTGATTCTTTGCTACAACTATATTGCTTGGAATGTCAATTACCATCTCTTTGGAATTGAGCACTTGTTTGCATTTATCATAGACATGGGTAGTATTATTCACTTAGTGTTTCTTTTGAGGTTTTTCTGAGCAGTTTTGTTTGAAGAGGGAGGCTAGGCTATTTGGGGTGCTTAATGAGTGCTTCATGAGTTGATGCTTATCTGCTCTTTTCTTTATTTTATTTCAACTCTGTTAAAATGACCAGCATATACTGACAGGAAGAATTCTTTTCCAGCATTGGCCGTGTTAATCCTGAGCTATATGCTTTAAGTGCTGATACGTGGAATGGGCTAAATGATAATTCTACCAGCTGCAAATATGATTCAAATTTGGAAGTATGGATGCAAAACTATGCTAATGTCCTTTGTATCAATTGCTGGCAGGTAATTTGTTTTCCTTTTATTTTGGCATTTTCTATAATTGCTTAGTGGACTTTTTTGGGTTGAGTTTTTTTTTTTTTTTTCACTGAACTACCTGAATGTAATTGTTGACCAGTTAGGTGGATGTTTCTTGACAAAAGTGAAGAGCTGTCATTCTATTGGTAATAAACATGAGAAATGATTGGAATTTGGACGCCATGAAAATTGAGATTGCATTTGTTTTGATGGGCGAGAGATTTGCTTCTTTATCACCAAAAGGAATTCACCAACCGAAGATGCAAACAACTGCATAGACTTGGAGACTATGACACCTTCATAGCTGAAGTCTATAAAGTATGAAATAATATGCCCCCATAGCAGATACTGAACTTGGACACTTGAAGGTTAGTCAACCCATTAGTAATTGAGTTGGCCTCATATGAAATATCTAGTCCCCGAAGATGATAAGCATCTTGGCAAATGCATCCTAGAACCTCCAACGCAAGTTAGACATTTCGATATGCCTTTCTTATTATACATGAGCTCCCTTTAGTAAGCAAACTTCAACAAGTGAGATCAGACATCTCCATCTTCCCCGTAGGGTTTCATCATTTGCATTTATCAGGGCAACATTTATGCAAAAGGTGACACTGCACTTGTCCACACTCCCTGCACGACCTGCTTTGTTTTGGTTTTGCTGTCTTCTTCTTGATTTATTGACCCCACCGGTAGGGGATGACACTGTACCTGCAAAATCTATTACCCACTCTCAGATGACAGCCTTTGCTCAAGATGACTTGTGTTGTTTCCCCTTTTACCTTACCAAATCAATCATATTAACGGTGTATTTACCACCACTACATACAAGCAATGCAAGCTACTCACACTATTTTTATTTTTATTTTTTAATTATTATTATTTATTTATTATTTTTTGCATAACAAAAAGTATAAATTGTTCTACTACCATTAGCTGTAGAAGTTAGTACCTTAATTTTTGTTGTGGCATTGCTGGTTATCTCAGAAATGAAGTTGGTTACAATGTAGAAAAAATTGTTTTAAGGTCTTCATTTGTGATTTTTTTTGAAACTTGACAAATTTTATTAGAAAGCTCGCAGAAAGGAGCAAGGAATACAACACCACAAAAAAACAACACCAACAACACCCCTTTAGGCCCAACTCATTTGTAAATTCTAGGTGATTTCTTTCAGAAAAAAGCTCTAAATGTAAGCCTGTAATTTCTGATAGGATTTGTTATATGTTATTATATATGTTTTGGTCATGCTTCATTGATGTTATATTCAATCTATGCATCATTTTCTATTTCTTGATAAAAGGAGGGTTTTACTTTTGCAGGTGAAAAGATACATAGATCTCTATTCTGCATCATCAGTTATTGGATTTCCCAAGGAAGACTTGCTGCATGTGGCAGAAACTTATGCTCAAGCACAGACTAATTGGTCTAATAATATAAAGAACACAAGCGATGGTTCATTATCTGTTCTGCTAGGGAAAATTGGTGCATATTCAAACTTCCTTGCAAGTGTTGCTGAGTTAGCCCGCTCAAAGTGGACGGAATTTGATTTAAATTTGATGGGTGTGGGTCTCTGCATTTTGCTATTATCACTTCTCATCCAAATCTTTGCTATTAGAAGGGCAAACAAAGCATTCCAGATTATTTATCCTTCCATTGGAAATGCGGATTTGTCTCTTCGGTTCATTTCTGCTCTTTTTGTGGTGGCAATACGGGCGTGCAGTTTCCTCTCAAACAGTTACATTTGTGAGCTCTCATTCTCCACCTTTCGTTCCATATCATCTCATGAATGCATTTTGTCCACACCTACTAATTTCCATATCATCTTTATTTCTTGAGATCAGTGGCAGAAGGAAAAGTAGCAAACTTCCTTTTGGCCACAACTGGTATTCTGAATTTACGGGACTCAATCAAGGAGGAGAAGATGACAACAGAGGTGAACTGTGATACCTTTCTCCGTTGCTTTTTTTTTTTCCTTTCAATTTTGCTGTTGAGTTAACTATTGTACAAAGAATCTTGAATGCAAATACTAAGATCTGTTCTGTAAGATAACTCTACCTGGAACGTGTGCAGGCACTTGTATTTCTTCTACTAAATTTCATTCTTGGATTTAGCACTGAACTTGGATTATCAAAGCAGGCTGTTGGTTTAGCGTTTATGAACAGTTTCCCTTTAAGGATTCTTGGGATTGATGAAGGTCACTCCCTTTGGATGGTGTTGTCAGAGATTGTGCCAATGCTGGGTCTAATTTTATTGGGGTTCATGTTGTGTAGGAGTGCTGCTGGCAACTCTTGTTGGAGATTTTTGAAGTACCTTTTTATCATTGGGACCATTATAAGTTATATCCTCATTGCATTTCACTGGGCCTTAGAAAGTAATATACTGGCTGTTCCCATGGTGCTTGAAGGCATTGGCAGAAATTTTGTCCCTCGAGTAATTTATACTATTGGTTCTGGCCTAATATTGTTGGCATTTACACAAATGGTTGATAACAAAGAAAAGACTTCAGATTGCTCTGGGAGAACATTTATTGCAGCAGTGGCCTTGTTATCTGCATGGAGTTCAATGATTCTGATCCTATTGGGAAGACAAGGTCCCTTGGTTGCTTTGATATCCATAATTGGAGGTATCTTCTCATCATAGAATAATGTTGCATTGTGCTGTATGTTCTTCAGCACATTTATGGCTGTGAAAGGATCTCATTGAATGGAATCTCATGGATATCATGCAGCACTCCTTTTAGTTTGTCATTTGAAAAGGGCCAGTTTTTTATTTTATTTTATTTTATTTTATTTTTTTGCATTTTGTTCTCTTGAGTCACTAGAGTTTATTTTGATTGAAATTTTTTCATATGTTTAATTCTAATATTCTGTCTCATATTTAAGAATCATGGAACTCACGTCACATCAAAATTATGTTTTCTGTTGTCAAAAAACTTGGATGACTCCTGAATTATTTAAAGTCAAATTCTTTGAAAATATTCCAAAATGTCACTTTTAAGTGTCAATTTCCAAAAATATTTTGTAAACAAATAATTATTTTTGAGATGATAATGAAGAGTTTATCAGAGGAAAGTGCTTTTTGAGATGATAATGAAGCATTTTATTAGAGAAAAGCGAAAAGGCTTTAATAGAAGGAGAATCAACTCCCCAACGGAAAAAGCCTGATGGCTAAAAGCCTCCTTAGCTAGTGCCATTGAGGTGGAATTGGTCTGTCTTCTACTAATGAGGGCTGAAAACCTAATTTCTTTTAACTCAAAGCTTAACTCCCATGGTTTGGCACCTGCTTTTGCCACCCATGTAATCTTGGAAGCCAATTGGTCGCAAGCGCTGATGTGGAAGGGTTGTTGTGAGTTGGGCACCCGGTCGTAAATTTTTTTGCCAAGCAATCAAGAAATTTTCCATTTCAAATATGATTGGTAAAACATGATTCATATAACTGATGTTGAGTAGCTGGAAATGGCAATGATAACGGTGGTGGCGGCGATGATGATGATAAGCGTTAAAAATACCATTTTTATATTAAGATTGTATTGAAATGATTCATCTGTGGCAGGGTGGTGCATCATAAGGTCGCAAAAAATTGCATTGAAGGACACCTCAGATGGCACCGTTGGAATCTTCGTTGCTGATCCTCTGTCTGTAGCCCAATGGAGCCTTCTAGCTGTGTGTTTATTTTTCTATACAGGTCATTGGTAAGATTCATACCAGTTGGTTTTCTTGTGCCATAACTGATTCCTTTTGGCAGCTAAACAGTAACTTCTCCTATTGCTTCTCAGCATAGGTTAGTTTATTGTTTCGGTGCTCTATTATGTTTACTGTTGTAGTGGGTCTGAGGATTAGTGATGCTTTTGGTACTTCTCACGGAAAGACTACGATATCATACATTTCATTAGTTTGATGGTCATGGTTATAAGTAAGATTATATATTTTTCTATTTTCTTTCCAAGTATGGTTTGCAATTTCTTTGAAAGATCTTTGGTGGTTATAAAATTGTTATTGAGAAAGGTTACAATTGCTCAAATTTCATTGAATCGAATGATGCTGTGAATTACTTGAAGCTATTATATGTACTTTTAAACAAGTCTGGAAAACTTGACATGGGACTTTGTCCAGTAAGAATACAATTACACACATGCAGGCATGTGTTGAGGGTCAAATATTGCATATTAGACCCCAAATATTGTCTGGATTTACGAACATAATATTGTTTAACGACCGATTTAATCGTGTTTATGCTGCAGATTGAATTTAGGAACTTGAGCTGAAAAAGGAAGCTTAAAGCATGGAATTAACACTCTGATGACACCAAAGGCAAGGGACGGACTCCAGGGGACTAAGATCGACAGATATGCACGCCAGAGACCCAAGGAAATCAAGCTATTTACATTAAAAGGCCCGGAATTGGTCCAAAAATGCAAGATCACGGGGTTTCCACCATCCGTTCAGCTCGAAACTTCATACGTGGCCTGAGGACCATAAATTAACCGTACACGTTGAATTTCAGTTGTTGGATCCCTGTGGAAGTGGCCTAATGGACAGATCAGCCCATAAACCATTGATTCTGGGCCCACTTGGTAGTTGGATATGCTTAAAAATTGGTCTCGACGGTTTAATTGATATGGAAAAATGGATGGACGGATCAGATTTCTTACATGCATCAATCTAGGAGCCACTGTGCGTACGTGGAAGTGCACATTGGCTATGCACTCGCAGTGCACCGAGCAAGGGAGAACGGTCAACTTGGCGTTTGACCGAGAATTTGTGCCCGCAACAGAGAGAGCTCTGTTTCAAGAAGCGGATGGCTGCGATCGTGTAGTGGGCCACTATTTGAGGTCTTTCGGATGATCTGGACTGTTCAGTAGACTTTAATGGCCCAGATAATGCAGGCCTAGGAGAGCGAAACTGAAGAGAGCAGCATGATCGAGTTTTCACCGTGTAAACGCAATTCGGACGGTTTACTGGAAACTCGGTGGGTCACACCGAATCCACTACAAAAGCGCCCAGTGTCGAACGGTTTTTCGACGTGAGTCCATTGAACAGAGTGGATCTCTTCTTTAGTGATGATCCGGGGCCGTTCGAGCATCCCAGCGTAACTCGTTACGCACGTATGTGCGTAACGAACGTCTGATTGCGGTGGACCATACGGCTTTCTTGATTGTGATCGGTCAGCAAATCCAGACCGTCTATTGTATCCATACAAGGAGTCTGACCAAAACCTCGGCCTCCCTTGCAACTATGCATTCAAATCAAATCACTAGTGTTGGAGTTTCTGCGGACGTTGATTCATGCAGTGGCCCACCAGGAGTTCAGATCTTCTTAAAGATTGCTATGGTGTGCTAAATCAACCCTACATAGCCAATGGACGGCTCTGATGAAGTGTGAAGTCGCTAAGTGGACCCCACCGCCTTCAACCACCACGAAAAAGGAAACCTTTGTTTCGCTGCTATTATATGCAAAGCATAGTTACGTAAAGCTACACCGACCGCCTCTCCTGGCGTAAACACAGCAACCAACCTCCTTGTATAAAAAGGGGAGCGGAGAAGCTTGGTGGGACGGCTGGAGAGGGATCATCTACAACGGGAAGCTTGACTGTGGGATGGAAGCTTGGACGTGAAGTGCAACAGAAAGAGTTTGAGTTTATTTTTCCTGATTTCTTTCTATGAATCCCATGGAGTTTAGTCCATCCATGTCAGGCTAAACCTCTTAGCTAGGGCTAGGAGGTGAAGCTTGTAGTAAGATGGGAGATTTTATTTTATGTTTTCAATTTAATTTTAATTCATGAATTGACGTTGGTTTTAGTTGATTATTATGAGAATGTTTTTAGTTCTTAATAGTCTGTTGTGACTGAAATTACAATGGGTTTGCAATGGCTTTGAGCATGTCCTTTTTCTTTCCATGTTTATGACGTCAGGAAGCCCTGTTGTTCACCATAGTCTCCTGGGCATGGTCGGATGTTGGGACCCTTCCTAACTTTCATAACATGTTGATTGGTTGGTAATTAGTTTAATTCTGTTGTTTGCCATAGTCTTTTGGGCATGGTTTGGTGATGCAATCCATTCTAATTCATATACCTTTCATCTCTTTGAAAACTAGATCAATGACAGTTCAGTAATTTTCATGATTTTTGATGCAAGTATAAAGATCTCCCAGATCTCTACAAGTGGATCCTCTGAATCCCTAGTTTCCTTACCTCTGATTTCTCTTATAAGTTTTAGATTAATAGTTTACAATTATTCATCAATTTATAATTTAATTTAGAATTCATCTTATTCTAGTTCAAATCCTACTTAATTTTAGATTACGTACAGTTTCAGTCCCTTGGGATTCGACCTCGGTCTTACCGAGTTATTACTACATCATAACCCTGCACTTGGGGAGTGAACAACATGCTTTCAAATCCACATGGTAAAATTATAAAAGGAGTATGGGTTAGCTGCCCACAGTTTGTGATCAACAAATTGGAAAGATTGGAAAGGCAATTTCTGTGGCAAGGATCAGAAGGTAGTCATAAATATTATATATTGGAACAGGAAGAAGTGTATAAATCCATTAACAATGGGGGTACATGTATAAAATCCCTCAAGTTGGTAAATGAAGCTATGCTTGGAAAATGTCTATGCCATTTTGGGCGAGAAGAAAATTCTTCAGTTGGGAATGTGATTGTTTTGGTCTCCAGGGTGTACTAATCCAACCTCAGGGTATAGAAGCTTGGGAAGGTTTTGAATGTGGAACCCTCAGGGAATTGGATTTGAGCTAGGATAAAAGCAGGTTATGAAGATCTGGGAAGATGAATGGAATGGTGTTGGCCCGCATTACAGCAGATTCGCCTCCCTCTACAGTTTAGTGCCTCAACCTCAGAAGTTGCCGACTGCTACGAAAGAATTGGTGGTCAAATTGTGTGGAATATCGTGGGCAATGCTCAATTCTATCGATCAACTTTTCTTTATGTGGCATGCAGAGTCTGGAGGTGCTCTTGGAAAGAGGAAATGGAGAACTCTTCTGTTAGCTGTTCTATGGGCCATTTGGGGTGAGAGAAACAATCGCTGTTTTAGGAATAGGAGTGTGTCCTCAGCAGGGGTGTTCTCGAGGGTTCTTGTTCTCTTTAGAGATTGGGCTCCTTAGCTTCTATTCCTTTGGGTTTTTAGCCAGACTTGGGTCTGGTTGCTGTAATTTTCTCTCTTAGGTGTCCCCCCCCCCCTGCTTTTTTTCATTCTCTCTCTCTCTCTCTCTCTCTCTCTCTCTCTCTCTCTTTTGTAGCCTTTCTTTTCTTTTAATAATATTCTTATCTTTCAAAATAAATTTAAAAATTGAGGACTCGAAAATCATCAGCTTGGTTATGCATAGTGGCTCCACCCAGAGTCATTGCCTTCTCCTAGTTAGAAAGACTTGGACATTGACAATAACCTAAGGTATTAGATAAAAGTAAGATATTTGGGATCCATCTCCCCTTGTCTGAAGTTTCCCGGTTAGCTGAGATTTTTGGATGTAAATCTGATTCTCTTCCAATCTCTTATCTCGATCTCCCTCTATGTGTGGGGAAGCCTTCACTTGTGGGATAGGGTTATGGAGAGGTTGGAAAGGAAGCTTTCTCCTGGGAAAAGTAAGCTTCTATCGCTTGGTGGAAGAGAGCTTCTAGAAGTGTATTATTGGTTGTAAGTATGCATCTTAGATGGGTTGGTGGATTAGGGAAGCATCCCTTCATCACACTTCACATGTTTGGAAGGCCATTGCTAGGCTTGCTCCCAAGCTTCTCAATGTCTGAGTTTCCCTGTGGGGGATGGGGTTATGGGTCAGGTTTTGGTACTATATTTGGCGTGGGGAGTCCCCTCATAGGTCAGATTTCCCTACGTTTTCTGACCTTTACTCGAGTCCAAATGTCTTAGTTGATAATTGCTCCTTGTATTCTGGAGATGGAGGTGTTTGGGTCCCTCCTTGCCCAGGAAACTTGTCAGATGCCTGAGATAGATGACTTGATCTGCATTCTCTCTTGGATATAGGGCTGCAGCGTAATCCGGAATTTGACTCTCTGGTATGGTGGCTCAATAAATCTGGTGCCTTTTCAGTGAAGTCGTTCTACTCCCTAATCTCCCGCTCTGGCTACCAGATATCCTGCAGTCACACTGGCGTGGTGTGGTTCTTTGGAGCCCCTCCTAAAGTGGCTGTCTTTGCTTTAGCTGGCGGTTTGGAATAGGATTCTGACGATTGACAATCTTTGAAAGATGGCCATGGTGCTTCCCAATATTTTCCTCTGCTATAAGGAAGCGGAATCTGTGGACCACCTCCTTATTCATTATGACCTAGCTTCTGAAGTATGGAGCGGTGCGTTGATGAAGTTTGGTGTTTCCTCGGTGATGCCTTCTTCAATTATTGTTCCGTTTAGCTTTTCGCACTTAGGAGGGCTGGGGTAAAAGGATAATCATAAATGGATGGTAGCTCTGCTGGTGGTCATTTGGTCCCTTTGGAGTGAGTGGAATGATCGTTATTTCCGGAATAGGTGTTGTTCATCTTTGGCAGTTATTAAAGTCCATCAATTCCTTTTGGATTAGGCGCCTTAGTCGGCTTGGTTATATCTTTCTCCTCTTCCCTTACTTTTTATCTGGTTTTTTTTTTTGGTTCCTAATCTTTTGTTTGCCTCTTTGGCCTGAATGAAATCACCTTTTGAAAAAAAAGAAGAAAGAAAAAAAGAAGAAGAAGTTTTAGAACACCTTAGAGTACTGACTTTTGAGAATCTTTTGTAAACCTACAAAGCCACAACTCAACAATTTTATCTTGATTATGTTGCATTTTCACAATCGAATAAAAACAGCATGATTCGAACCAGTTTCTTTGACATGGGACGGTCACTGAGTCACGTATAACGTGGCAAGCTAGGAACGAGTTGAGTACCTTTTTATAGTGCAAGGTTTCTGATTTTTTCAACCAGTCCTGCTCAAAGATGGGTTGACTCGCACCATTCATGAGGCAACTTTGAGAGCTTTCTGAGCTTTCCTTAAACACTGAACAAAGTTGTTTTTGTTATTCTCTAGTATCTGGTTAATGTTTGTAACCCAAACAATTTTTTGCAGGTGCACCTTTGATGGTCTCCGTTATGGTGCAGCATTTATTGGGTAAGTGCAAATTACGTTTCAGAATTTCTATTTAATCAACTGCATACTCTTCATGTTAGTTTTACCGGGTTAGGCTTTTTGTCTCCTATTTGTCCTAATGACTGTACAAATATGCAGCAGCTCCACAGTGCAGACTAAGGTTCTTCACATTTTGGACGAAGTTCTAACTCTATTCATTTACAGGTTTGATGATTTCAACCTCATTCGCCAAGGGGTCCTTCTTGCAATCGATACATTCGGGATTTCTCACATCCTTCCTGTTTTCAGTCTTCCATTTCTTGTTGCAACCCGATATCCATATTCTACGTGTGACCGAGGAAAGGAAATATTTTTCATGAACTTAACTCAGGTAATTTCTTTTTTTCTTTTTTTTCTTCTGGAATCTGCTGTTGTATGTTTGGAAGAATTCATTCATTTATCATCATAACCTTGTCCCATCTATATTTGTGTTTGCCATCAAGAATCGTGTTCCACCAATCATTCTTATCTAAGGTCTCACCCTCAGTAAGTGAACAAACCTTCATATCCTTTCTCACCACCTTCATCCAAGTGTTTTAGGTTTTCCCATGTCCTTTTGAGGCCTTTCAACCGTAACTGAAGTTCCCCTCCTTACTGGGTCCCTCTCCTGTTCTGTAACATGGCCTAACCATCTTACTTGGTTCTCCAGCATTTTATCTCATACTGGGGCTATTCAAAAGCTGCTTCGGATCTTTTCATTCATTACACTCACAAATTATCCATGGTTTATTATATTACCTTCAGACAAACATATTCCCCTAAAGAAAGATAAAATATTGATGACTCCTGGCATATAACTAATTACAGGTTGTGTCCTCCCCACCTTTTGGAGAGGGGGAAAAAAAAATCCTTGCATATAACTAATTTCTAGATGACAATTGAAAATGTTTTTCTGTATCAGTCCACTTGACTCTTAAGATAACGTTTGGGAATCGGGAACATTGGAAGCCTGTTGGTGCTTTTACTCAAACAAAGCATAATAAAATGGAATTTGAAGCATGTGTAATTGGATTTTTCTGCCTTCTCATTCAACCCTTTGCGTGTTGTTTTTTCTGTTAGTTTTATTATACTGTGTAAGAGGCTGGATCTAATACAAAGCTTTCTACGTAAGCTAGACATACAAAATACATGCAATTACATCTAAGTGTGCTCAAGTTCACGATGTAAGTGCATCTAAGTTCATCAAAGTGCAATTCACTTGGATTCACCTAAAAGCGAATACAAGTGAATTGCACTTAGACGAACTTAGACACACTTTTAATACACTCAGATGCAGTTTCTACACTAAGCTTAACGTACAGAGCTTTGTATTGGATCTGGCCTCATTGCGTAATTCGTATGATATCCTAATTTACACCTACTGTTTCAGGTGTTTTTGATATATGGACTCATTACTGCTGTGACAACTACATTCACAATAATATGTGTGACAATTCAAAGGCGACATTTGATGGTAAGATCTCACCCTGGATTTGGTGTGGTTTTGTATGATTGTTGGATCGGACATATAGCATAATTGGATGGGGCTGTGTTGCAGCCTCGAGGTTGCTGGTCCAATTGGATTGTGAAAACAAGGAAAACATCAATCAAAGAAAGGGATTCGTCCTTGTAAATCGGTGAATTTAATTATATATATCAGTCAGACTTTGTTAGAAGAGGAAGGCACCCGTAATTTGACATGAGAAGTTTTGAAAGCAGGCCTATCAAATAAAACTGTTTGATTTGAGAAGAGGTGATCGCTAAGGTGGATAAAGAGAACCACCAAGAACAAGCGAAAGGGAGGGAGATAGGCAGTTAGAGAATCCATTTGCTTATTGTGAAAATTTGGCACCTCCAATGACAGCTGCAAGAAACTCTAGCTACCTAAAAGGTTAAGGGCCTTTTTGGTAGACGGAAAAAAAAGAGTTAATCTGATTTTAATCATAATTATGAGTTAGAGATCCTTTTTCTTTAAAGATATCATGATTGTTGGTTATCAAGATTGTTTTAATCCTTACCAAATAGAAATACGATTTCTAATACATAATTTCAATTAACTAAAATGAGATGAACTCATTTTTAGGTGTCTACCAAAGGGGCTCTAAAAGAATGTAAACTTAAGACCAACTACATAAAAAAAATGGCGACTGTCACTAGTTGCATTAAGCTTCAAGAAGTTGCATTTTCTGCCATAAGTTACAAGTTGTTTGAGGCACAAACTGACTGGTTGGTTAAGCATGGTTCGCCGTCTAGGGCCAGCATTCGCTGTTGACTGAAAACAGCCAAGCTAACCAGTCACCTGGCTTCTCAGACAGGTCACTGGATCCTGGCACTGGAAACATGGTATTAAAAAATGGTTACGTAGGCCAATATGTAAAGAAAATAGTCACTCCCATTATGCAATATAGTGGTGAATTGGTCCCATATGGCCGTGATAGCCGTTACAGGCAGATACAGCTATAAAGGGTTTGCTTTGAAAGTTTTTATTTTCAGTTTTTTCTTCTTCTTCTTTTTTTTTTTTTCCACTTCTTTCTTTATTTCAATCATGAAGGAAGCAGAGAAATCACCTTTAAACTAGATCTAGGACTATTTTGATGATCAAAACACAAAATTTGAGTAGGATTTGTTGAATCAAGTGAAGTGGACCATTTTGGTAAATATTAGAAGGGGTAAACCATCAATTTTAATTTATTTATTTTTTAATTATTATTATTATTATTATTATTTTGTATTTATATGCAATGGGCCGTAGTCCACCATATGCTTGTCTTTTTTTTATTTTATTTTATTTTATTAGGGCCTATTTGGTTGAATTTCAACAGGTCAAGATGACATTGCCCGTTTCACAAATTCAAACAGGTTCTTAGATCCAAAGTAAAACTCTTAACCTTATGGCAGGAAAGTAGTTTGGGCAGCAGAAACAGTAGGGCCCTACCTCTTGTAGAAAACCTATCCACAAGTCAGGGTATTTGCAAATCTGTATATGGTGTTTATCTGGTGCATTCGTGCCTTTGTTTGTCTTGCCAGCTTTCCTTTTAGTTGTCTCACCAAGCACCCTGATGCCAATTACTAGAACTGAGCAATGCACGAAGCATCCTTCCCTGCACATTAATGGTGCAAATGCCAGTCTAAATGATACCAACTCAGTTATTTATTTATTTTTTATTCATTGGCTCATCCGCTCCAACCACTCTGGAGCTTTGGAATGTTGTTTGAACGTCATTGCAATTTAGGAAAAACAAGGGCAAGCAAAAAGAAATAATATTTTGAAACTTTGGGTGGTGGTATGTATCATATTTTATGATGGATTTGTTTTTCATTGATATGCATAATACTTCATTGTCTTTTTTTGCTTGCAGGTGTGGGGATTATTTGCTCCAAAGTATGTTTTCGATGTGGTGGGCCTCATCCTAACTGATGTCTTGATTTGCTTGGCATCACTCTATTATTTCTGACAAGTGGGTTTGATACACAGATTGGATCTGAGAACGGTTTAGCACTGAGATAACTGGCACATGTTTTTTGTTTTTTTAAAGTGCCTAATGTAATCAATTTTGATTTTTTGATTAATGGTGTTTAAGCCTGGAGTCATTTTCTTTTATGAACAGAGAGTCATTTTATTTATATATTGTATTAGTCATTTTATTTATATACTGTATTGGCAGGTCAAACCTGACAGTTCATCTAGCAGGTTTCACTATGGGCAGACCATGTCCTGAAAATCTCCCCACGGAATGATCACGACTGCCTGAGTGTGCAGACACCTCTCACCTTCAGAAGAAGGGGCTGTTGGATATATCTTGTTTTAGCTTTCCATTTGCAGGACACCAGTTTGTTTAGGATCCGCTAGCCACGATGAGTTTTGGGGCACATTACCATTTCATCCTCTCTCTGATTTGGGTTGCCCAGCAGGTGGAGCCTCACGTTGGGTTGTTTTGGATGGCCATTTTTTTAAAACATATTACATCAGTCTACCATCACATCACCCGAAATCCATCCATTCATTCCCAAGCAAGAAAATCTTGACCTTGGCTTCCCTATGTTGATTTTCATTTCCTGAAATGCATGACCATCTCTTCTTGCAGTACTGGGTTTCTTCTCAAACCTGGAAATCCCTATTTCACACTTATATTAGCTCCTCTATCATGGCATTCTGTGTGATTGCTTTGTGACATTCTGGCGTGGGAATTCCCACCCACCACTGAAAATTCTAAACGAGTTCAACGGTGCAATGGGAGCATTTTATGGAATTCCAACCAAGGAAAACATGTCAAGAGCATTGCTAAATGGTAGCATGCCTGTCTTCCTATGAAAAATTGAAATCTGATAAAGAAGCTGAACTCATCAAATTGGGGTGTGAGGATATGAAAGGAGGAAAACAACCAATAGGATGACGGAATGAAAGGCTGCTATTTTGTTGGGCTCGTCTTTGTGGGAGGGGAGGCAAGGCCAGGCCAGGCCAGGCGGACGTTGAATGCATCAGCAATGTGGTTCTTTTTTCTAGACTTTCATCCTCTAATTAAGGCTGCTTTCTTTTGAATTATTGGAGACGGTCAGCATGCCAGGGTTTGGAATGATAGATGATCTAGCAAGCCTTTAATTCAATTTGTTGGGGATTTTTGACCTGCGGAATCACACAGATCTAGATCTAGGATAGCAATCCAATGACACCAAGCACACAAGAGAACACAGATTTAACGTGAAAAATCCTTTTGGAAAAAAACCACGGCACAAAGCGAGAGATCTCCACTATGAAAGCATCAATTACAAAAAGAAAGGACTTACCCGATTCGAACAACCTCGAATCTCACCCTTGCTACACCCTTTAGAAATCCTAGAACCCCTTTAGAAAGCTTTTGTCATACTTAGAAAAGCCCTAGGAACATCTATTTATAGTTTAGACAACTTTCCTTTCTCATCCCGGTTGCGAAAGGATTCAAATCCACAGTTTCGCGCAAAATCGCGGAACAAACTGCGTAACCTATGATCGGTCTTAGCTATCCTACGACTGGTCGTAGCCCTTCCATGACCGGTCGTGGCTCTTCCACGACCGGTCGAGCAACATGAAAACTTGAAGATTGAAGGCTTCTCCTCAACAATCTTCACCAAGTCTTTATTCTTCAACCGTGTAGCTCCTTGACCTCTTCTCTTATTTCTGTATCTCATCATAGCTTAAGATCACATTGACCAATTAGCGCCAATCAAGGATCTAATAGATACCTACTATACCGTCGGTGCGAATATCTCTGAGAAGCCGATCCCTTCTCTTTGAGCATAACCCTTCGTACCAACCTCGCTGTGTATCTATATTGTATCCTCCTGAAGACCCACCTACATCCAACCACTCTCCGGTCCACTGGAAGCTCCGCCCGCTCCCAGATGTCGGTCCGGTACAACGAATTTATCACATCACCCACAGTCACCTTTCACTTTTCAGCAACAAGCTCACCTAGAGCCATCTGAATAGAAGATGAATATCCTGCAATATTGAAGTCGTTCATGTACTTCACCGATGTCCTGCGATCATGCCGTGTGATTCTTCACACAGGTGGCTACTCTACCTGCTATGTATCCCAGTCCGCGCGTCTCAGCCTTCCTGTCCTGCCTGCTCATGTGACCATGTTCAACTTGCCACACACGTGCAGAGGTGGAATCCGCTACATCCACCATAGCTCCACCTTTTGAAGTGCTCCCGATCAACTTGTACAAGTTACCGAGTCGTTGCGCTTTCATGATTACCCGTGTCTCCTTGGATACTTTAAGAGCACCATCAATACCTGTGTACTTGCATCCTTTTGCCTCAAGCACACCAAGAGAAATCAGATTCTTCTTCAAATCAGGAACATGCCTCACATCTGTCAAGGTACCCTCCACCCCATCAAACATCTTGATGCGCACAGAACCAACAGCCACAACATTACAGGCAATATCATTGCCCATAAAAACCTGTCCACCATCGCACTCCCTGTAGATGGTGAACCAACACCGATGAGGAGTTATATGAAAAGATGCCCCTTTGTCTAGCATCCACTCATTCTTACGATTATCGTATGATCGTCTAAGCGAAAATACAGATAAAACATCACCATTACATCCACTCGATCCATCTGACGTGACAACATTGGCCTCCCTGCATGAAGCCTCAGAATCTTTCCTCTTCGATTTAGGATTTTCATAATCCCTCTTCACATGTCCTTCTTTCTCACAATTCCAGTACTTTACCTTTCCTTTGCCCTTGCCCCTGGATTTGGATCTAGAATAAGAAGAACCTGTAGCTTGTCCAGAATTTCTACCCACTGTAAACAGTGCATCAGAAGACGTCCCCATGTCGCTATTCAGTTGTCTCATAGCCTTCCCTTGAAAGACTGAGATAACAGTATTGACACTCAGGGTTTTATTCATGCTGCACATAGTGTCCTTGAATGCCTCATAGGACGCCGGGAGAGAATTCAGCAACATACATACTTATTCTTCATCTTTCATCACTTCCTCCATATCTAGCAATTTGCAAACCAATTTATTAAAGTCGCTTATGTGAGCCTCCAGATCTCCGCCCTCTGCCATCTTGAAGTTATACCACTGCCGCTTCAAGTGTAGGCGATTTTTCGAGGATTTCTTCGCATAGACATCCTCTAATTTCACACAGAGCTTAGCCGTAGTTTTCTCCCTCATGATATTGTAGAGAACCTCATCTGTGAGACATAAACGGATCGATGATAAAGCCTTCTTATCAAGAGTATTCCATTCATCATCAGTCATAGTAGACTTCCGCTCCTCAAGAGCACCATCTTCGCCTTGCTTGGTTAATAGGCTAATCATCTTAACTTTCCATAACTCAAAATTATTTTTTCCTGAATACTTCTCAAACTCATACCTGACACTTGCCATTATTACTAATCCCTCAGATTCAGATCTGTTCCCCAACTTTAGCTCTGATACCACTTATTGGGGATTTTTGACCTGCGGAATCACACAGATCTAGATCTAGGATAGCAATCCAATGACACCAAGCACACAAGATAACACAGATTTAACGTGGAAAACCCTTTCGGAAAAAAATCATGGCACAAAGCGACAGATCTCCACTATGAAAGCATCAATTATAAAGAGAAAGGACTTAACCGATTCGAACAACCTCGAATCTCACCCTTGCTACACCCTTTAGAAATCCTAGAACTCCTTTAGAAAGCTTTTGTCATACCTAGAAAAACCCTAAGAACACCTATTTATAGTTTAGGCAACTTTCCTTTCGCATCCCAGTTGCGAAAGGACTCAAATCCACAGTTTCGCATAAAATCGCGGAACAAACTGCGTAACCTACGACCGGTCCTAGCTATCCTACGACTGGTCGTAGCCCTCCCACGACCGGTCGAGCAATATGAAAACTTGAAGATTGAAGGCTTCTCCTCAACACAATTCCCCCTCATAACTTGGGCCAGTCACTTCAATCAACTGTGGATGTCTCTTAGGGGGGCTTTTGGATCTTAAATTGCTTAAGATAAGTTACTTATGACACAAATAGCTTATCGTAGTTTCTACTTACTAAGAAGACAAGTACGATTTGGTAAAAAACATACTTATCAACTTCTCCTCTTTCATCACTCCTACTCCTCTCTTCAGCAACTTATGAAAAGTAAAAAAGCTAAAAAAATTACTTGAAGTGATTAAAAAAATTACTTATAATTAATCATAAACCAAATTTATTTGAAATGAGAGAGAGAGAGAGAGAGAGAGAGAGAGAGAGAGAGAGATTTTAGTGGTTGGTATCATTGATAAATTGAGAAGGCGAATATTTTTTTAGGAGAGTGGTGAATGGATGGGTACACGCCCAATGATACTTTGCATAATCTTTTGTTAGTCTCTTCTCCTTGTGTTTTAGAGTGTGCGTGGTCGCACCAAGTTTCACAAAATTTCGTGATTTTTCTTTGTTAATCAATGCAGTTTGGTGCAAAATTTCTTAATATTTTATGAAAACTGGTGCAACCAAACGCACCCTCATCAAAGAAGGGAAAAAAAAGAAATAGAAATAGTAAACATTTGGCTTACACTTTGCAGCCTGTCGGCGCCACCATGCATGATTCAAGCCGCCAAACAGGTGGGCCCAAACGTGTAGATGCTGGGGCAAAATGTCGTCAAATGTACTTATTGAGCCTCATAAACATGTCCTATGTGGGGTCAGACCTTTTTCAAGGGTCAAGTACTTAAAAATGTACTTGTCGGGGGATTCTCTGTAGATAGACTCTCATCCCAAAATAGAACATGGACCGTTCCTACCTTCTTATTTCTCTGAATATCGTACTTTGTTTGATGAATTTAGACCGTTGACTATTTTCATTGAACCATCCACTAATATCTACCAATCCTCCCATTAGTAAATAAAATTAGTCTAATTTTCAGTTTACAAACCATCTACCTGCATGCCACGTGTGCAATTTATTCATGCCTCCCATCACCTCGTCAAATCAATCACAAGGACAACAGGGATAAGCCAAAAGCTGCGTGTGTAAGAGAGATTAAAAATGAAAATGCTCACCTTTGATTTCCTGTGATAAATGAATTGGTTAAAAGGGCGAAAAAAACAAACCGACTACGGAAGGCAAACCTACGTTTGCTCTGGTCCGACGGCGGGAGTGGGGCCCACATGATGTATTCAAGACATCCAACCCGCTCACGTGCTAAAAATTATCCCAAGAGGAAAATCAGGTGGGCCACAGAAGGGGAACAGGTGGGAAGGAAACGCTCACCCTTGATTTGCATGCGGCCCACCATATTGTGTACAGAAAATCTAGGCCGTCCAGACCCCTTACATTGCAATTTCTATGTTAGGCCCACCTGAAAAGTGACTTTAATATCTCACACGTGTGGAGAGAAACGATATTGGCTTTTCTCATCCCCAAAAAGACGGTCAGATCCACCTTCGATCCATCGTATGATTGGTGTATGGTCGTCATTTTCGGCTTAAAAACGACTATCCTATATTTCTCACCAAACCACTCTACTTTTATTTCTTCCTGTAGATACCTTTTGTCGGCCTCACCTCACCTAACATTTTGACAGGTGTCCACATCACAGAGGCCGAGAAGACAGCCTCATGTCCCACCTTTGTCTACGTTCGTCGAATATAGGCATCGTTTCTCTTGCGGAATTTCTAGTGCGCAGTGCGCACAGTGCATAATGCGCACCCCCCTTTTCAGCGGCATCTTTTCGTGTCATTATTCACCTGGAGATGATACCGTGTAAAGGGAGGAACCGAGTATGATAGAACCACGTCACTGCATCGTACGTGGCACGATCATCTTTCAGATGGCAGGGTTATCTTGACCCACCACAGTTGAAAATCGATATCGTCACATTATACGTGGCAGGTCTAGTGGGGCCCACCATGGATGGAAATCGATATTATAAGAGGCAGGGTTATCGTACATCTGGATTGTCCATCTAGTAGGATCCACCGTTGGTGTAAATTGATTCAAGATATGCACAGATCAGATGATCCTAACCGTCTAAACGGTGACCTTCAAATCAATGGCGAGAAAAGGACAACAATGAACTGTCAAAATGAAGTGCCGTACAGCAAAGATAAGTGATGGCTATGGTCTTTCCATATGTATGATTTTTTAAACATCCTCCGTCCATCAATAGTGAGACCCACCAATCGGACAGCTCAGATTGACGAATAACCTGGCCCGGTGTAATGAAGAGAGATGGCTCTACCGTATTCCCCTTCTTCCAGCTTTAGCTAATCATCTTCCCCATCCGTCAGGTGACCCCACTTTGCATGTGTGGTGTCTAGACAATCAGGACCGTCAAGTCATTGTGCAAAAACCGAAGTGATGAGCAGTCTTCATTCGATGTACATGTGGGACCCACATAATGACCTTAGACTGGCCTGTTCTTCGGGTGCAGGGGCATGCAAATCTCGTTCACACCTGCCACAGCTGTCCACATTTGACATACATGTATATATCCCACTTGATTCGCAAATAGATTTTTGGCCCATTGGACATGCAAGTGGGACATACCTGATCAACATCCCAGACACGTACACGTACACACGTGTCAATTGGCACGTGAATCAAAGTCCGAATCATACTCTAGCGAGTAGCCATGGTAGGGCTGGGGATTTAAAAATTTTAAAAAATAAAATAAAATGAAAGAACGGCTAGTCGGCAAACCCAAATTCCTATGTATTGGAATTTGAGAAAGGGAAGAGCAGACGTGCCGTGTTCAGCACTTTCTTTGATGCATATCACTTGCTCAATGGGATGATCAGATCTTTCTCCCACTTCATATTGTCGGTAATTCCTCAACATCATGGCCCACCTCACCAAAATTTAACCAATCGAGGCCCTCCATTTGAATGGGCCACAGCCCAGCTCAATCACTCTATTCAAACAGTCGACTTTTCTTCATCGCATCAGGAATTATTATCTCATGCACATTACAGGTCATATCAACGGCTAGGATTATCTTTTCAGAGACACTGTACCACCCATAATATCCCCAGAAGATAGACGGCTTGGATTTTTTTTTTTTTTTTTTTTATCATCCATCCGACCATCTCTCCATCTGGGTACCATTGGTCACATGGGCGAGGGAAAGATCAACCGATTGTGACAATGTCGGGCCCACATGTAAGCTTTAATGGCCCACAATCACGGTGGGAAAAGTTCCAAAGGTCACTTTAACGTGTGCAGATGCGTTTGTTCAATATTGATACAACGTCTAACGTACCATCGATGGGATCGGTATCTATAGCCTGCTTGATTTGATGGCTGATGAAGGAATAACGAATTTAATTTATTAGTGGTGGATGCATTTTGTTTTAGGGTTTAGATTAATTTAAAATTTTAGATGGTGTATTAGGGCCTATTTGGGTGCCACTTAAAAATGAGTTTGTCTCTTGTTAATCCGTTGAAATTATGTATTAAAGAATTTTTTTTTTTTTTTTTTCAGGCCATGTTTGGTTGCACTAAATATTACTAAATATTTCTTGATTAATTAGTTGATTTTGGTTCAAATTTTCATGATATCATGGAATCCGGTGCAACTAAACATGCACTTAGGGATTAAAACAATCCTGACAACCAACAATAAACTCTAATGTTAATTAAAATAAGTTGAACTTATTTTTAAGTGGCAGCTAAACATGCCCTAATTAGTACAAGCATTCTCAACTTCTTTTTCTTTTGAGTTGGGGGGAATTATTTAGTGGGGCCATCAGATCAACGGTCTTGATCACATATTCCACTTGCAAAGATTCATGGCCTCTGGACACAAGCCGTGTGATTGGTTGTCTTATGTGGAGAAGTGAGAAAGGTGACAAATGTGATATTCTTCGGTTCATGGATTCTCTCTTTAATGTCTCATTTTCATTTGCCGCTTTATCTACCAACATACGTATATCATGCATGTTTTGGTTAATTACACATGCACGTACAGCACTTGCCCATCCCATGCAGGCAAACACGTGCGAGTTCTGAGCTTTCCATCCGGTTGGAAGTGATGATCTGATCGTCCACCTCAAAAATCAGGCAATTTCACGCCTAAGGGGGGCCGCCATGCACAATTACACCAACGGTTAAAACATTTTCCTCTAGCCGTTTATTTATTATTATTTTTTTTTGTATGATGTGGCCCACCTAAGTTGTGAAATGGCCTGATTTTTAGGCTGAAGATCTATACAGTGCATCCCACTTGATGGGAAAGCTTAGATCAAATGCATTGGAACGTGTTTGCCTGCCCACTTGATTTCAGCTGATGTACGATGGAGACTGTTACAGTCGGACTCGCCTCAGAACGAATCAGCTGAAATCATGCGTGGGGTCCACACCACAGAGCCAATCATATGAATCCAATTTTGTCTTTTGGTCATATAAGTATGTCATCAGCCGTACATTACAGCAAGGGAATCAACGATCCTAGATGATGGAGTTCGTTTTGCCTATGTGATCCAGCGTCTGACCACGAAAACTGGGACCCACATGCTGAGTGGCTGGATGAAATGAATTGTCAATGCTCTGGACTATCCTAAGAAACTTAAATTTTCAATGGCTCAGCATTCAACTCCAAAGTTTAAGATTATCGCCTTAGCGTGATTATGGCATGATGGTTTAGTTATAGTAATAAGGACTATATGGACGGTTCAAAATCATCTAAATATATCAACATGTGGGCCCAGTGGCCTGCGACACATGCCGAATTCTGAGCTACGACTCATGATTATATGATATGCCTGTGCCAAAAGCATTGTCACACAGACCTAGATGGAGGGAAAAGACAAATATCAGGACCCTCCAAAACTTTTGCGGCTTTCAGGAAGTTTTCAATGGCATGTTTTTAATTCTCACTATTTCATATGATGTGTTGTACTTGAGCTTTCAATCTATCTTATTTTTTTGGCTCATGCCTTAAAATGATAAGAAAAAATAGATGGACGGAGTGGATAAAACACATGCATCGCGGTGGGCTCCACAGAGTTAGGTTACAAAGGGATGTTGACTGGTCCCAGGCAATCCGAATCCAGAAACGATCGACCTGACGTGAGTGGTGAAAGAAAAATGATTAGGGTCGCATTGGTTGGTGACCGTTGGTTGAAACTAGTAAAAAGGATCCACGAAATATAGAATGGGTCACATCTTTTCACCAATGGAAGCAGGTGGGCCCCGCAGGTTGGTTACCATTTTCACCTTCCAAGCATACGTATTGCAACTAATGTAATTAGGTGGGCCCAGTTGAGACGTGTGATACACGATAGAGGACAGCGGACTATATTTAGGGATTTGACATATTGCAACTAATGTAATTTGGTGGGCCCAATCGAGATGTGTGATTCACGGTAGGTGGGTCTTCACTCTCGCTCGGGTGGTAGACTCTCAGGAGTTTCAACACCCGGTCAAAGGGTTCTGTATACCCATAGGTGGTGAAATTCCACTAGCGTGAGTGTGTGGGGTGTGCGTGCGCGCGTGTGTAATAAAATAAATTTTTTAAAAAAGGACAGCGGACTATTATTTAGGGATTTTGACATATAATCCTCAATTTCCGTAAAAACAAAGAAAAAAAAAACCCTTTCTTATTAGTGTTTTCAAATAAACTCCCTATCTTTAACACAAGAACCTTACTAGCACCCAAAAAAAAAACGAAATCAATGGCTTTTATGGTAATGGACCAAAAGGTAGGCGTTTATAAGTAAAAAATCCTATCATCAAGCACCAGCAACATGCATGCTTGGGAAGCGGATTGTGTACTGCCCCCACCTGGACCATAATCCATCCAGGCAGGGGATCTGTGGGTTCCAACGTGATGTATGGATTTCATCCCATTCATTCATCAATTTTTCCAGATCATTTTACGATATGAGCCCGAAAATGAAATATATCCAAAGCTCAAGTGGACCACATGATAGGAAGCAGCAGTGATAATAACACTGACTGTTGAAACCTTCCCAGGGGCCACTATGATTATAATTTTCCATCCAACCTGTTCATATATATATATATATATATATATAGAGAGAGAGAGAGAGAGAGAGAGAGAGAGAGAGAGAGAGAGAGAGAGAGAGAGAGAGAGAGAGAGAGAGAGAGAGAGAGAGAGAGAGAGATATGATCACACACAACTAGTTGGACTGTGAGTTTTGGTCCAACTAGTTGGGCATTTAATGAAAAAATTTCCCCTTCTATACCATGCATGAACCTGTATCGAGGAATTTTAGAATGCATATCATAGTTATGTAAAGTGACGTATGTGATAAGATCTAACTCATTCATCAGTAAGGATCCACTAAGGAGAACTTATACGCTTTTAGCTAAGAAACTACACTTGTAAGAAAAGTACAGGTGTGCATGTTAAATCTAGATCATTGAACTATTTTATTAACAACCCATTATTTATATAAGTATTTAACATGTTTGATCACAAGATCATCACTTTTTTTTTTGCCCCTAACAAGTTGATAATGTAATTTATCTAATGTACGGATCTGATTTTTAGTTGGATGGTCCAAATCTATAATAAGTGTGTAGTCCATTCTACATTTAATGAAAAAAAAAAAACTCTCGTAATTAATGTAAGCAAATGCTTCCATGGTAGACAAATTACATTTGGGCATGGAAAAGGGCCCACAGCTTGAGTGGGCCCATCATTGCGTTATTGTAAAATCAACCCCTTCCATTAGGTATGTCAACCCATGTTAGATCAAGGACTCAAATTTCATTCCCATCCTTAGTTCGAATCACATTATTAGAAACATTGTATATGGAAAGGTTCCCTGTCTAAATTATTTCCATCAGTGTGGCTCACATGAATTATATATGGACTTCATTTTTAGGACTTAAAGTTTATTTTTGGTGTGATATCTAATAGCTGGAACAGATTTCATAGTTTCTTTACGATGGGCCCTGAAAAAAAATAACAGCAGATGTCTCTCTCCTAATTGTTCCTAGTGTAACCCATCTGAACCACCGATTAGCCTAATTTCTTTGCTTTGAGCCTATCACTAGATTACATGTTTAATGGTCGGAGTGGATCTTACATACATTTAAGAGTAAGCCATGAAAAAATCTGAGGTGTGATTGCGTGTGGTACCTGTTCCCAAAATATTACCATTTGGACGTAATTAATGCTCGTGATGCTGGCACAGAGGTGGCGTTGTGGACGAGGATTTCCTGCTAAAGCTTTTGCAGGAAGTTCCTTTGAAGCATTTTACAGGAAGTTCCTGCGCAAGGATTCTGGGTGGGGCCAAGTGCAATGTATGTGAGAAATTTATTCCGTCCATCCCTTTTGCGAGCACATTTTAAGACGTTATACCAAAAATGAGGTGGTTATACGACTCAAAGGGGTCACACGAGAGGGAAAATTGGGGAAAGAAATTCCTACCGTTGAAACCTTCCTGGACCCCACCTTGATGTTTATATGCAATCTAAACTATGGGTGCACACAGTTCGGTTTAATCTGTTTCTGGGGTGAAACTGGAACTGAACTGTCACGCCCCAAACCCGAAAATTGGATTCACAGAAATTTCGATCGCCGAATCCGGTGCCGACAGCCTCCGTAGTACCCCATTCTCGGCTCCTAGTATTCATATGCCAGATTTTTGATCCTGAAATCCTACAAGGAGGATTTTTTTATACATTTAACTAGTAATAAGCATAACCACAAGTTTATCCAAATCATAAAGGCAACATCATCATCACATATCCACTAATATAATCATTTGAATACAATGCTGAAAGGGAAATATATGTATTAAAATCAAAGCTCCAGAAAATAGCTACACGCTCCAAGCTCAATACTGGTGCAACCTAACATCACCTACACGCATCTATCGTGCATAAGCTTATAGAAAGCTTAGAGGGTGGTGTAAGTGTGTGCACGAGATAAGTGCCAAGTATTCAATACAATATCATAATCATACAATACCGGAAAGCTATTAATCCATAAACCATACAATGACTAAATAAGCAGAAACACTGATAAGAGCAGGAATTATCAGCGTAAACAGAAATACTGACAAGATTATAATCATGCGATAACAGAATAAACGGAAGTATGAACAAGTCCATAAGTTAATCAATATCAGAATACGTAATATAGGACAGCTATGCAAATGATGAGTCATAGATAATCAAATGTCGAATAACAAGGATATAATCTAATACACAATTCGAAAGAGCTAACAAATATCATCACTCTCATCTAAGTCATAGGAATATAGAAACATAACAACCCACAATGCCACACGCCGAAAATGTAATGGAATATGTAGTATATGGTGCTAATGGAATGACCATGCTGGAGTGTGATGTCGGGATGACAGTACGTAGTATCGCAGGCTTCGAGGTCCACCACAAGGAACCTCTATCCAATCCAGTCCCATACCTAAATTTGGATAGTCTGACTCAACGTGGTGAACTCCTGATTTCAGGTTAGTCGCGCGTCCAACCGAAATTCTTGCCATAACAAAGATACACAATAATTAGTTGCGCACCACAAGCCCGAGTGGATAGTGAATGAATGAATGAATGAGTATGTAACTCCTATTCAGTAGCCTGTCAGCACAGTAGCCTGCCAACCGCTGGTAGCTCGCCTAGGCCTCAGCCCTGCCCACATCACACCCGCCCACATTAGCGTCCGCCCACGTGCGCCCGCCCACATGTACAACAGTGACAGGGTATCATAATATCATGTCAGTCCTCATATCAGTACGGTTCCTCTCTGGAGAAATCACCGGGGTCTATTACACTTCACACCACTTGCCGCCCCAATCAAGCGTACAACTGGGTAAGTGGAAAAGACCTCGCTATCCGCCTGTCAGTAGTCTGCCAATATGTACCCGGCTGGTCGATAGCGGACCCATTCCTCGAGCTGGTCAAACTCAGCCTAGCCATGCCTACTCCCTTGGGCAGGTAAGGCCGCAACCCCTTCCAACCGACCACGACACAGTGAAGAGCGCAGCCATCTGGTAATCGGCACTCAACGCTCATCTACCCACTCGGTCTAAACGTTGGAGCATCCTGTGGAACCAAGAGGGTGTTTAGAAATTTTTACCCAGGGCCATCTATGGCGGTCCGATGCTCGAACAGATTTTCGGTGTCCCATCTGGCCATCCACGATATGACTGTGGAGGCTATGACTCTGATGTCACTAGGGCGTACATTAATCACAACACAATGCAAGATGCATGAGTTATACAATCCAATCATGCATCAATCCTGCGCATGTCATGCGCTCATGTGAGATAATCTCCACCTATCAGAGAGTCTCACATCATCCTGCCCAATGACTTATGCAATGGTCAATCACATCTCATAACAAACATGTAGGTGATGCGAATGGACATGTATCATGATGTTATGATGTCACATACTCATAAACAGTATCAATAACCAGCGTCGATAATGTGGACTTTTAACCAACATTGCCCTCAAGGAATGACCCACATAGAATCAAATATATAATGGGCATATGACCTCACATAAGGGCCAAATATACGAAACAGTGGGCCCTGGTCATGGGCCTAACACATATTACAATGGGCCTTGCCCATAGGCCTCAAATACATCTGGATGGGTCGCACCCATGAGCCTAAGATATATCACAATGGGCCTCAAATATACTTCGCAGGTGAGTCACATACCTGAGTCTAATACACATCAGTATGGGCTACATCACATAGGCCTAATATACATCACTATGGCCACAACCCATGGGCTTTAAATACACAATAGGTGGGCCCTACACATGGGCCTCAAATATATACCACGGGTGAGCCTCAATGGACGGGTCACCAATACAACAGGATGAGCCTAATGACATGGACCCCATAAATATATCGAATAGGTCGCACCAATTGGGCCTTACATATATTGCAATGGGCCATGACCCACGGGCCTTGCATACATCACAATGGGCCTTGAAACATGGGCCTCATGTATATTTAAGGTGGGCCTCAACAACGGGCCTCATACACATCAAGGTGGGCCTCAACAACCGGCCTCATACACATTAAGGTGGGCCTTAAGAACGGGCCTCATACACATCAAGGTGGGCCTCAACAAAAGGCCTCATACACATCAAGGTGGGCCTCAACAACGGGCCTCATACACATCAAGGTGGGCCTCAACAACGGGCCTCATATATGGCCTTAGCAAGATGCCACAAATATATCAAGATGGGCCTAATCAATCATATGGGCTAAATCAATCAAATGGCCGATACGAGCAGACCGATCAAATAGACCGATACAAATGGACTGTGCGTCATGGAGTTATACTAAGCATGTTATAATGTAATGCCCTATTCTTACAACACAGCTGGCCTAGACGACTTGCATACAACAAGTACGAGCCTACCAATGGGCCCTAGGGAGAGTAGCAATGTGGATATTTAACCAACATTATACTCGCAATGTGGACGTCAAACCAACATTGCTCCCAAGGTGTAGCCCGTAGTGAATAACATTACGTAAACCAGGTTGGGATCACACATTGTAATGGACCTTAGGTACACCCCATTGGGCCTTAAATACATCAAATGGGCCATGCCATATAGGCCTTTTACTCATCAAATGGGCCACATCAATGGGTCGCACCAATGGACCTTATGTGCATTGCAATGGGTCATAACCCGTGGGCCTTAGATTGCATCAAATGGTTATCGACCCATGGGCCTTATACATATCAAATGGGCCTAATCGTATGGGCTTTAAAATACATCAAATGGGTCCAATCCCATGGAACTTGGAACACATCAAATGTGTCCACTCTATGGGCCTTAAATTACATCAAATGGGCCTAATCCCATGGGCCTTGGAACACATCAAATGGGTCCACTCTATGGGCCTTAAATAGTTCAACAACTAGCTACATTCATGGACCCAATTAAATTCAACTGTGGTGGGCCTTAAAAGTGCATTCATTAAGCCCAACATTCATTAAGCCCAACATTTTGTGGTGGGCCTCAAAATTTGGGCACTCCATCGGAGTGGGTCCAAGGCCTCTAAAACTCTGAAAATTGAGGGCCAAGGTCCCTCATCATGTATACAATGAGAGAAAATCCAAAAAGGTGGCCCACCATCAGAAGAAATATTTTTGAATTATGGTTTTTTATCAAGGCATATTGTTGGACTGCACGACAGAAAAAATCTGGGAGTCTAACCATCTTGGCCCATTCTTTTAGATACCCAAACGGAGTCACTTAAGGCTGAAATTTCACAGAGTGATACTTCCATAGGTGGTCCACACCTCTACAAAATTTCATAATTTTAAAATATCTCTAAGTATTTTAATTAATTTAAACAAAACAGACTGTCTAGAAAAATTGGATAGACCTAGACGTCCCAACGTGGTGGACCAATCTAGCCCTCACCACGGTGTGTACAGGGGTCCATTGGCCTTGAAATTTGGTAGGTGGGTTCTAACAGAAGTGGACCACACTTCTAAAAAATTTTAGAATTTTTGGATATCTGTAAATATTTTAATTCATTTACATAAATTAATCTATCCTGAAAATTAGACTAATCTGGACACCATATTATAAGGGGCCGGTCCCGCCATCACCATGGTGTGTACAGGAGTCCATTGGCCCCAAAATTTTATAGGTGGGTCCTACAATAAGTAGACCATCCCCCTAAAAATTTTTATAATTTTTAAATACCCATAGGTATTTTAATAAATTTTAAAAATCCAACTATCTATGGTAGAATGTTGCTGGAACAGTGCAAAAAATCCAGATTGTCCACCTCACTTGGACCACACCTTTGGGACCCCAATGAAGGTCAGTTGGGGCTGAAATTTGGGGTACATCAAGATGAGATCCTTACTTTTCAGAAAAGTATATTTAATAGGTATGAATAGTCCCCCAAACAGTCCCAAAATCTGGTCCAAAAATAACCAGAAACTGTCTAGAAAATTTTCTGGACAGCAACATGTACTTAGATAAAATTTATTATATAAGTTAAATAAAAATGGAAATACATTAATGGGCCACACACATCAGGAAATAAAATAAGAGAAAAGAGAGATAGAAGGACAATCCGGCCATAGGGAAAGGGGCTCCGCCACTATTGAGCCCTCCCAAGATCAATCACACCCACACATCATACCTAGATTTACATTTACAGCATGGATCTTGCACATGTATGGCCTATAATTAAAATGCATGATGAGGATGCCATCCCCACCATAGTTATAAGGTCTAGAGGACCCAAACATAATATGATATGAAATAAAACTACCATGATGAGGCCCATAGAGAAAGGCCCCATGCATGAATCATGCATGTATAAGGTAGGCCATTAGGCCACAACCATGAGATTGTGTGGGATCTACACCATTGATTGGTGAGTCCTACACTTCCCTCATGAAAGAAAGAAAACATGTAGACTATACAAATCAAATTTTTTACATCTAGAGGAGCACCCACCGTTCAATGTTCTTGCTCCTATGAGTTCCTTAGCACCTTAGCTTTGATTCCAATGGAGGAGATGGGGAATGGATGGTTAGGATGTGAGATCATGGGGTACGAAAGTGGGCCACACTTGAAGTTTTGAAAGCGAGGAAGAGGCTTGGACAATTCTCATACGTATGGGATTTCTCTCCTTAGATTTTTTTGAGTTTGAAAATGAGAAAGAGAGAGAGAGTTGTAAAGGGAGAGAGAGATAGGTGATGGATGTGGTGAGTGATGGGTGTAAGAAAATCTTGACTTTTGTGGCCATTTGTGTAAGAAAAGCATGGGTGGTGTAAGAACTTTTTGACTTTGAGGGCTTTTGGTGTAAGAGAGGTATGGGCTTGTAAGAGATTCTTGACTTTTGTAGTTGCTTGGGAATGGGTGAAAGGTGATGTGTACTTGACATATACTTGACATGTGATGGATTGATGGATTGATGGGATACCTTGTAGAAATTCTCTTGGGTTTCGCAACGCGCGGCGTTTTCTTCGCACCGAATGTTGGCCCACATCTCTTGACCAGGGTATCGCCTCGGCGCGCAAGTTACGGCATCAGAACCGCAGCGACGGCGCGGTCGCTATGGTAAAGGTCTTGAGTTGAGTCGATATGGGTTGATTGCATACGAATCAGGGTCGCACGCAAATATTGGTTCGAGGTTGAAGGTTGCCAGAATTCGACCGGTAAGACCGCGGAAGTCTATGGAACAGTATGGTCTAGGATACGGGGCTCACACGAGCCATTCCTAATGGTTCTATGATATTCGGAACCAGAACCGAACCATTGGCACCCTAGAACCGAATCGTTAAAGCCGGTTTGGTTCCACGGTTCTGGGCTTTTTATAATCTAGCTCAATTGCTTACCGATGGGCCACCCTAGCTCATGCGTTCAAAGTCTACGTTTCAGCAAGTGGGCCCCATTATTTAGTTGTCCTGTTGTCAAAATCATGCCATTACTCATCAGGTGGGCCACAATAACTGCCACACGTTTAGTTGAATGGTTAATTGATACGAGTGTACAATCTAGTTCACCGGCTGAAGAGGACAAATCCTGGCGTGGCCCACTTGAAGTTACTGTCCAAAGCTTGCTTGCTTTAGCTTATTGGGTCTCTACTGAAAGGTGCATTATGCCCTAATTTTTAAATAAGGAAGGTCATGCTGAAACGTAGATTTGCTTGTTAAAAAGTGTCCATTGCTATTTTTCAAAATTTCACAGGACGTTAAACTTAGTAAAGATCATTTTCAGGATAGAAAATCTACTTGGCAGTTGTTGGCATGTGCCTCATGTTAATTTGAGATATGCTAAGAACAAAAGATATGGCCTTGTTGAGTTGTGGGCTGTCGGAAGACTTATAAAGCCAAGAACGAACAATTTTCTATCTATAGGACTAGTTCAACCCCACAAGTGCAGCCGTTGAGACAGTAGAAAAGTCTCTAGAATCAATAGGCCCATCTCACAAGTGGTAACTTCGAATTTGACTGCATTACCAGATCAAACATAGAAATTAAAGCATTCTTGATTCGGTTCCAGATTCGGTTCCACGGTTCGGTTTTATGGATCGGATCCACGGTTTGGTTCTACAGATCGATTTACGGTTCGGTTCAGTTCTACATACCCTCAAACCGAGAATCGAACCGATGTGGCTGGTTCTTTGATTTTTGGAACCGGAACCGGAATCGGTGCACTCTAGAACCGGACCAAACCGAACCGTTTGGTCAGTTCCGGTCCGGTTCCACGGTTCTACTGGTTAAATGTGCACCCCTAATCCAAACCCCCTATAAGGTCATTCCAAATTGGATGAAGTGAAAATACTAAAAATATAGCCTGATATAGAAATTTTATGGCTATAAAAATGTTTCAATGGTGCTCATTGATTAACAACTATTTCCTCTCATGTAGCCCAGTTGAGTGCTCGATGTTGAGGGTCAAATAATGCATATTAGACCCTAGTTATTGTCTGGATTTACGAACATAATATTTTTTAATGACCGATTTAATCATGTTTAGGCTACAGGTTGAATTTAGGAGCTTGGAATGGAAAAGGGTACTAAAAGCGTGGATTTGACGATCTAAATTCACCAATGCAAGGGAAGGACCCCAGGGGACCAAGATCGATGGATTTACATGTCAGGGACCCGAGAAAATCAAGCTGTTCGCATTAAACGGGCCCGAAATTGGTCCAGAATGCAAGATCACAGGGTTCCCACAATCTGATTGACCTGAAACTTCTTACATGAGATTAGGGACATAAATTAACCGTACAAATTAAATTTCAGCCCTTGGATCACTATAGAAGTATCCCAACTGAGAGATCAGCCCATAAACCGTTGATTATGGGCTCACCTGATATCTGGATATGCGTCAAAATTGGTCCCCACGGTTTAAATGAGATGATTAAAAGGATGGACGGATCAGATTTCTGAGAAATATCATATTTGGTCTTCTATGTGTACGTGTGCGTACATAGTGTCCACGTACACTATGCGCACCGGATGCAGAGGCAGTCAGCGCAAGCGCTGACCCGTCTCTTGTTCATCAAAACGGAAATTACCGTTTTAGCATCAGCGCACGGACGGCCTGCGTCCATTTTGCCATCGACTGTGGGCCCCACCTATGGACCATATGACTCATCTGATCCGACCATCTTGTAGAGAGCTGCAAACACTACAAAACCATGTTGACTCTTTTCATTCATGCATACACACGTGTGCATTACAGAAGCCACAAAAGGGCTACCCTGCAACGTTTAAAATTGATCCTTTTGTGATATCTTATCTGGGCCGCGTCAATGGACCTTCAAAACCACTCATTCTTGACTGAAATTTTATCCTGAATCAAATGGACGGGGTGAAATTTCTAAAAAATTCTTCTGTGGGGTCCACCGATCACAACAGTGAAATGGTACGAAAGGTTTCGCACATCCGCGAAAACTGACTTTTCCAGGCGGTTGTGGCCCACCATCTTTGATCATATGATAGATCTGAACCGTTTATCATATAGAGGACCCAAGAAAGTCTTAAGGAATGGTATTTCTTTGGAATTTGAGCGAGGAAAGTGACAATTTTTGAGGTACTGAACTTGGCTGCGAAAAGACTTTCGCTGCGCATGCGATAGCTTTCCAAATCCGATTCAAGTCCGATTTTCACCACTCCAGCAGCTATATAAGGAGGTTTTGGACGTGGGGAGTATTCATTCAGACCTGGGGAGGAAGATCCAAGCTTGGACGGGAGGTGCAACAGAGAGAGAGAGAGAGGAGAAGTTGAAGTTTTTTTTTCTATTCCTTATTTCTTTTCTTTTTCTGTTTATTTTATAAATCCTGAGGATATTAGTCACATCATGTCTGGCTAAACCTCTTAGCTACGGCTAAGAGGTGAAGCTTGTAGTGTGATGGGAGAGCTCCATGCTTGTGCCTTTTGTCTAGATTGACTGATGTTGATTATAGTTTAATTAAGAGAATATTTCTAGTCTTTAATGGTCTGTTGTGACTGAAATTACAATGGGTCTGAGATGGCTTTGAATATTTCCTTTTCCTTTTAATGTTTATGACGTAAGGAAGCCCTGTTGTTTACCATCGTCTCCTGGGCATGGTCGGATGTCGGTACCCTTTCTGACCTTCATAACAGGTTGATTGGTTGGTAATTAGTTTAATTCTATTGTTTGCTTTGTCTCCTGGGCATGGTTTGGTGATGGAATCCATTCTAATTCATATACCTTTCATCTCTTTGAAAATTAGATCAACGGCAGTTCAGTAAATTCCATAATTCTTGAAGCAGGCATAAGATCTCCCTGATCTTTACAAGTGGATCCTCTGAATCCCTAGTTACCCTTCTCTGATATCTCCTTAGTTTTAGATTAATTAACCTACAATTATTTCACAATTGCTACTTGATTTAGAATTCATCTTATTCTAGTTCAAATCCTACTTAATTTTAGATTACGTATAGTTTTAGTCCCTTGGGATTCGACCTCGGTCTTACCGAGTTATTACTACATCACAACCCTGCACTTGGGGAGTGAACAAGTTTTTGGCGCCGTTGCTGGGGACTGTTAGTTACGTTTTTCTGAAATTAATTAGTTTTAGGATTAGTTTAAGATTAGATTTTCTTGTTAGAATTTTTTATTTCTAGGTTTAGAAGCTTAGTTATTTTTCTTGTTAGAAATTTTTCCTAAACTTACTATTCTTCATTCTATCTGATTTTTAGAACTAATCCAATTTTTCTGTTTTGTAGGAAACCTCTAATTTAGTAAGCTCTTTCTAATTTCTCTTTCTTTGGAATTTCTTCTTTTCTTTAGAAATTAGTTTACTTTTAATTAGAACTTTCTATTTTTAGAAACTAACTTGTTTTATTTATTCTGCAGGATCTTAACCTAGGACTTCAAATTTGATAATTTCTTTCCATCTCTCCCCTTTATTTTCTAGATTTTTACTTCTTCCTTTCTCTTAGGTTTAAGTTAGAATTTGAGGGCTGAGTGTGTTTTATACCCCAGTGGGTACGCGACAACACTCGACGTCTCGTGACTGAAGGAGGATTAGTTGAGGGGTTGACTGTCCATCGTAGGACTAGACACCACTTGAATTCTCCTGAGTTAGTGGAGGCTATGGCTGAAAATCAACCTCAAGCACTACCCCAACCTAGGGTTGAGGAAGTACATGATGAGAATGAGGTGCACCACGCACCCCCGCCTAGTACTTTACGAGATTATTTACAACCGGCGGGGGTGAGTACGCCCTCATGCATGATTTTTCCTGCGAATACAGGACATATAAACATCAAGCCAGGGGTTATCCAACTCCTTCCCAAGTTCCATGGGCTTGAATCTGAAGAACCATACTTGCATCTGAAAGAGTTCGACGAAATCATAGGCACCTCATATTTCCCTAATGTATCTGAAGATATAATTAGGCTGAACCTCTTCCCATTTTCCTTGAAAGAAAAAGCCAAGACGTGGTTACATTCACTGCGTCCTAGGTCCATTGGCACATGGAATGATATGCAGAGGGAATTTATAAAGAAATTTTTTCCACATCATAAGACAATTACCCTCAGGAGAGCAATCATGAACTTTGCCCAAAAGGAAGATGAAACATTCTTCCAATGTTGGGAACGGTTCAAGGATCTGGTTAATGCATGCCCACAACATGGCTTTGAAATATGGCGCATTACGAATTTTTTCTATGATGGGCTAACATCTTCCATACGCCAAATGGTCGAGACAATGTGTAATGACTCGTGCCGACCAGAGTTACTACTGGTTGGAGAATGTGCATTGACTACAGGAAGCTGAATACCGTCACTAAGAAGGACCACTTTCCTTTGCCCTTTATAGATCAGATCTTGTAAAGGTTAGCTGGTCATTCCTATTACTATTTTCTTGACGGGTATTCAGGTTATAATAAGATTGAAATCGCCCCTGAAGATCAGGAAAAGACCACATTTACATGTCCCTATGGCACCTTTGCTTACAGAAGGATGTCATTTGGGTTATGTAATGCCCCTACCACCTTTCAGCGATGCATGATGAGTATCTTTTCTGACATGGTGGGGAAATATTTAGAGGTCTTCATGGACGATTTCTCTGTTTTCGGTTCATCTTTCAGCGAGTGCTTAACAAGTCTTAAATGTGTGGTGAAAAGATGTGAAGAAAAAAAGTTGGTACTTAACTGGGAGAAGTGTTATTTTATGGTTCAAAAGGAAATTGTCCTTGGGCATATCATCTCGTCCAAAGGAATCGAGGTAGATAAGGAAAAAATCGATCTTATCTCTAACTTACCTCCACCCAAGAACATCAGAGATGTGCGATCCTTCTTGGGACATGCAGGATTCTACAGACAATTCATAAAGGAATCTAGTCTCCTCTCTCATCCTTTATGTAATCTTCTTCAAAAGGATACACCATACGAGTGGACTGAGCAGTGCCAAGAAGCTTTCACTAAGCTTAAGGGCATGTTAACCACTGCACCTATCATGCAGCCACCCGACTGGAGTCTTTCTTTTGAACTTATGTGTGACGCCTCTGATTATGCTCTTGGGGCGAATCTAGGTCAGAGAAAAGATAAGTGGCCTTACGTTATTCACTACGCAAGTAGGACTCTAAATCCTGCCCAAGTGAACTACTCGACTACGGAAAAGGAACTCTTAGTCGTAGTGTTCGCTTTGGACAAATTTAGATCTTACCTGATCAGATCTAAGATCATCATCTACACAGATCACGAGGCACTTAAGTATCTTCTTTCTAAGAATGATTCTAAGCCCTGCCTGATACGATGGATCCTTCTACTCTAAGAATTCAATTTGAAAATTAAAGACAAAAAGGGAGTAGAGAACGTAGTGGCCGATCACCTTTCTCGCCTTAATACCTCTGATTCCCTTGAGGCGACTCATATTAATGATATGTTCCCTGATGAATAACTGTTTAGAGTCCTCCATTCACCTTGGTTCGCTGATATTGCTAATTATCTTGCTACAAGTTCGATACTGACACATTGGACATCGCAAGATAAGCAGAAATTCTTTACCAAGGTGTGTAACTTTTTCTGGGACGATTCATATTTGTTTAAATATTGCCCAGACCAAATCTTAAGGAGGTGTGTGTCAGACGATGAGCATCAGAGTGTCATCTCCTTCTGTCATTCACAGGCCTGTGGTGGTCACTTTTCTGCTAAAAAGACCACGACCAAGATTCTACAGTGTGGCTTTTACTAGCCCACTATATTCAGGGACACTCATGAGTTTTGCAAAGTTTGTGAGCGTTGTCAAAAATTGAGAGCATTGTCCCGTCGAAATATGATGTTTTTGAATCCCATCCTTATCATTGAAGCATTTGATTGCTGGGGCATTGATTTCATGGGACCATTCCCCCAATTATTTGGAAATCTGTATATTTTGCTTGCCGTAGACTATGTCACTAAATAGGTCGAAGAAATTCCGTGCCGTAAAAATGACCATCGCACGGTCATTAAATTTTTGAAAGAAAATATCCTGTCGCGGTTCGGAACGCCTCGAGCCATCATTAGTGACGGGGGCTCACACTTTTGTAATAGACCATTTGAGAGTTTAATGAAGAAATACGGTATCTCTCATAAGGTGAGTACCCTATACCATCCACAGATAAGTGGACAAGCTGAGATTTTCAATAAAGAGATCAAACATATCCTGAAAAAAACGGTTAACCCTAACCATAAGGATTGGTCAGTCCGATTGATCGATGCCTTATGGGCGTACCGTACTGCTTTTAAAACTCCTATTGGAACATCTCCCTTTAGACTTGTCTATGGGAAAGCTTGTCACTTACCCGTGGAATTGGAACATAAAGCATACTGGGCGATCAAAAATCTAAATTTTAATTTGGACAACGCTGGCTCGTTACGCAAACTTCAGTTGAATGAACTTGAAGAAATCTGGAACGATGCGTACGAGAACTCGAGAATTTACAAGGACAGGATGAAGGTGTTTCATGATCAACATATTCTACGGAAATCATTCACGCCAGGTCAGAAAGTCCTTTTGTACGATTCTCGACTACATCTCTTTCCGGGTAAGCTTCGATCTCGTTGGACCGGCCCTTACATTGTTGTCACTGCTTATCCTCATGGGGCCGTCGAGATAAGAGATCCCGATAATGATAAAGAGTTTAAAGTAAATGGACATCGATTAAAACCATTTATCGAGACATTTGATTCAGAGGACATGTCCATGCCTCTGATTGCTCCTGTTTACCAGGACTGATCTCCTAGTCTGATGGAGGTATAGGTAGGTTTATCGCTTTCATAGGACTAGGAAAGTTACTTTATTTGTCTGGCTAAAGACGGTAAATTTAGCGCTCCTGGGAGGCAACCTAGCTTTTCATTTCAATTTTCTAGTTAGTTCGTTCAATGTTTGTGGGTAACATTACTGCAAACCCTCACGAGACTACAACTCATCCACTAGGGGTAACCTAGGGGTTTAAAGGCTTGTTGCATACGATAAATGCAATCGAGAGCACCTGCGAAAGTGGTATAGGTATGATTTTATTTGTTGTTATTTTTTTGTTTCCTCTCTTGGCTGACCAGCTTTTATGCTATGATCTCTTGGAAAGTCTCTCTCTTGATTCGTTATCCAGGTACTATCTTCCCATCACTTTACTTTTGTTGTTCCATGTGCATTACATGTTTAGATCTTTTACATTGAGGACAATGTAGATTTTTGGTTGGGGGTGGGAGATTAGGTAACCTAATCAGTGTTTTTCTTGGTCTTGAGCAAAAATTGTGAAAATTTTTCAAAATTTTCTAAAAATTCCTGTGAACTCGAAGTAATTTTGATAGATATCCCTAATTTAGATTTGTAAGATACATGATGTTGGATTTATGACTCGTGGATTCAGCTATTTGTTAGCCTTCACAGTTAAGTCTGATTTGTTAATCCATGATGAGAAGTTTTAAACATTGATTGAGTCATGATTGCATATGTCACATCTCGTTTTCACATTAAGATTTCAATTTGATATTGAAGGATTAACTTAGTAATCATTAAGCATGAAAGGAACTAGCCTGGATAATTTGCTTATTATGATCATTAGAAAAAGAAAAAAAAAGAGAGCAGAATCGAAGAAAAAGAAAATACCCAGGGTTGGGCGAATGACCTTCACTGTAGGTTTGCTCCCCACAGGTGAAGGTTTGATTCCCCAAGGTTAACATTCAAAAATTATTGGGCGACTGATCTTTACCATAGGTTTGCTCCCTATAGGTGAGGATTCGACCCCCATCCTTGGCATTACTTTTAAAAAAAATGGAATTTCTGAGGCAGGTTTGGTTCGGGTTTTAGGTGTCCTGAATACTCTTGTGATTACCAATGCTATCATGAAATAATAAATTGAATTTTAATGATGATAGGCTGAGATTACACTATCCACTCATGGAACTCAATGTTTAGAATTATTCTAATTGATGGATTAATACTTTGAACTTGATTATGAGTCTACTAAGCACTTGAGTCCAGGAGAAAGTAATCCCCAACATTCATGAATCTTAGAATTTTCGTATCCGGATTATTTTACAAAAATCACTTGAGTTTATGAAAATCGTCCTGTAAGTCTCAACTTATTTTTTGCATACTTTGCTCGGGACTAGTAAAATGCTGGTTGGGAGTTGTGTTGAGGGTCAAATAATGCTTATTAGACCCCAGTTATTGTCTGAATTTACGAACATAATATTGTTTAACGGCCGATTTAATCATGTTTATGCTACAGGTTGAATTTAGGAGCTTGGAATGGAAAAGGGTACTAAAAGCGTGGATTTAACGGTCTAAATTCACCAATGCAAGGGAAGGACCCCAGGGGACCAAGATCGATGGATTTACATGTCAGGGACCCAAGGAAATCAAGCTGTTCGCATTAAATGGGTCCGAAATTGGTCCGGAATGGAAGATCACATGGTTCCCACAATCTGATTGACCTGAAACTTCATATATGAGATTAGGGACATAACTTAACCATACAAATTAAATTTCAGCCCTTGGATCACTATAGAAGTATCCCAACTGAGAGATCAGCCCATAAACCATTGATTCTTGGCCCACCTGATATCTAGATATGCGTCAAAATTGGTCCCAACGGTTTAAATGAGATGATTAAAAGGATGGACGGATCAGATTTCTGAGAAATATCATATTTGGTCTTCTATGTGTACGTGTGCGTACATAGTATCCACGTACACTATGCGCACCGGATGCAAAGGCAGTCAGCGCAAGCGCTGACCCGTCTCTTGTTCATCAAAACAGAAATTACCGTTTTAACGTCAGCGCACGGATGGCCTGCGTCCGTTTTGCGATCGACTGTGGGCCCCACCTATGGACCGTATGACTCATCTGATCCAACCATCTTGTAGAGAGCTGCAAACACTACAAAACCATGTTGACTCTTTTCATTCATGCATACACACGTGTGCGTTACAGAGGCCACAAAAGGGCTGCCCTGTAACGTTCAAAATTGATCCTTTTGTGATATCTTCTCTGGGCCGCGTCAATGGACCTTCAAAACTACTCATTCTTGACTGAAATTTCATCCTGAATCCAATGGACGGGGTAGATTTTTCAGAAAATGATTCTGTGGGGCCCACTATCACAATAACGAAATGGTGCGAAAGGTTTCGTACATCCATGAAAATTGACTTTTTCAGGCGGTTGTGGCCCACCATTTTTGATCATATGATAGATCTGAACCGTCTATCATATAGAGGACCCAAGAAAGTCCTAAGGAATGATATTTCTTTAGAATTTGAGGGGAGAAAGTGGCAATTTTTGAGGTACTGAACTTGACTGCGAAAAGGCTTTCGCTGCGTATGCGATAGCTTTCCAAATCCGATTCAAGTCCGATTTTCACCACTCCTGCAGCTATATAAGGAGATTTTGGACGTGGGGAGCATTCATCCAGACCTGGAGAGGAAGATCCAAGCTTGGACGGGAGGTGCAACAGAGAGAGAGAGAGGAGAAGTTGAAGTTTTTTTTTCTATTCCTTATTTCTTTTCTTTTTCTGTTTATTTTATAAATCCTGAGGATATTAGTCACATCATGTCTGGCTAAACCTCTTAGCTACGGCTAAGAGGTGAAGCTTGTAGTGTGATGGGAGAGCTCCATGCTTGTGCCTTTTGTTTAGATTGACTGATGTTGATTATAGTTTAATTAAGAGAATATTTCTAGTCTTTAATGGTCTGTTGTGACTGAAATTACAATGGGTCTGAGATGGCTTTGAATATTTCCTTTTCCTTTTAATGTTTATGACGTAAGGAAGCCCTGTTGTTTACCATCATCTCCTGGGTATGCTCGGATGTCGGTACCCTTTCTGACCTTCATAACGGGTTGATTGGTTGGTAATTAGTTTAATTCTGTTGTTTGCTTTGTCTCCTGGGCATGGTTTGGTGATGGAATCCATTCTAATTCATATACCTTTCATTTCTTTGAAAATTAGATCAACGGCAGTTCAGTAAATTCCATAATTCTTGAAGCAGGCATAAGATCTCCCTGATCTTTACAAGTGAATCCTCTGAATCCCTAGTTACCCTTCTCTGATATCTCCTTAGTTTTAGATTAATTAACCTACAATTATTTCACAATTGCTACTTGATTTAGAATTCATCTTATTCTAGTTCAAATCCTGCTTAATTTTAGATTACGTATAGTTTCAGTCCCTTGGGATTCGACCTCGGTCTTACCGAGTTATTACTACATCACAACCCTGCACTTGGGGAGTGAACACTTGATACATCTATTTTTTGGTCGCCATCCTAAAATTATCTTTCAAAAAGGATGGATGTGATAGATTTCACACAAACATATCAGTGGGGCCCACCCAGCATCCTTATGCAGCAACTTCCTGTGAAAAGCTTTTGCAGGAAATCCGGGTTGTTGTTTTGGTAATTAATCCTCCTAATGTCGATCCACGTGTGATTTAAATGCAGCTTTGAAAAAGAGTGGCCCCTTCAGGTAGGCCGACTATGGTGTTAATTTTAAATCTATTCGAACATCTGATGGGTCACCTCACTTTACACCTAGGGCTCAAATTTCAGGCCTATGTATGCTTCGGGTGGACCACACAACTAGAAATAGTTGGTAAAGAAAAGTTCACCTTCCAAACCATTTACGTTGGCTTGGCTTACTTGAAAGATGAATGGATCTGAATTTTGTCCCTATATAAGTTCTCCTTAGTGGATCCTAACTGATGAATGACTTAGATCTTAGCAAACATGCCACTTTACTTAATTATGACATACATTCTAAAATCCTTTGGTATAGGTGTATGCATAATATAAAAGGGGGAATTTTTTTATTAAATGCCCAGCTATTTGAACCAAAACTCATGGTCCAACTAGTTGTGTGTGAGCATTACTCATATATATATATATATTCACACACACACACACACATGGATGAAAAGAAAAGACAAATATTAGCATGATCGAAAACTTTTGCAGCTCCCTAGAAGCTTTCAATGGTGAGTGTTTAATTACCACTGTGTGGTCTACATGAGCATTGAATCTACCTCATTTTTGAGTTTATGATCTAAAATTATTGTAAAAATAGATGGACAGTGTGGATAAAACCCATACATCACGTTGGGCCCCACAGATCCCAGAAAGATTACCGTCCAGGCGGGGGCAGGACGCAATCCGCTTCCGTATGTTTGGCACGGTGTACTGTGGGCCCCTTTGTCGCTTTAACAGGTAAAGAAATGACAGTGATGAAAATTCGGGTCCTTGCTCTTACTCCAGTGGTAGACTCTCGGGAGTTTCAACACCTGGTTGACAGTTCGAGTACCTATAGGTGATGAAATCCACCATGAGTACCTACATAAGTCATCAACTTCACTGGTGAGCTCCCCCCAATCTTTTGAGAGCACAAATGGTGTACTTCATGATAACAGCAAAGGTGGGTCCCACATGGATTGAAGGTTGTATAAATGACCTTATGTTTTGAGTCGAGTTTGGAATATTGGGTCTAAGTCTAGTGACTCAAGCTTAGGAAGGGTCTAGGTCAAATGAGGTCATTTACATACTTGGAATATAGTCTACATTACTCACTTCAATAGAGGAAAAAGTAGGAATGTAATGGTGGCCATATCCCGACGCTTTTAGCCTATGGACTGACTTAGTGGTTTCCAGTCACCCACTGCCTACCATACCTTCTGCTGGAAAAGTTATGTGTGCCCAACCATATGTTTGTGTTTTAGCCATCCAATTTCCCAGCTCAATAAGGTATGATTAAAAAATGATGCCGATCCAATTCTCATGTGGTCCACAACACAAGAAACAAAGCTTATTGAATTCCCACCATTAAAAACTTTTTGAGGCCACAAACGTTTTGAATTAAGCTGGTATTTGTGCTTTTTCTTCTTCTATGCCTGTATGATCTAATCAATAAATTGGATGGCAAATAAATATTACAATGGGTCTTAGGAAGTTTTTAATGATATGCATTCAATCACTATGCTTCCTAAGCTTTAGATCTGCCTTATTTTTTAGATCATGCACTAAAATGAGCTGTAAAATGGATAAACAAACATCATGATGGGGCCCACAGTACCAGATCTCCCTGCTGGAGGGGTCAGAAGGGAGTCACAGTTCCATTTACATGGTCACCGGTCAGGCCTACCCAACGGTAGATTGCATATGACATTTCTACTCGGGAGGCGTGGTGTATAAACGAGCTCTCTTAAATGCATGTTACTACGCATGTAAAACCAATTCCACTACTAGAATAATTAATACATATGTACCTGTAGCTTTTAAAATTGGGTCAGGTCCGTCAGCTACTCACCTTCTCCTTTCCATTAATTGTTCAAATCGGTTAGAATCATCTGTTCAAAGTTCTTAGACATGGCCAGGCCAAATAGCGGGCAGTTTGTATCAATGTTAGTAGGGCTGTTCACGAGTCAAGCTAGCTCGAAAAACTTGCTTGACTCAGCTCGAGTCAGTGTTGAGAATGTGGAGCCACATCTAGGCCGCCTTCGACCGGTTGTAGGACGTCTTCGACCAGTCGTAGGGGCCTGCTCAACCGGTCGTGGACCGGCTCGACTTAAAGTCCAACGATGCTATTTTTTGCTGTTTTGGGCCCTAGGACTGGTCGTAGGGACTGTAAGACCGGTCGTAGCTCTCCTAGGATCAGTCGTAGGTTACGGAGATTGTTTCTGAAATTGATACGGATTGCAGATTTTGGTGTCGCCTTTTGCAAGGGTGCGGAAGGGAAGTTATCTAAACTATAAATAGGGGTTTGTAGGGCTTTTCTAGGGAGATGAGAAAGAGAGAAAAGTAATTCTAAGGTGTGGGCTAAGGGATTTCTATATTCTTATAAGGAAGAGGTTAGTATTTTGCCTTGTAATCTTTCTTTCTTCATAGTGGAAGTTTGCATCCGTGATTTTTTTACCCTAGTTTGGAGTTTTTCCACGTATATCTTGTCTTATGGTTTGTTTGGATTGCTTTGATCTATTTGTAGTTTATATTTTCATCCGTTTATCGTTTGTGGGTGAGGCCTGAGATTCGATCTCGGCCCACTGTGTTGTTGGCGTGCTACGCAACAATTGGTATCAGAGCTATTGGTTTAGTTCTATTGGGAGCGATGACGGAAGATGGAAAAACTAGAATTGAGAAGTTTGATGGTTCAAACTTTGCCTTATGAAAGATGCAGATGGAAGATTATCTGTATCGGAAGGACCTCTACATTCCTCTAGAAAAAAAAGAGAAGAAACCAGAAAAGATGACAGATGATGAATGGTTTTTACTGGATAGGAAGGCTTTAGGAACGATTCGACTCTCTTTGTCTAAGACCGTCGCCTTTAATATATCCAAGATGAAAACGACAAAAGAATTAATGGAAGCCCTAGCCACCTTGTATGAAAAGCCCTCAGCATCCAACAAGGTTCATCTTATGAAACAACTATTCAACATGAAGATGTCAGAGGTGAGAGCATGGCTGAACATCTAAACGAGTTCAATACAGTCACGAGTCAGTTGGAATCCGTTGGCATCATTTTTTACGATGAGGTCAGGGCGCTATTGATCTTATCTAGTTTTCCAGACAGTTGGGATGGTTTGGTGATTGCTGTGAGCAATTCTTCAGGGTCGATAAAACTGAAATTTGATGATGTGGCCGGTCTAATTCTCAGTGAAGAATCTAGAAGGAAGGCATCAGGAGTTTCAGGGGATTCAGGGAATGCTCTAAACGTTGAAGGAAGAGGAAGATCGCATAACAGAGGAGGCAATAAACATGGGCGTTCTGAGTCGAGGAAGAAGTCCAAGGGATCGAAAGACAAAGATGGGTGTTGACATTGCGGTAAGAAGAGACACATGAAACGTGATTGCAGGGCGCTTAAGAAACAAGATGGAAGCTCTTAAGGCGGGAAGGATTTAGTAAATCTGTTTAAGAAAAGTGACACAGAGGCGTTGATCTTGTCTCTTGATGCGAGGAATAAGTCATAGGTTATAGACTCGGGTGCTTCGTTTTATGCCACTTCATGTAAGGAAGTTTTGCGTGATTATGTGTCAGGTGACTTTGCGAGAGTCTACCTGGGTGATGATGAGTCGTGCAGTATTGTTAGAAAGGGTGACGTTCAGGTCAATCACAAAGACGGAACGATTTTGAAACAGAAGGATGTTAGACATGTACCGAGTTTGAGAAGAAATCTGATCTCAGTGGGGCAGTTATCCGATACCGGTTATGTGACGACATTCACCAGTGATTCCTGAAAGATCACAAAAGGTGCCTTGGTGATATCTCGAGGCAAAAAGGAAGGCACTTTGTATGTGACTTAAGGATCGTATTGTTCACTCTCAGTCGTATCAACTGGAGTGAATGGGCAGTTATGGCATCAGGGGTTGGGACATATGAGTGAGAAAGGGATGAAAGTGCTATTGTCAAAGGAAAAGCTACCAGGGCTGAAGTCTCTTGACTTGAAATTCTGCGAGGACTGCGTATATGACAAGCAGAAGAGGGTAAGCTTCAAGAAGATAGGACGCGCTCCAAAGACGCATCTATTGGAGCTTGTACACACTGACGTGTGGGGACCAGTATAGGTATCATCTTTTGGTGGCTCACGTTATTTTGTTTCATTTATTGATGATGCTAGTAGAAAACTGTGGGTTTATTTCTAAAAGCATAAATCTGATGTATTTGATGCGTTTAAGAAGTGAAAAGTTATGGTAGAAAATGAGATAGGTAAAACAGTAAAGTGTCTCAGATCTGATAATGGGGGAGAGTATTGTGACAAGAGATTTGAGGAGTATTGTGCAGCAAGTGGAATCAAACATTAGAAAATGATTTCAGGGACACCGCAACAGAATGGTGTGGCTAAACGCATTAATAGGACCATCCTTGAGCGCACCAGGAGTATGAGGTTACATGTAGGGTTGTCCAAGACCTTTTGGGCAGATGTTATAAATACTGCCATATATCTTATCAATAGAAGTCCCTCAACACCATTGGATGGTGGGCTACCAGAAGAAACGTGGACTGAGAAAGAAGTGAACCTTACACATCTTAGAGTGTTCGGTTGCACTTCATATGTTCACATTGATGAAAAGCACAGAAACAAGCTGGATGCGAAGTCTAGGAGGTGCACGTATATAGGATACGGGCAGGATGATTTTGGCTACAGGTTTTGGAATGCAGAAAACAGAAAAATCATCAGAAGCAAGGACGTAGTCTTCAATGAAAAAGTAATGCATAAGGATAGTGTGCAAGAAAATAAGGCTGAGGAAAAGGAATTCGTAGAGTTAGAAAAGTTATCAGACATGGGTGTTACAACGCCACAAGATGATCATGCACAGGAGCATCATGAGGCAGAGCCACAGACACCGGTTGTGAGGAGGTTTACTCGGGAAAGGAGACCCACGGTCTGATACTCACCCTCCTTACATTATCTACTACTGACAGATAATGGTGAGCCAGAGTATTTTGAAGATGCATTACAATCAAATACACGGGTTAAGTGGGAGCAAGCCATGGATGAGGAGATGAAATCTCTTGAATCTAATCGTACATGGGAGCTAGTCACTCTACCCAAGGATAAGAAAGCTCTTCATAACAAGTGGGTTTACAGACTGAAGGAGGAGCATGATGGTTCGAAACGGTACAAGGCGAGACTGGTTGTAAAAGGGTTTCAACAGAAGGCAGGTATCGATTTCACTGAAATATTTTCACCTGTGGTGAAAATGTCTACGATTTGTATGGTCTTGAGTATAGTGGCTACAGAGAACTTACATCTAGAGCAGGTAGATGTTAAGACAGCCTTTCTTCATGGGAACCTTGAAGAAGAAATATATATGCATTAGCCGACAGGATACGTGGCACCAGGTAATGAGAACAAGGTGTGTAAACTAAAGAAAAGTCTATATGGCCTGAAGCAGGCCCCGAGGCAGTGGTACAAGAAGTTCGATAGTTTCATGTCGGGAAACAGTTTTAGGAGATGTCATGCAGACCACTGTTGTTACTTGAAGAAGTTTGATACATCATACATCATCCTTCTTCTGTTCGTTGATGATATGCTTGTGGCCGGTTCAAGCATGTAGGACATCTCAGATCTCAAAAGATAATTGTCTAGAGAATTTTTCATGAAGGATTTAGGAGCTGCAAAATAAATCCTAGGCATGGGGATAAAGCGTGACAGGGAAAACAAGAAACTGGTTTTGTCACAGGCAGAGTACATAGCAAAGGTACTTGATCGATTCAATATGGGAGGTGCTAAGCCGGTTAGCACTCCATTAGCTAACCACTTCAAGCTATCTAAGGAGCAAGGTGCAAAGACGCAGGAGGAACGGGACTATATGGCCAAAGTCCCATATGCGTCAGCGATTGGAAGTCTCATGTATGCTATGGTAAGCACGAGGCCAGACATTGCTCAAGCAGTGGGAGTTGTTAGCAGGTTCATGAACAATCCCGGGAAGGAATATTAGGAAGCTGTGAAGTGGATCCTAAGATACCTGGTGGGTATTAAGGATGTAGGGCTGTGTTATGGTGGATCGAAAATCAAGCTACAAGGCTACGTGGATTCAGATTTGGCAGGAGATATTGACAGCAGAAGAAGCACTACAGGTTATGTGTTTACTCTGGGTAGTGCTGCAGTCAGTTGGGTCTCTCAGTTACAGAAGATAGTATCTATCAGTACGATAGAAGCAGAATATGTTGCGGCTACAGAAGCATGTAATGAGATGGTGTGGATGCAAGGTTTTATGGAAGAGTTGGGTAAGAAGCAAGTAGATTGCAAGCTGTACAGTGACAGTCAGAGTGCAATACACTTGTCTAAGAATTCAGCCTTTCATTCAAGGACTAAGCATATTGCCATCAGATATCATTTCATACGTTCGTTACTAGAAGATGGATCAATTACTCTGGAGAAGATTCATACAAGTGAGAATCCTACAGATATGTTGATCAAGGCGGTCACAAGGGAGAAGCTGAAGCTTTGTTCAACTTTGATTGGTCTTCAGGCTTGAAGATGGGGAGGTGGTGTACTCCGGATAAACAAGACAGGTTTTGGCGATGTGTCTCCAAGTGAAAGATTGTTGAGAATGTGGAGCTACATCTAGGCCGCCTTCAACCGGTCGTAGGACGTCTTCGACCGGTCATAGGGGCCTGCTCGACCAGTCGTGGACCGGTTCGATTCAAAATTCAGCGATGCTGTTTTTTACTGTTTTGGGCCCTAGGACTGGTCGTAGGGACTGTAAGACCGGTCGTAGCTCTCCTAGGACCAGTCGTAGGTTACGCAGATTGTTTCCGAAACTGATACGGATTGTGAATTTTGGTGTCGCCTTTCGCAAGGGTGCGGAAGGGAAGTTACCTAAACTATAAATAGGGGTTCATAGGGCTTTTCTAGGGAGATGAGAAAGAGGAAAAAGTAATTCTAAGGTGTGGGCTAAGGGATTTCTATATTCTTCCAAGGAAGAGGTTAATATTTTACCTTGTAATCTTTGTTTCTTCATAGTGGAAGTTTGCATCCATAATTTTTTACCCTAGTTTAGAGTTTTTCCACGTATATCTTGTCTTATGGTTTGTTTGGATTGCTTTGATCTGTTTCTAATTTATATTTTCATCCGTTTATCGTTTGTGGGTGAGGCCTGAGATTGGATCTCGGCCCACTGCGTTGTTGGCGTACTGCGCAACAGTCAGCTCGGATTAGCTCAGCTTTAATGACCGATTCAGGCCGAGTCAAGTTAATTATTTGAAGCTTGAGTTGAGTTTGAGCCTAGTTTGATCAGGGGGCATTTCAACTCGACTCGACTCGAAACTCAAACTCGAGCTCAACTCGACTCAATTAATAAATATATTAAATATTATATATTATATTAATACAAATTTTAAGTTTTAACTTAAAAAAATAAAATAAAAATCTAGAGTGTTTACCCGACGGCAAGCACCCCCTTTCCCTTTCCCTTTCCCTTTCCCTTTCCCTTTCTTATCTTTCTCTAGCCTTTGCTAGCCGCACGCCTGTCTGGACCACCACTATCAGTTTTCATTTCAACTTCATAATAGTATGATTTCAATATCTTGAGGTCTACTTCTTGGGTGAGAAACCTAAGAAATTCGAGGTGGGTTCTTCTTAGATTTGTCAGAGTTCAAGGAAATCCAATGATTTGATTGGCTAGAGCTATTTACTTGGATTTCTAATGTGTTTTGCTTTGTTTCTTTTTTAGTATTTGGATTTTTGTTGGTAAAAGAATATCAAGAACAGATCGGTTCTTACAGGTTTCCTCATATGATTCGAAGCTTTTTTTAGTTTTTTTCCATTGAATTTTACTTTGATTCTCCTAAGATTTTTTATTTTTTCATCATTAGAGTAGGATCAAGAACATAATCCATTACTCTCTAACCCAACAAGCTCGAGCTCAACTCGACTAAAACCACTAGCTTGACTCGAACTCGACTTGACAGCTTTGACAAACAAGTCAAGCTTCAATGTTGAGCTCGAGGCTAAGCTCGAGCTCGAGCTCAAACTCGAGTACAACATGGACAAGCCGAGTCGAGGTTGGCCCACCTCGACTGGGCTTGGTTTGATGCCCACCTCTAAATGTTAGGCATGTATATTTTGTACATTCAATATTGACAGTAGACTTTTCATTTCCATTAATTAACACTAATTGGATGAAGGACGTTTGAGATGGCTCTAGAAATGAAGCTGAGCCCATGTAACGGTAGGACTATATCAATGATGATCGAACCTTTTCTAGTTAATCAATATGTGTCATCTATTTTCTTAGCCATTGAACCTATGGTTAAGATTATGATTTGATAAGGTATTGAGAGGGGGCGACCAAAGGTAGGCTCAACATGAAAGGCTGTTTACATCAATAAATTTTTTTTTCTAGTGTAATCATTATTGACTGTCCTTTATACAAGCCACTAAGAAGATGGTCAGGATTATCCAACCAAAACAACTAATGATGGAGAGCGTGTCATAGATATATTCCTAACATAGTTGGGCCAAAAGAAGGTGGACTGTAAATTAATTGTAACTTTTAATCTGAGTATTGTTATGGGGCACACAACTTATCAATATTTACTGAAACGAGACATCCGAGGTGAACTGTCTCACAAAATGGGTCATGTTTGTCCGTTTTGTAAGAAAATATGCACTTTTAGCTTAAAAATGATTTTTTGAAGAAAAATTACTATTTTTAGTAATTTTGATTTTTTAATATTTTTTATTTTATTTTATGAGTTTTAGATTAATATTATTTTTTTTAGAAATAACTTGTAACGACTTTTCTAATAAAAATTTTATTTTTAAAAATTAGGTTTTAGAAGAGTTTTATTAGGATTATGATTTTTATTAGGATTAAAATTTTATTATTTTTAGTAATTATAAATTTTATTTTTATTTTTATTTTTCTATATTAATGGTGTAACAGGGACACACAAAAATTAGACAATTATCAATAAATTTATTTTGTATTTTTTAGATTGAATTCCTATTTTTCCTTGTGCATTTGAGACATCTATGTGAGGAGTCCAAAAAAGCCCCATGGATTCAAACTAATTATCCTAGAGGAAGACGGTGCAAGCCCTTTATACATCCTTCCCCTCCTCAGCTAATTTGAAGAATGGACTAAAAGGTGGATCCATGGTGATAGACAATCCTTGTTAATGATAAGACATTTTCTAGTAAAACCAACATCGACCTTACATTCTTCAAAAAATTTACCAAGTTATTATGACCATCCAATTAAAGTAATTTTTGAGGTATTGATGAATCAACTGTAGCTTGAAATGATGGTCCAAGGACCTCATACAATGCACATGTTAAGTAAATTCTAAAACCTTTTCTAGTATAATCAACACAGACTATCTACTTTCCTAGTCATTGAAGGGTTAGGAATGTTGAGTTTTGAGAGATGAGTCTTTTAATGCTCTTTTCTAGCAATATACACCCCAATGGGACGGTCCACCTTGAAAAAATGTGTTCACAACAGAAAAAAAAGGTTAGCAAGCACAGCAAAAATGCTCATTTAAAACTCATTTTTAGTGTGTTAAGATCATGGCCCACCTTATTGGATGGTAAGATGGTTAGCAAGCACTGCAAAAATGCACCTTTAAAAATCATTTTTAGCGTGTTAGGATCATGGCCCATCTTATTGGATGGTAAGAAATATGCGCAGACAAACTCGATCGATGCATACTGTGTGGATACATATTCTTCTAAAGGAGAGGTATATTTACAATAAAACATGCAGCCAAAAAAGAAAGAGAAAACTTTGATACTCTGGCGGATGGATGATATGCAGGTAGTTAATTGGTAGCTACTTAGATATTGCATACTTGGAATTCAAGCAATATTCAAGCTAAACTATCTATATTATGGGGCCCACTTTATATGTATCGTTAACTAAAAATCAAGCCCACGTTCTCTCAGTATTGGGTTAGTGGACGTCTATATGGTAGGATCTAACAAGTGTCCACCAATCAGAGTCTGGGATTATTTAACCAATCTGATTTTAGGATGATGACTCAGCAGCAGTCGCTCTGCAATTTACACGGTTTAGATTTAGTTTACGAGTGCTCGTATATCAAGTGTCATGCTCTACTAGAGTATTCAATAGCTCCCAGAACGGAAAGACAGAATTTGGGATAAAACACTTGCAAAATTGCAATTAGTATAGGATAACATCCATTTTTCAAGATAGTGGTGATTCATCTACACTTATGCATGCACGTAGATCAATCGAGACCGTCCAAAGTTAAAGGGTCATTCTGGATGGAGCACAGCCCGAAAATGGTACTCATCTAACCATCCTAGCCATCAAGATAGTGGCATAAAAGAAACCATTACAATAATATGAATTGTTCAAATTAAATGGGCAAAGTCAGACGGTTAAGATCTCCCTAATTTTTCAGATGTGCTCTATCCATGATGGGGGCAATAATTTTAGCGGTCCAGATTACCGGTCTGTAAAGCCGTATGCACGGTGGATGAGGCACTGGCAGTGAAATATAATCCCTATTAGAATATGATAGAACTCCCTTTCCACCGTACAAATGGCAAGAGCGACAGGTGATGGCGACCGTCCATTTATTGGTCTTTTAATGGATAAAAGACAACCCAGATCCGAAAATCATAGCAACCACTTCACCTCAGCTTTCCCCATCTAACAACAATCATCAACCATCCAAAATCCGAGTGATTCTTTTAGAACCATTGGCCACCCTCCATCCACCATCCTTCATGCCACGTGTAAGGTGGAAGGCAGCCTCTATAATACTTAATAGAAATGTATCCATCCTCCTATTACTGACCGACCTTCGTCTTGTCTTTTGATTAAATCGCCGTATTTTTGCCGATTAATTTTGATAGCCCGAGTTTTGACCCCCGACTTAAATATAAAGGAATGGACGGCTATTACAAATTTAGAAATTAAAAAAAAGTAATATAATATCAGCCGCATTACTACAGAAACCATGTGCGAGAACATGCGGATTTATGTATCCTGCCGCTTGCCTTCATTACGGCAGTTTCAAAATCACCCGATATTCAGCCGATATTTTAATTTATCGAGAATCTCCCAAGAAATTGACGTGAAATCCATTTTTCTCGCATTGTACGCTGATCCGAAAAGAGAGAATATAGAAGTTTTGTGTTCAGCTTCTACCGTTTATCTAGTGGACCAATCATAGGAGACACCGGTTTCCAATTCCGAAGAGTGGGGTCCACTATTCGCTAATCCATATCACTGGTCTGTTGAATCGCCATATGAATGACCCATGCCCGAAAAATTTTCTAGACAGGACGATCGTAGCCTTTCGATTTCTTGCCTGCAAACCGATGGTCGAGAATGTACAAATAATCCAAAGTGGCCGGGGTCCTTTGAATGATGTGAATGTTGGTGCACGGCCCATCGACAGTGGGTACAACGAATGAACAGTCCATATCTCATTAATGTGTACTACATGGGCAGACAACGGTCGGGATTCAATTTCAAAGTACACGTCTGAGTGGACGGTAAAGGATTTGAGAATGCTTGATGTGTGCCCTACAATACCTGATGAACGGCCTAGATATTCTACTTAACGCCTATGGTTATGGGCGGGCGCGTGGTGCACATCACATGTATCTAGACTCGTGTAAGATCCAGACATATTGATCCATACCGTCCATTAAAGCCAGCCAAGTTTCATGTGACAACATGCAAAGTTCTCAGTAGTTGAGTGATCCTAACGGTCCAATTGATACCTCTTTCTTTTCTTTTGTTTCGCATGCCATCAATAGTGTGTTTCGACCCGTCTGATCGAAGTGATTCTAGTGAGTCATGATCACTCAAGGTGGGCCCGTGGGATGAACACTCCAAATCCATCATTAAACCTTTCTATGATAAAATGGTTCGGACAATCCATTCGCAAGCAACTAGTTCAATGGTTAGGATTGTCTTATTGAATTTTAAATGGTGGTTCAAATTGAATTTAAAATGGTGGTTATTGAAACCATGGTTTCAGTCTGATCAAGACACTGAGAGTTTTTAAATCTAACTCAACCTGATGGGGTTTGGATTTGAGTTTGATCTGAACTTGTTAGGGGTCCAGTTTTTTTAACAATTGATTAGATAGCTAGGTTAGACTGTCCACATTCCCATTATAAAAATACCAATGTTTGCCACGTGAGTGATCTATGTCAACATTCACGGGACCACTATATAGATCCCCACCATCCAATATATATTTTTCTTTTTGGATGACAGTCAGGATTAATCCAACTATTTTAGTACAATGTGTCCTACTTCTGGACGGTTCGGATTACATATACACCATATACACTTACCCTTAAAGTTCACTCTTCGGCGAATAACAGAATTAAATTTCAAACCGTTTAAGTGTATGATGTGGCCCATCTCCACCGCACAATATATGCATCTGATCCTTAATTCGTTCAAGTATTTTTGGATTGATCAAATGGTTAGTATCATCAGCTTGGTGAGAGTAATTGACTTGCACCTAATTAAGGGTGGCAACAGACCGGTGACTTGGATCTATTATCTTAGCCAGCGGGGATTTGGCTTGGCAATCGGCATACATGGCCCAATATATTTCAGGCCGGACTTGGGTTCTAATTCATTTCAGCTGGATTGTACCTGGCCCAGCCTAACCTGAACCAACTTCATATGTACATGTGTTCTGTTCTACCTGGCTAAATCCCAGTTAGGCTACACCTGCATCTCACATGGATAATTGTTTTCATTTACATTTCCAGCTACACGTGTGCCACCTAATCAGCGGATGGATTTTTTTTTTAAAATGGATTTGTTAGGCCATTTGGGCTAGGGCCTTGGAGCTTATAGTATTTTGGCCCAAACATGGCCCATTACGATCCCCACCACTAATTTCAGGAGGTTTTCTTGCCAACATTACTATGGTTGACTTACATGGTATGCATTAAGAAAGCCCACCAAAACTGTCTTTACCAATTTTCCATTTTAGAGTGCTTGTTTGGAGTGAATGGGTATTCCACTTTTTTTCAGGCATTCCTTGAATTGAGTCCAAGGTCTGAGTTTCAAGCATTCAATGAATTTTAAATGCTTGAATGATTTCATCGTAAAAAGTAGAAGTAGGCATTCAAAGAAATTATTTTCTATTTATTTTGATAATAAATTAATTTGTGAAAATTTATTATTCTTTACATGAATTTTTCTTTAGAAGGGTATTGTTCTTTTTTTGTTTTTCTTTTAAAAAAAATTTGATAATAGTCGCTTTCACACTTTTTTACCATTGACAGTCTCACATTGATGTTAAAATAATATAAACTAAAACAACTAAACTTTTTGGGACTTTTTCCTACAAATTAATTTTTATATAACTCCCTTTATATATGTATGTACATATATAATATAATATCACCTACGGCTATGTATGACCAACAATCATCTCATCACTCAGATGCAACCTTTTATGGTGGGCAATGGGCTTAAATTTAGGTCAATTCCTGACTTAGGTGGGCCACTTCACAAATAACAGCTGAGATTAGACACCCGTTCTTTGAAACCTTCATGGTTATTTATAAGGCCTATGAGATGCGGCTCAGACATCCAGCTTATTTATTGTATGGTTCCATTTAAATGAGGGGCTATATTGAGTTTGAGCTGTATTATAAATTTCGGTAAATCCTGCTAAGTGGTTTTAGATATTTTAGACACAATTTTACATTATTCAAGGTATGGCCCACTTGAATTATGAACACGGCTGATTTTTAGAATAGCTCATGACTCAGAGGAGACCTATCAAATGCACAACGTGGATATCTAACATGATCACAATGTGACCCACATAGCTCGATCTTATTGGAAGCTCTTAATGTCAATCTCATAATACCCCTCTATTTACACATGTATGGGTGTTTCCTTCTTCTTCTTTTTCTTCTTTTTTTTTTTTAAATAAAAATAAAAATTTATAATTTATAATTTTTTATGTAAATTATTAAATGTGAAATGATATTAGTCAATTTTAAAGAAACTTACAAAAAGAGAATTAATTTCCATTCTATTTTACTTTATAGACAAAGAAAATTGTCACATCTGCATATCATTTTCCATGGTTCTCTCTAAACAAACCCTTTAGACCCATGTATTATGATTTAAACAGGTAACTGGCTATTCAATGAGCACTCATGCTGAGATGGTCCATTATTTGAACGATCCACATCCTCTTTGCTACCATAAATAAACTATTACCCCATCGATTCGTTAGAACTTTATTTGAGCCATTCAAATTTTAAGACAATGGTGGTCCATATAGCATAGGATTCACACGATGTTCTGATCAGACCACTCAGCATGTGGGCCTTAGCGAAAACATGCTGGATCTGAGTTTCCAACGTGGCAAAATAAAGCCATGCTTGAGAGACTGTCATTTTCTTACTTATCAATTCCATGCCCGAATGCCCTAATTTTTAGCTCCATCTGGATCGTACACATAGCATAACCATCTAGGGCCCTGATCATTGAATGGGTCCCACCTATAAAACCTGTTTGATTGGATGATCCCAATTGCCATGCCGTGACAAACCGGCGTACGGCAGAATTTAATATTAGTAGAAGTCAGCTTTGACCAAGAAAAGGTCCACTAATGTGATGGGCGGCATTGTCTCATCTATATGCATGATTTGGTCCACCTGATGTGGGATCCACCAATGTTGTCGGCCACATTAGATTTTAGATTCATCTAAGATCATCCAGCAAGTCAATATTTTCTACCGTTGGGAATCCACCTCAGCAGCAGCTCCATGAATCAACGGTTCACATCAGTTCAATTTCCGTTGGAGCTCATCGTAAGAGCACTGGTGCACCCTTTCATATGAATGACCGGAGTTCGTTTTGCCTCTGTCGGGACTCAGGATGGAGCGTGTGTCGCCGGCCAATGGGGCCCACGCGTTGAGATAGTACAATGATTTGAGCCGTCCATATTAATGTTGCTACCATAAATGAAAGTTTTATCCTATACTCATGCGTCACTGATGATCGTACCCTTTGATTTTTGGAGTTGAATGTCAGATGACCCCCAACAAACGGTGGCGATGATGATGATGAATGCCAGCCATTGATTTTTTTCCTCGTGATTCTCAATTCATCTACAGATAGTTGCGGCGAGAATAATCTTTTCCAAGAAAATTCCTTTAGGTGGACCGTATAGCATAGTATCGAAAACATGGACGGTTCCGATCAGGGGATCACTCTGCATGTGGGTCCCATCGGGCGGCGACAAACGCTGGATCCGTACCTGTAGCAAAACGGATTCCTATTACATTTAAGTAGACGCAACGATCGAGTGAGAAGGCTTCTCGACCTACATCGGTGAGAACTGAGGATAGTGCGCTGGGCCCACCTTGTTGGATAAAGGAGGGTCCCTGGATCACCGATGGTAGGGGGTCGCCAACCGTTGGATCCATGCTCTCCATCTTCCCAAGATAGACGTGAGAACTCCAGCTGAGAGCATCGCGATAAACGGAAATCCCCCTCAGCCAATGGCTGCGTATCTTCTTACCAATGGGCTACTGACAAGTGGCAGGCTGCCAACCGTCCGCTCCAGCGCCGGTTCGTGTCTGGATTTTGAAGAGGTCCAGCTGGACGCGGATTAGCTACTGAACCCGACAGTAGCTAGTTTTGTTGCTGAAGTGACGTCACTACGCCCCAACGTGATGTATGTGTTGTATCCACACCGTCCATCCATTTTGAGAGATCATTTTATTGCATGAACCAAAGAATGAGACAGATCCAATTCTCAAGTGGACCCCACCATAGGAAAAAGTAGAGACAGTGATGCCCACCGTTGAAACCTTCCTAAGGCCCACCATGATGTTTATTTGAGATCCAACCTGTTTATAGGTTAAAAAAGACATGTAGTAAGGGAAAAACGAATATCAGCTTGATTGGAAACTTCTGTGGCCCTAAGAAGTTTTTAAGGGTAGCCGTTCAATTCCCAATGTTTTCTGTTGTGAGGTCTACTTAAGCCTTGGATCTGTCTAGTTCTTTGTACCATGCCCTAAATTGATCTCTCAAAATGGATGAACGGTGTGGATATAACACATATATCATGGTGGGGCCCAAAGAAAGTGGTGGTATCACTTCAGTAGCGAGAATCGCCACCGTCCGGTCCGGTCGCTAATCCGCGTCCAGCATCAAGACCAGACATTTTCAGTCTTTTCTTTCGCTCGGCCAATCCACGGACGGACCAGCCCATTGGCAGCTTACACGTGGCCATCCTATCCAACGTCTGACCTCGATCTGACGGTACTATCCCATCGGTCATGGTAAGAGAAAAGCGTCGGTATTCCGGCGTAGCACGACCATACAATATGCATGCACGCAGATGCAGCGTACATGTACCTTTATCCAGACTATCCAAATAGTGGGGCCCACAAACAAACATCCATTAGAAGAGATCGGGACCATCCAGCTAATCAAGGTATGGTCCATATACGACACAAACGGGCCACAAACAAACATTCATTAGAAGAGATCGGGACCATCCAGTTAATAGCGGTATGGCCCATGTACAACACAAACGGTCCATTTTGGACTTTGATACATATATATGGCAAGTGTACAGTGGCAGCGTGTACCCCTATCCAAATTGTTCAAATAGTGGGACCCACAGACAAACATCCATTACAAGAGACTAGGACATTCATTCAATCTGATTTCGTGTATGACCATGTATACACTGGTGCCATTAGATTTGGACACTTGGGCTTTAGTACGTATACATGCCACGTGTACAGTGGAAATTTGCAACCAGATGGATGGCCTTGATCTTGCATTGGATATAAGACAACTCCCCATATTATAATCCCCATCATTGTCATGCTGATTAGGGCATTGTATTAGGTCCGACGGTGGGCCCCACCTTTTTATGCTCTTCGGACCTGAGGCATTCGATGCCATGTCGGGACTCACGACAGTGACGTTTTCCCACCTCTCCACCTTCTCACGCGCACGTTACCCCACACTCTCACAGAAGCCAGGAATTTATTATACAGTGCTCCACCGAGGATATTCGCTCTGCCTTTTAATTGGGACATCGGCGGTCCAAGATCTACAAATCCAGACCGTTGATATGTTGGGTTTCAATTTGATTCTCCTCAATTGGAGATCCTAGATCTCGCATTTTTTTGGCACTTGTTTTGGTTGAATCTGGACCGTTGCTGCATTTATTTATCACCACTTAAAAATTGAAAGTTGAGGATTTGGACTATCCACGTGGGGTCATCAGGTCAACGATTTGGATCACGGAGCGAAAGGGCTGGGGCCCACTCGGGAGCAGTTGCAATGTGAAACTCGGGTAAAATATACTTATCATCGGGTTCGAGCAACGGGAGTTGTTTGATATACTCTGGAGGCTTGCGACGCTTGATACGCAAGCACTTAGATATGGTAAACGTGGAAGTCACTACCTCAAATTCAACCGACTAACTTGTGGAGCTCACTGTCTCTGAGTTAGAATATAATAATCGTCTTCGTTGAACAATCCTAAACTCTGATTTGTGCAAACATGTTTTTTTAAATTTAAGACCATTGGATATTTTTCATTCAGAACCGTCCAATAAATCTCCGTAAATCTGATAGTTACGTAGTCAATTAAGATAAATGCCTTTTTTTTTTTTAAAATAAAAATTATTCCATAATACGTCTAAACTAGTTCCCATAATCTGGACGGTCTAATTTGAAATATATCTGCCACATGTGCAATTCATCTGCAATTTCGAAGGCCCTGTTTGGCCGGCTAATCCAACCAGAGTTAGATGGGATGGAATTGCATCTGGTCCGTGCCAATTCCACCCTACGTTTTGGAAGAGTGTAAAAGCTTGGAATTAGGATAGGTGGAATCGTACTGGTCCGTGTCGATTTCACTAAATGTTAGTAATTTGTGTAGGTTTTATCATAAAGTGCGGGCTATATCCACACTGTCCACCCATTTTTTAAGATCATTTTAGAGTATGGGTCAAAAAATCAGATAGATGTAAAGCTCAAGTGGACCCCACCATAGAAAGCAACGGGGATTGAATACTTACCATTGAAAATTTCTTTGGGGCCACATAAGTTCTGGATCTATCTCATTTTTAAGCGCATACTATAAAATTAGGTTACAAAATAAATGAACAGTTTAAATATAACATATGTATGTTATTCTTAATAATTTTAAATGATGGTGGGTATATCCTTTCAATATACCACTGTATTATAATTAAAGAAGGGAATTAAGCTTATCGTAAGAGGAAGCAACCACTGCCATGGGTAATAATTATGTTGTTTTAAATCAAACAGGCCCTAAGTGCCTTGGTATTATCCATCACATTCCGCGAGTATCAAAGCATCTCTTGCATCGTAACTACAGAGGGGCGGACGGATTGCGTCCTGCCCCCAAATAATCCGTCCATCTGGGATCTTTGGTGTCCAACATGATGTATTAATGTTATCCACGCCGTCCATATATCTTTACATATCATTTTATACCATAAAATAAAAAATGAGACTGATGAAAGTTTCATGTGGATCACATAGTGGGGATTAAAACTTCCACCATTAAAAATTTATTGGGAGACACAGAACTTTTGGATCAAGATGGTATTTATATTTTCACTTCTTCCATCCCTATATTACCTTATGAGCAGATGGGATGGAAAATAAATATCACCGTGTCCGTTAGGAAGGTCAACGGTGGGTGTTATTATCACCACTGCTTCTCATGGTGTGGTCCATTTAAGATTTAAATTGTCTCATTTTTGTATTCATATCAAAAAATGATCTGAAAAATTTCATGGACGGCGTGGATAAAATTCATAAATTACGGTGGGTCCCACATATCCCCTGCGTGGACAGACTTTGATACAAGCGAGGGCCTACAGGAGGAGGGATTCCGCATAGACAGAATAGAAAAACTTTGGTACTCTGGCAGAGTATGAAAATATTTACGCAGGCACTTAGAAATTACTTTGAAATAGCAAACGTAGCTAGCAAGTAGTTAAATCAAACCGTCCAAATCATATTTCCTAGTGAAGATATATCATGAACAAAAATTTAAGATTATTTGATAATTTGCTATCGGATTAGTGGATCTTTTTTGGACAGTGAAAAATAAAACAATCTAACGGTCCTATTTCGAGAAACAAGTGTCCACGAATCAGAATTTAGGATTGTTTAACCAATCTCATATTAGTATCATGAATTCTTAATATTGGGATTCACACCCTAATCGGTTTTATTTAAGTTAATATATGCCACGTGTACAAGTTCTGAATGCTTGTGTATCAATGGTCATGCGCAGCCAGAGTATCATATAAACTCCTCAAAACAGCAATCTAATTCTCAACAAGAGGGGGGGTTGGCTCATCATAGATTCTTGTACCTTACAGTGAAAGAGGTTGATTGGTTATCGTACGCCAGGGGTGTCTGATTGCTTATCTTACGCCACAGGCTGAAATGAAAGGCTGAAACAGTCGTTCAGATCCTATACTGTACTTTGCTGTTGTGTCTTGAGAGGTTGGCAACCGCAGCAGAGATCATTCCGATGCACGTTTTTTTTCCCATTTCTTTTTCTTTTTTGAAGGTTGGGTTTTTTCCATTTTCCTTGTATTTTCAGATTTCTAGATTTTTGGACTTGTTGGGAATTGGAGAAGGATCTGGAACCTTCACATCTGGTGCAATAGCTATGTTTTCTGAGATGGGTTTTTGAAAGGAAATGAAGAGAAAGCTAAGATTACCAGCTGATGTTTTTTTAGTAAGAGAGTGATGGAAGATTGTCAGGCGAGCTGATATGGGTTTGATTGACTAACAGAAGAAAGAAAAAGAGGTTTTGTAGATTTTTCTCAATTGGGTTTTTCAGAAAAGAGAACAATCTGAAGTGATTTATAGATTTTTAATTTGTGGGTGTTTTTCATGTGATCTCAATAGAGAAGAAGCAAGAAACAGAAAGAGAGAATTGGGTTTTCTTCTTCTGGTGTTTTGTGAAGAGAAGTTTAATTTTAAAATAGAAGAGCTGGCAAACCCGTGGTGGAGCGGGAATGTGGCGATGGGAGGAGTCGATCTCTCGGTTCCGTCCCTTCGCATACGGGACCCTGACGAGGATCATGTGGGAGGGTTGGGTCGCTTCGGATCGAGAAGGGAGCAAGAGCTGATGGAAAGCAAGAACACCATTGCTAACAGCAGCAGCAGCAACAACAACAACGGTTCGAACGCTGGGAACCAAATCCAGGAAGACGAGGACAGCCGCGGCGATGCTGAGGCGGAGGACCAGACAGCAGGTCAGGAGACGGTGGAGGGAAGCAGCGGCGGCCGCCGGCCCCGTGGCCGCCCGCCCGGGTCGAAGAACAAGCCCAAGCCGCCGATCATCATCACCCGAGAAAGCCCCAATGCCCTCCGCAGCCATGTGCTGGAAATCAGCAGTGGAAGTGACATAGCTGACAGTGTCGCTGCCTTCTCCCGTCGCCGCCAGCGTGGGGTCTGTGTTCTCAGTGGCAGCGGCATCGTCACCAATGTCACGCTCCGCCAGCCTGCTGGGCCCGGCGCCGTCCTCACCCTCCATGGCCGGTTTGAGATACTATCTCTATCTGGTGCATTCCTTCCCACACCTTCGCCACCCGGTGCGACTGGGCTGACTGTCTATTTAGCTGGTGGGCAGGGGCAAGTGGTGGGTGGGAGTGTGGTGGGCCCGCTTATCGCGTCTGGTCCCGTGATGGTGATCGCTGCGACATTCACTAATGCAACCTACGAGCGGCTGCCGATCGATGAGGAGGAGGAGGAGGCTGCAGCTGCGGCTGCGGCAGCAGCACCAGAGGGAATGCAATTACAGCAATCTCCAGGGGTAAATTCGGGATCTAGTAACCTATCTGGATCACAGTCTCATGGTTTGCCTGATCCATCATCACTGCCCATATACAATCTACCACCCAATCTCCTACCAAACGGGCAGCTGCCCCATGATGTGTATGGGTGGGGTCCACCAACTAGGCCACCACCATCTTACTAAGATGAATAAGAAAATTACATGCATTTCTTCCCTTTTCTACTCTTATCTTTGATTTGGGTCTTTTTTAAATGGTCTGTACACAGTGCAAGAATCAAGGTAGACTACTGTTCTTGTGAATTTGATGTTTTGTTTTTTTTTTAATTTAAATCTTCTCATAATTTCCATCTTTTATTTTGTTTTCTAATGTCATGTTCTTTGATGGATTTCTCTTTGATTTTCTCTCCATGGAAGAATTCATTTTTAAGTCATTGTAGAAAAGAAGAAGCTCAAGCAATGAAGTTGGTGACTCAAATCATTAAATTTTCTTGCAGAGAAACGTCTTCATAGCTGGTAAGAATCTTGACTTTTCTTTGTTTGTGGGAGAGACTAATGTATGCATTTGCCACAGCGTGCTAAATTGTTGCAAACACATCCACAGTGCATGCGGAACACATGCAAACAAATCCATACCATCCAAGTTGCCAGCCAGATCATTGATAAATCATACCCAATTAATCACACTTATTAGACGATTGTAACCGTCCAATTTGAATGCCAGAGATTTGTCTTCTCAACAGTACATTGATCAGCACCAGTTGGATGGTTAGGATCACTGGATCAGCGTGATTTTTAGGCTGCGCCATCCACGACTAGGTCCACAATTTAGATGGCTTTGATTAGCTGTGTCCATTCATAATTCTACCAAGATTTTTATTTTTTTTTTCCTTCTAGGATTAATTCTACCAAGCTTTAGTGGATAGAGATGTAGAGATGGGTATTTTGATGAATGGATTTTGTGGGTTGACATTCTGAAACATTTAAATGCAATACATGCACACATTAATAGACGTGTATGTACCAAGTCATTTGTCAGCTGTGCCAGCTCTCGACCGGTAAAATCTAAAAACACCAATCTATTCCATTTTTGGGTATACAATAGCAAAGGTTCGTAGTATTGCATGATGAAAAGGTGGAAACTATGGGTGTATCTATCAATAGATGTGTGTGAATAACGTTTCCCTTTATATGGAGTCGTTAGATCTTGGGATGCTTTCGTTGAGTGGGTAGGAAATGGGAAATGAATGATGACGTTCGTTCATCTGAATCTTTCCTCAAAAGGGTCGTTTCACGACGAGTTGGAATGGGCTTGTTGGGGTTTTGGGTGCATGCTTTCACATCAAGAGATTGCCCCCATTATGACTTTTGGGGTGGTTATATGAACCTCATGAAGCTTCACGGTCCTCAATCCTTGAGTTTGTTCATGTGGGTCCCATCTATTGGAGATCTGAACTGTTGATATGGTGAACCCTAATGTTGCTGGGAGGCGCCTCAAAATTCCATTGAGCTGAACGATCATGGTGCTTCCATCGGCCTCATGCAAATAGATGGTTGAGAAGAGAGTAGAGGGATGATCAACGGTAAGCCCGTAAAAAGGCCAATGATTGGAGGGCATGGTGTTCTAATTAATCTAGGGGGTCTTGGGGAATCTCCATCCATGGATGCTCTGGATCATAGAGCCCATGGGCCCCACTTGTAGAAACTCATGGCTAGAGTTATTGAGTATATCCTCTTGTCAAGGCTAATATCATTCGATGGTTCTTTGTGGATGGGAAAAAAAGCAATAGATAATAGAGAGCTATTAGATTATCCATGAGTGCAAGTGGGGATTCTAGGGTTTTTTAAAGATCCCTTTTGTCTCCTTAACATAATTTAGGTTAGGAAATTAGTGCATTTTAATGATCACGTTTTGTCGTTGCATAAGTTTATTTGCATGAATTTAATTTAATGTTTATGGGGAAAGTATGTGAGAAATGACAAAATGACATGTTTAAAAATGTTTAATTTAAGCATTTTTTGATCATGTTTAAAAATCTTGAAAGTAAAATATGCGTTAGCTTTATATTATATTTCGTGGTGTGTATGTTTTTGTTTGTTTTTTTTTTTTTTTTTTTGAAAAAAGGTGGACTCATGCCACAAAAATTTCATTGATCATGAAAAGCTATACAACCTTTCAAGCAGGTCCTGACAAAAAGATTCCGGACCTCATTCCTTGTGTAGACACAAAAAGAACAAAAAGAAACCTGTCTGGTGCCAGAGCCAACATCCGACTCAAGCCACCACAAAGATTCCGGACCTCACTCCCCATGGTGTGTATGTTATGAAATAGGAAATATATTTTATTAAAAACAAATTTAGAATAGAACTTTTAGTTTAAGTCGGAAGTTTCCATGTGGAGTTTTACTATAAATTGGAAAACATTTTCTCTATTGCAAACTCTCTCTTGCTAGCTCGATCTTCCATATGTGCAATTTATTATTTCATACCAGGCAGTTTAACATTGGTAAGAAGAATTATCAACAGCTGCGGGCTTCTGCTTGAATTGAGATTTTGTAGTTGGCTTTGTGGAGAGGTCACCGCACTAGTATTGAGCGTAATCTTTCCATATGTTCTTATAGGGGAAATTATGTGGACATCAAAATGATTGGTTGAAGTGATAACTGTTGGGTTGGGAATCACGAATAGAACCAAAGTGGAATTGTTCTCTACTTCGGCTTGTGGACTAATAACAGCGGCAAGGCTCTAAACATGATCCATGCCGTCTGGATCATCGATTCTCCACAGTAACATTCAACTGAGCTTGCTTTGGAAGGATTTTCTTCAGAAAGGAAATTAGAGCAATGAAGTACAGTGTTGAATCGATAGTAAAATTTTGGCACAAATCAAGGGAATTTATGTGACTAGATGGATGGTGAGATGATAAAATTGACAATGCCTATGCCATGTTTGAAAAATCTAAGAAGTTTAATGTTGTCATGATTGGAGATGTTTCACTAGTTATTAAGGAAACATTATATGGTGATCTAAAAAAATCGTATGAGAACAAAAAAGGTGGAAAATGGACGGCATGCATCTACTTTTTCCAAGTGGCTGGAATGTCACTTGTTATGATCACCAAGGTCCAACATTATCAACTACTTGACTGCTGTTCAATATTAGCAATAGATAAGGCATTTTGATGAGCTTCGAGCTTCTAGAGGGTTAAGAGCAAACTTGAATACTGCGTACCAAGTTTGTGAACAATATTGTAAGCAAAAATCTAAGTATAACAAGAATGTGAGAGATACAATTGAAGTTGTACTTTCCCTATAAGCTCCAACTTTAGTTGAAGATTATTAGTTTTTAGATACACTATTACACAACATTTAAATATAACAAGAATGTCACAGATCTAATTGAAGCTGTAGTTTCCATAGAAGCTCCAAATTCTGTTGAAGATTATTAGTTTTTAGATATAATATCACGTATGACATTTGAGAGAGAACCTTTTTTCACAAACAAGAAGCCTTGTTTATTGTTCATAGGAATCACCTGGTGCAATGCTTTCATTACAGGTTAAAGGAATGGGTTACCCTACAAGATCCTGATGGGAACATTAGCATACCTTTATTTCTCGTGTCCAAAGCTTCAAAAATCTTGTGAAGATGGTTTCACTGTAGTCATTGTTCTAATGTTGTTTTTGTGGAGTCTATAGAATCCTTGTGTAAGCTAGTTGAAGGAGCATTGCACAAATCCAGTTGGTCATTTGTTTTCTTTGATAGTGAATCTTCTTTAGACTAAGTCGAATTGCACTTATCCATGGAAGAAGAGTTTAATGCATTGAAACCTTCAGAGTAGAAACCTTAAACAAGAAAATGACAAGAAAGTGGAATGCATGTTGTCAAATATAGGACTAATGCACGGAACTTGTGATTATGCAACAGCTAAGCTCACTTCATGTCCTTGATTGATGAATTAGATTTTTACAGCAAAATTCCTCACAATTTAGGATTTTACCAAATAATGCCTCTACGAATCGAAATGTCAAGGAATTGCTTTTTGAGTGGTGAAATAACCACAATGCCCACTGTACACTTTTTTATTTAGAAAGTGGTAAAGTAGAGAACTGTGGGGCCTGCGTAACATGTTTATGATATCCAACTTGTCCAATAGATGTAATCCACCATGATGTTCAGAACAAGAAAAAATTGGTCAATCTAAACATTTTTTCAGTAGATCTCCATGAATGCATCCCCATAATGGTGTTGGATAAAGACAATATTTGAATCTTGAAAGATTGGTGGAATTTAAACCCATTAGCCTATGTAATTGCATATACAAGATATTTTCGAAGCTACTATCTCTGTCTTGCCAAGATTCATCCTAAGATCATTTTAAAAGAACATGGGGCATTTATGTGTGGCAGAAGCATTGTAAAGAGTATCACGCCAACGAATGAAATGGTGAACAAGATTATTAACCGCAAGGTGAGAGGTGGAAATGTGATTTTCAAGCTAGAAATGGAAAATGCATATAATAGGATGGAATGGAATTGAATTTCTTCACACATTCTTGAAAGATTTGGCTTCTTGGTTCAATATGTTGAAATGGTGGAAAAATTGCAAGGGAATAGTTGGTTTTCCATCATGGTGAATTGTAGGATCTTAGGGTTTTTAATCGGACTAGAGGACTTTGCCAAGGAGACCCGCTCTCACTGAGATTCAAGGTCTCTTGCATCTGTTGTGATACAGCCGTAAAGGCTGATATGTACACGTAACAACTATGATCGTTATATGATACGGGGGTGAAACGAGATAGAAGGTTTTTTTGGAATCATATCGGCCGTTATGGGGCGTAACAACTGTTACTCCTGTAATGGTTGAAAAATGATCACTTTTTTCTATTTAAATCCATTTATCCTCATTTGTTCACTTTTCTCATTCTAAAAGCTCTCATATATCATTCTACAACAAATTTTGACCACTCTTACTGTAGTTCTTAGGATTAAAACTGTATATTGAAGCGATTGAGCGAATAGAAGCTTTGAGGGACCATTTAAAAAGAATGAAAAATGTGGTATTTATGCCTTTTTTTCTTTCTAGTTTCAATGCTTGATTATAATGTGTAAACATTAGAGACATAACTTTATTAATAAATTCACTAGACAACTCGATGCAACATTAACACTAAAGAATGGACCGTTACGCTACCATAAATATGTTAAAAAAAAAATGAATACATAGTTAAAATATTTATATTATTCTGAATTTTCTAGAATTTTTTAGGTAAAAAAAAAAAAAGGAATTTCAACCGTTATGCCCTTGTATTGGCTGTTACAGCTGATACTTGTATTAGTAATGGTGGTGACTGTAACACCCACCGTTACCAATACAAAATGCCTTATTGAGATTTTTCATTATAGCAATAGAACTTCTAAGTTGGGGTGTGGATTAACTTATAAGGAAAGGAGAATGCCAATCCTACTATCTTCCACTTCTATGTTTGAATATTACCCAATGACATGATCTTGTTTTATGAATGGCAGGGAATCTTTCGTCAACAGGCTAAACTTTTTTTTTTTTTTACAAGAATATGAGAATGCTTTAAGGAAAAGAATTAACAAGATAAAAAGTTTCTTCATTACATCTACAAAAGCATCAAATCACTCAAGTGATATAACAAGGAAGCTCTCGAAAATAAATGTCAACATTTTCAAGTGATATAACAATTATCAAGATTCGAGCAAGGAAGCTCTCGATGACCTACCCTGGGTCTCCAATATCCAAGGGCCGGCTGAGGACTATTCACTTTCAATAGCTTATTTAGAGGATGACAAGTGAAATAGCAGGATGAAAAGCTAAACTCCCCTCACCAACCAGAAGATTGACGTGTTGTCAGACAGATGTCTTAAATCTGTCAACGTGCTGCTCGAGCGGGCCGCTCGACCAGTCGAGGGTCCACTCGACCAGTCAAGGTCTGCTTGACTCAAAGTCCAGCAAGTGGTATTTTTTGGTCTCTACCAGTCGAGGGTAAGGCTTGACCGGTCGAGGGAGTCCTTCGACCAGTTAAGGACCTGACTCACCTAGTCAAGGGTTACGCAGATTCTGCGCAAATTTTGTGCGTACTGCGTAAATTTGAAGCAGTTTCGCAAAGGTGTGGAAGGGGTGTATCCTAATATATAAATAGGAGTCAGGGGTGTTTCCTAATATTTAAATAGGGGTCCTTAGGGCTATTCTAAAGTAATCTAAGGCTTTCTAAAGGAGTTTTAAGGGTTCCTAAAAGGATTTTAGGATTTTTATATGGTGTAGCAAGGGTGAGATTCGAGATTATTCGAATCGGGTAAGTCCTCTCTCTTATAATTTCTATTTCATAGTGGATTTCTGTCGCTTTGTGCTATGATTTTTCCCCGCAAGGGTTTTCCACGTTAAATTGTTGTGTTCTCTTGTAGTTGCTTGTTGCTCTTGGATTGCTATCCTGGATCTAGATTTGTGTGATTTCGCAACACAAATCCCCAACAAGTGGTATCAGAGCAATCGTTAGGGTACATATCTGAATCTACAGGATTAGTAATAATGAAAAACGACAAGTTTGATATTGAGAAGTATTCAGGAAAAAATAATTTTAAGTTATGGAAGGATAAGATGATTAGCCTATTAACCAAGTAAGGCGAGATTAAGGATCTTAAGGAGTGAAAATCTACCATGAAAGATGATGAATGAGAAAATCTTGATATTAATGCTTTAGCCTCTATCCATCTATGTCTCATGAATGAGGTTCTCTATAATGTTCTGAGGGAGAAAACTGTGGCTAGTTTGTGGGCGAAGTTAGAGAATATCTATGTAAAGAAGTCCTCTGAAAATCGCTTACACTTGAATATACAGTGTTATACCTTCAAGATGGCAGAGGGTGATGATCTAGAAGCCCACATCAGCAAATTTAATAAATTAATGTGCAAATTGCTAGATATGGAGGAAGTGATCAAAGATGAGGAACAAGCATGTATATTGTTGAATTCTCTTCCTGCATCGTATGAGTCTTTTAGGGACACGATGTGCACCGCAAATAAAACCCTAAGTATCGACACCGTTATCTTAGCCCTTCAAGGGAAGGCTATGAGAAAGCTAAAGGGTGACATGGGGGCATCTTCCGATGCATTGATTGCGAGGGGTAGAGATTAAAGAAAATTCAACGGCTTCTTCCAAGGATGTCAATGTTGTCACATCTGATGAAGAAACAAGTGGTGGTGATGTTTTGTCTGTGTCCATGATCGGACATGTTCACGATAATCATACAAATGAGTGGATCCTAAATACAGGAGCGTCATATCACATGACTCCTCATCGGAGTTGGTTCGCCAGTTACAAAGAATGCGATGGTGGACAGGTTTTTATGGGCAATGATAATGACTATAATGTTGTGGCTATTGGTACGGTGAGCATTAAGATGGTTGATGGGATGAAGCGTACCCTGACTGATGTCAGGCGTGTTCTTGATATGAAGAAAAGTTTGATTTTTCTCGGTGCACTCGAGACTACAGGGTGCAAGTTCACTTTGTATTGATGATGTCCTTAAAGTTTCAAAAGGGGCACTCGTGATTATGAGAGTGCAAAGGTTCGAAAATATTTATAAGTGGATTGAGAGCACTTCAGCAAGTGGAGCGGTAACAGTTATTGTAGACACTACGTCTCTACGTATGTGGCATGCTTGTCTGGGCCACATGAGCGAGTGAGGCATGAAGGTACTTTCTGATTGATATTTGATTTCAGCTTTTAAAAATTCTAATTTAAATATATGTGAGCATTGTATATATGGTAAACAATCTATATTGTCTTTTAAATTTAAAAAATATGTTTATAAGGGAGTGTTTGATTATGTGCACTCTGACATATAGGGGCCATCATCAGAAGTTTCCATTGGGGGTTGTCATGATTTGTTTAATTTATTGACAACCACTCCAAGAAAGTTTGGGTTTACTTTATTAAACGTAAATCCGAAGTTTTCACCATATTCAAACAATGAAAGACAATGGTAAAAAAACAGTCAGGGTAAAAAATAAAGGTTTCAAGGACTCGTAATCATGAAAAAATTACTTCCACTGAGTTTAATGATTATTACAAGAATGAAGGGATCATTAGGCACAACACAGTGCACCATACGCCCGAGCAAAACGGTTTAGCTGAGCGAATGAATCGGACTCTCTTGGAGAGGGCCAGATGCATGTTAAGTAATGTTGCATTGGGCAAGAACCGATGGACTGAAGCCATTAACATGACTTGTTATTTGGTGAACCGCTTTCCTTCAATGACTATTGAATGTAAAATTTCAGAGGAAGTATGGAGTGGTTAGAAAATTAACTACTCAGATTTACGTATATTTGGTTGTGAGACTTACTCTCATGTACCGTCAATTGAGAGAGATAAGCTAGACAATAGAGCCAAAAAGTATATCTTTGATGGCTATGACATTGGTGTGAAAGATTACAGGTTATTCGACAAGATCATACGTAAGGTCATTACTAGTTGTGACGTCAGATTCGATGAAAGCTCTTTATTCTGCAAGAATGATCAAGAGGAGTAAGAAGAACCAAAAAAGTTGATTGTAAACGTTCAGATTGACTCAGATGATACTCAGGTAGAGACATATGCACAGATATGTACAGGATCAGGTGGAGCAGCCACTTGTGAGAAAGAACCCATCGCATGATCACAGGTTACCGGCAAGATATAGGGACAACTCTAATATTTCATATGCCCTCATTACAGATGAGGGAGACCCGTTTACTATTCAGGAGGCTCTTAATGAGCCTGATACAGAAAAGTGAAAGGTGGCTATGGATGATGAGATTGACTCGTTGAGTAAAAATCACACATGGGAGCTGCCGAAGCTTCTAGTGAGCCGAAAAGTGATTAGATACAAGTAGTTATTCAAAAGCAAACAAGATAGATATAAAGCAAGGTTGGTAGCGAAGGGTTATGCTTAGAGAAAAGGAATCGACTTCGCAGAGATATTCGCGTCGGTGGTTAAGTAGATGTCTATCAGATTCATGTTGGCACTGATTGCCCAATACGATTTCAAGTTAGAACAAATTGATGTCAAGATTGTATTTCTGCACGGGGAGTTAGAAGAGCAGATCTACATGAAGCAATTAGAGGGCTACGAAGTTAAAGGGATAGAAAAAAAGGTTTGTATGTTAATGGGGTCATTGTACAGCCTGAAACAGTCGCCTAAGCAGTGATATAAAAAATTTGATTCTTTCATGGTGAGTCAGAAATTTACTCAAAGTAAATATGATCACTGTATCTATTACAAGATACTTGAGTTATGAAAAATTCATCATCCTAATATTGTATGTTGATGATATGTTGACCCCTGTCATGATATGTTTGAAATTAACATATTGAAGACTTAGTTATCAAGAACATTCGAGATGAAAGATCTGAGGATTGCAAGAGGGTTCTCGGCATAAATATTCATAAAGACAGAAAGAAGAGAAGACTTTGGTTATTACAGAAAAAATACCTTAAAAAGATGTTGATCAAATATGGGATGAACCAAGCAAATCCGGTGAGCATTCCCCACGCGGCTCACTTTAAACTTTCCTGAGAACAATGTCCTAAATCAAATGAGGAAAAACAGGTGATGTCTCATGTGCCTTATTTAAATCCAGTTGGCAGTTTAATATATGTCATGGTCTGTATAAGATCAGATATTTCACAAGCAGTCGATGTTGTGAACAGATACATGTCAAACTCCGAAAAATAATATTGGGAAGCGGTGAAATGACTACTTCGATACATTCAAGGTATGAAAGACTACGTCTTAACTTTTAAGAAAACAAGGATAAAGTTAGTTAGGTATGTGGATTTTGACTACGCAAGCAGTGTGAATTTCAGGAAATCTACTTCAGGATACTCGTTTGTACTAGTGGGTGGAGTAATCAGTTAGATCTCGAAGCTTCAGTCAGTGGTGACTCTTTACATGACTGAAGCAAAATATATGGTAGTGACAAAAATGTTTAAAGAAGGTGTTTGGCTCAGAAGCATGATAAATCAGTTGCGACTTCAGTCGGAGGCTGTGCCAGTTAACTGTGATAGCGAGAGCGCTATCAATTTGGCTAAAATTTTTGTTTATCACTCATGTACTAAACACATTAATGTTCGTCACTACTTTATTCGACATGTGCTTGAAGGAGGAGTAACACTGGAAAAGATTCACACCAGCATGAATCCAGCAGACATGCTCACCAAGGTCGTTCTTATAAAGAAGTTAAAGTTCTGTGCAACTTATCTGGGTTTGACGATGACCTAAAAGAAGGATGTAGTGTGCACGAGAAGTATTGATTGAAACTATGATGTGATGCAAAGATAAGAGAAGAGGTCAAGGAGCTACACGGTTGAAGATTGAAGACATGGTGGAGATTATTTTCAAACGGATGTCTTAAATCTGTAAACGTGCTGCTCGACCAATCGAGGGTCCACTCGACCAGTCGAGGTCTGCTCGACTCAAAGTCCAACAAGCAGTATTTTTTGGTCTCGACCAGTTAGGGGTCAGGCTCGACCGGTCGAGGGGGTCCTTCGACCAGTCGAGGACTTGGCTCTACTAGTCGAGGGTTACGCAGATTCTGTGTGGACTGTATAAATTTAAGGCGGTTTCGCAAAGGTGCAGAAGGGGTGTTTCCTAATATATAAATAGGGATCCCTAGGGCTATTCTAGAGTATTTTAGGGCTTTTTAAAGGGGTTTCAAGGGTTTCTAAAAGGATTTTAGGGTTTCTAAAGGATGTAGAAAAGGGTGAGATTCCAGATTATTTGAATCAGGTAAGTCCTCTCTCTTGTAATTTCTATTTCATAGTGGATTTCTATCACTTTGTGCCGTGGTTTTTTTCCATAAGGGTTTTCCACATTAAATCGCTGTGTTCTCTTGTGATTGCTTGTTGCACTTGGATTGCTATCCTAGATCTAGATCCGTGTGATTCCACAACACAAATCCTCAACATGAAGCTCATTAAATATGCACTAGCAAGCTATCCATTGCACACAATGACAACCTTTGATCTCTTAGCTTCCACTTGTAGGAAAATGGTGTTGGCATTTGTAAATTTCTTTTGGGTAGATAATGAAAATGGAAGTAAAAGACATTGGATGTGGTTCTCTAAGATTTGTTTGTCCATGTCGGAGGGTGGTCTGAGAGTTAAATGTTTGAAGAAAGTTATGATGAGCTTGGAATGAATATGTGTTTCTCATTGTTACAAGGCAAGTCCAAATGGGATACATACATGGGTGCTAGATATCTCACCAAATTCATTAGGAATCCCATAAATTGCAGGCTATATGGCCTGAAGCTATGGTATAACATTACCCAAAACATGTCCTTTGTAATTTAACAATTGAGCTAGATGATAGGTAAGGGGAGTGTGAATTTATGGAGCCAAAATCAGGCAAGCACTGGTTTGATCTCGACAATAAAAGGTGTTAGGGTTCTGAAAGAATCGAAGTTAGTGACTATGGCCAATTTTTTGTTGAGGTGAGGAGGTTGGATATTTGAGAATATTGAAGGGTGTGTGATAAATGAACTACTTCAACAACCGAGGGAATGTAAAATTAGAATAAGTAATAGGGAAGACCATCTGATATGGTAAGCCTCAGTGTTAGGTGATTTCTCAACTAAGATAGCTTAGAACCAGATTCATCCAGTCACAACAAGAAAGCCTGGACCCGATGTGTTTAAATAAGTATGTTACCCCTAAAAATCTCAATCTTTCCTAAAAAGCTAATGAATGAACTGGTTCTTGTTAACATTTGTGTGTAAAGGGTGGGAGTCTAGCTTGCTTCGTTTGTTGTGCAGGTGATGTAGAGTTATCTTAGTGTCATATAAGGCCAGAATTCGAGATGGAGTAAGAGGATGAGAAAGGGTGTAGAGGATGAGAAAGGGTGTTGGGTTGATTTTGAGAAGGGCAAAACATAATTCAACATGGAAGTGGTAGGGAAAAATAGGCAGTAGCATTAGAAGAACTAGTGGAAACAAGAAACAAATGGGATGGACATTGATGCAAACTCAAGGCAGAACTTCACAGTGCCCAGAGTCTAAAAGGAAGGTAGATTAGAGCATGGGTTCAAGTTCAACAATCAATCTGTTACCTTTACGATATAGGGCATAATGGCTATTACGACCCCGTAACGACCGTTACAGTCTCTCATTTTTTATTTTTTTATTTATTGAAAAAACTTCTGAAAAACCTATTTTTGCCCCGTAATGTTGATTAAAAAGTATGAAAAACCTTTATATGTCCTATAATAGACCATTACGAAGCTATTATGGCCTTTATAGGGAATGTAATATGCTGTTAATGGCAATTACAAGTCATTTTTTTCCCTTAACAGCTGTTACGGCCGTTACGACCCCGTAATGTGTAATGGTTGCCACCGTTACCTTTACGTAACGGCCTTTATGACACACTATGCTCGAAAGAGAATGTTAAAGTGAGTGGTGTGCTCCATAGTAGTGTGTGGTCCTTCAGATTAACAACAATTTCATTATTATTTTATTGTAAATAAAAGAGGGGAGAGGGGAACCTAATATCCAATTCCTTAATTAATATGGTATCAGAGCTAGGGTTTTAAAAACCCTAACTTCCCCTCAAAACCCATAGCCTGTGGTTCCCCTTTTCTCTTCTCTTCTTTCTAGTTGTGTCGGCATCAATGCTAGTAGCTTCCTTGTAGCTATGAAAACGATCAAGGAAGAGGGCTTGTCTATCTCAATTTCATTCATGCTGCAATCCATATTTATACCACTACAACCCATTACCACAATCTTCTTCCCTGTTGTTGACTGTCATTCATCAATGACCCATCCCTAAGAAAAACTCATCATCGCAGTCATCTTCCTTGTTGCTAACTGCCATAATAGCAGCACGATGTTTGTCATTTTTCAGTCATCGTCGCTTTACCGCACCACCTCTGTTGTCACAACACACTACTATTGTGTACACTACTCAATCTAACAAAGGAGAATGCCATGTGGATAGGGAAGGCATGGATGATCGTTTAACTGTATGAGAGGAAGTGTTCAAAGTAGAAGGAGTTCCATTATTTTCTGAATAAGGGAGATAAATCTATTGATTTGTAAGAATCTAGTGATGTAGAGGACTTGAATCATATATTCTGTATGGAAATTTTGCCCAAAAGATTTGGGGTCACTTCAATGGAATTTTCAATATTCATTTGGCTAATAATCAATTGACACAATGAAGAATGCAAGAGTGGGACAGTCTTGCTCATCATTCTTTAAGATTTAAGATGCCAAGAGGGATAATGCCGTGCCTAATACTGTCGGAGTTGTGATTAAGCAGGAGCACCTAGAAATATGAGAAAAAAAAAATATTAGATCTAAGGGGGTGATTAGGAGGATTAATGGTTCGGTCAAAAAAATTCTAAGGTGAATGTTAGGAGACATGAAAAACTCTTTCCTGGAGATAGTTAGATTGAAAGTAGTAGGGGTGGCTTAGTTGGTGGAGAGAAAGGAAAATGAACAAGTCACAAAATGGAGGAGGCTTAAAGAGGACTAGGTGAAACTGTTGTAGACAGTTCATCAAGAGAAAATTCGAAGGAAGGAAGTGAATGTGGTATGTTTATGGAGCTTAGAATTATGGCTAAGTCCCTGGGAAGGAGGGGGGGGGGGGGGGGGGGGGGGGGGGGGGGTTGAATAGGACCACTTAATATGCATGAATTAAAAAATAATAATAATACTTAGGCTTTCAATCCAAGTGGGTCCAAGTACATAGACTATAATAGATACAACCACTATTTTAAATATTGACGATATTAGTTGATATATCCCACAAAATATCTGGTATCCTACTAGTACGATATGAAACGTACAAATAGAGCGATATATCTCACATGTTCGATTTAATGAGCATTTTTAAATTTTGATGCTCTTATTTTCTGTAAACCATGTTAAATTAGTGTTAAATTGTTACAAATTCATGATTTTTCATATTTTGTATGAAAAATCATGGATTATGTTCAAACATCACATCAAACATGTCTGTAACATAATTTATTGATTCTTCTTTTGCTGTTGAATGTATTGCTTGTGTTTCCACACATCTTTTTACATTTATAAATTATATGAATAGACGTTGAATATACTTGCATTAATTTAGTTAGACAACGCATAAATTAGAATCCCATACAAAGAAAACATATTATGTGTACTTGTTTTTTGTAATGTTTTGATTTATAAGTGTGTATTAATGTCTTTTTTAACAATAGCCGAAGTTTCATTGAAAAATTCAACCAATTTTCCAATGTTTCTAACAATAGCGATACATTTCACAATACAATCAATATATACCATGCAATAACCGATAAATATTTGTATACTAAGAATGTGATATGTAACGTGATATCATTATTTTGAACACTGGATACAACTAAATGAGTAACTAATCTATGTAAGAATCATATACACACACACACACACACAATCTATTCATGCATTCATATGAACAATTCAACTCATAAGCACAAATATAAATGTGCACAAATTACAATTGTAAACATAATGATATATAGTGGTTCGGCTAATTTCCTACTCCACTTCTATCGGACGCACTCTCCTCTAAGTGTACTGGATTTCACTATCTCGAAGGTTTCCAATAGGTGCACTTTTAACATTTATAATGATTTTATAGGTTCATCACAAACCTATATGTACACACCTGTGTTGGTGGACCATGTACACACCCATGTTGGCGACGGTCCTACAAGACCCACACGTACTCATTTGTGTTGGTGGAACACGTTTCCACCCGCATTGGTGGCTCCCACGAAGACTTAGTTTTCTATCGGATAACCAATAAGCACTACAATCCTAATCATTGGACCTACGCATACTCCTATGGAAGTTCTCACAGAGAATAACACATACACACTTGTGTCCAGTGGAGGTCTTGCACAAAAACCTAAGTACATTCTTGTCAGAGACGGTCATACACAAGGACATAGATGGGTTTTGATCTCAAACTTAATAGATTATAAAATAACAACCTTACTATTTTGATTGAGCCTCGTTGATACACCTTGCTTGAGATAAGTCTACTTTTCTTGAATCCTCTTATCTCGTGCTCCCTCGATCCTTGAAGTTGATCTTCTTTTGCTTTCTTAAATCAACTACCAGCAATGATCTTCCTATTAAGATGCCAAGGTAATGGGAGCAAAGTTGAATGTCCTACAACTATGAGATAGTTGGCTTCACTTGGGGATTCATCTAAATGGGCATTTCTAGAGAATGGTAGACATAAGGATTTACCTATAAGTTGGTGTTTAATCTCTAAAGAATATTGGAGATCATGATCTTCTTGAAATGGAACTAAGAATGTTCATTAGAGTAAAGAATTACTAAGAAGATGGCATGAATCTGTTTGGGAGGGAGCCTAGGAGTGTTGGTAAGGCTTGGGATACACTAGAATCTCAAAAACACAAAATTTTATCATCTACACAAAGATTCAAATTTAAATTATATAGAGGAAAAGCTTTAATGGATCTATAAAGACTAGCATTGAGTGATACTTCAATCGATCAAACTTACGTTTGACTTAGGTGCAAAATGTTGTTGCACATTTTTGTGCACATTCGATCGATCGAAACCGATTGAAGGTTTGCTCAATAGATTGAAGATTGATCGAACTTGTGCATTTTGATTTTCATTTTTTCTATGCACTTTGCACACGATCTAGCTAGCAACACATGATGACTAAGGATTTTATTATTTAGAACAAGTCATCTAAGGTAGGTTGTTTTGAACCTAAATGGATCTAAGGTTAAAATCGCCAAGGTACCTCAATTTACCTGTTTCTTCACTCCTTGATGCACCAAGTCTTCATGTGTCTTTAGTCTTCGGCTTTCAAGGGCTCAACCGACTCATTGATACACTGACACACATGGTTGACAAATAAGTGCACTTACAAATATTATCAAATATTATAGATAAGTAGCCAATATAGATACAGAGGTGTGTGCTATGCTTGATGGTATCAAATAATGTAATATTGTTGGGCTTTAGAATGTGATTGTTGAATTTGACTCGAAAGTGGTGACAAACAACTTGAAAATGCCTTGCTGTAGCCTCGCGTAGAAAATATGGTACAGATAATAAGAGAGATTGAAAATCAAACTTTCAAGCCTAAACCACAACCATACATATAGAGATAACAACTTCACAATGGATTTCTTGGCTTGTATTAGAAGTAGTGATGGGGGTAACATGATGTATTTGAGGAGAGTTTACCTCCCTAGGAATGAGGGGGAATTTGATGATAAACAATGTGGATATTGACAATTAGTGTTTTAAGTAGCTACAGTATGTAATGTGTAGCTTACTCTAACCTTGATGCTATGTAACTCATAAAAATAGCTTAAGTTGTGTGTAACCTACACTACATGATAATTTGCATGCACTACACACTACGTAACTCATATTAAAGTTATGTTTTACTGCAATATTAAAATCAATTAATGTTTATAATAATATGTTACATCGTTCCATTTCAATAAAATTAGTTAATCTTTTTGATGCTTTTAGTAAAATAATACAAGTAACAATATTAAATCAGTTTTGTTTCTATTTCTTTACCTTTATATTTATTCAGTGCCCTTTCTTATTACTTTAGTTGTGTTTGGTTGCACCAAATATCATGAAATTGATAAATTTTATTATTAATCAATCTAATTTTGTGCAGAATATTATGAAACTGATGCAACCAAGCACAACTTTGATTACAAATTTAGAAATTGCATGTAGCTTGTGCCACATGCTATGTAACTTGCGCCTCATGGTTCAGAGGGGCGAACACTGCTACATGTCATTCAATATTTAAAACAATGTTGGCAACACACGGTGGAAGTAGTTGTATGATGTGGGAAGGGAAGTCTTCTTGGGTATTAGCCAATTTAGAGGCTGCAAAGAATGTGCTTGTAGTTCTCTCTATACCTGCATGGTAGATATTTTCCCTCTTCAGTAAAATTTCAGGTGGTATGCTGGTGTGCTCCCACCTTTTGACCCAAAAAAAAAAAAAAAGAAAAGAAAAAAGAAAAGAACAAGCTCATACCATACTTCAACAGTACCCAAAACTTAGACGAGAGTTATTTTACCTGGATTGTTCTCTTATACTTACTAGTCTGCTATTGTTAACTATTTTCTTCGCAGAAAAATAACAAGTGCAATATACGTAGATGATTCAATCATACTGCATTTAAAGACTAAAAATCTCTCTTCGATGGATCTTAAAAACGAAATATGTGGTGAACCTTAGTATGTTAATTCAGATAAATTGCTTATGCGTAGTACCTTAATTTCAACATTCTTGCATGCTTTGTTGTATCAGCTTCAAAGCCAATGCCACTGCTTGTTGAAATTCAAGAAGTGTGAAGAAAGTCACTAAAAAAAAAAAAAAGAGGCTTAGCATATTTGAGAGATGATAAGTAGTCTTATAGCAGTCTTATTTAGTTTATAAAGTTAAGCCAGTTTTGCCACATTAAGTTAGACCATAAGAAAATTCATGTTAATGTCTGTGAAACTGCGAAGAAAATTCACAAAAGGGTCTGGGAAAATGAGGATGGGTTGGAAATGAATTTCAAGGTATGTTAATATAAACTTCAAAAAATCTTGTACTATAATACCATGGAGTGTCAATGGCACAACAATAGGATGCTGAAGTATATCTTCAGTAAGCACAAGCAGGCCATAAAAGTACCATTGACTGCACAAACTTAATTTAGGGTGACTAGATTCACCATTTGTTAAATCATATTGTTGACTTTGTTGTTAAATTAGTAAGAGAAGAAAATATTGGTTTCAGGGCGATATTCCAACATTTTAGGTACACGGAAAGAAAATAGTGAAGCATATTTGTTGGATGTGGGCCACAGTTGGGCCCACTTGTGTGACCCTCAGTGGGTGGGCCACACATGATACATGTGGCACTCTCCCAGAAAGTCCTTTTTAAAAACATCTCCTTGATTTTCTCTATATATCACCTTGAACATAGGAAATTTTCTTTTGTGGGAAGATTCCTAATCCTATCATAACTCTCTTTCCACTAATTTACACAAAGACAAGTCTCTTTCACCAAAATCCTAAGGTGAAAAAGGAGAATTCATACATAAGAGGAAGGGAGTAAAAGTAGAGAGAGGAAGTACGAAAGAGATTCCTTTTCCCTACACAATATTTACAACTGATCTAGCCAATCTTTTGTCTAGCCACCATCTAGGTTGTTGGATCTGAGGAGTGAATGTACATTTTCCTTCCCACAGTGGTTGGATTATCGATCACCAGGTTGCTTCACTATTTCAGCTTTGTTTTTTTTGTCTGATCCACATGAATATTGTTATAGCCGCATGAAATGTGATTTACACACCCCACAGTTTATCACTTCTTTGCTCATTAGGTCTTTGGCAAATTGGGAGAGAGAAAATACAGACTAACCAATGATTAGATAGCTAAGAAATCTTCGTCATTGGTAGAAGGGAGACAATCGATGATTTAGGCTGCTCATTATAGTTGATCATGAGACATCACTTCGTCATGGTTGGCAGAAGTTGAACACAGACAGTAGTGCAATTGGCAATCCCAGTTCATCCAGGATTGGGGGCGTTTCAAGAGACAAATGCGAACCCACTAATTTCATTTTTTTAAAAGGATCAATGGGTGGGAAATCATTGAAATGAGCATAAATTTTGGTGATGAAGGTTGGGGTTGAAATATTTGTAAATTGAGTAGGAAGCTGATTAATTGTGGAAGGAGATTCGTTGTAATGCAATAGAATGGGCATTAGGAATTTGCAATCCTCCATGGAAGCTAGCCTTTATTTTAAGTGAATTTGGACTGCTCTCTTGCTCTTTGAATGTTGTATTCTCTCTTAATAGAGAAGTGAACTGCCTTAAAAAAAACATTGCCATTGAACTGCTCCTAGTATGGTTGACTCATTTCCATTGACTTGATGTATCTTCTTCATTTTTTTTTTTCCTTTTTGGTAGTATTTATATATATATATATATATATATATATAGAAAATTTAAAGTGTTGGATTTCGAAAGAAAGGAAAAGAAAAACTAAATAGCTAACACCTTGTTCAATATCCTAAGTTTGGCAAAGTGTAAAATCTTTGAAATTACATGATAAGTTAAGATGCAAGACAAACTCAGCAATGAGAGTTGACTGTTGAAATTCCTTTGCTAGTGTGGAATAGGAAAAAGCATATTTTCAACGGGATCTTAATTTGAATTGGTTTAGGATTCCCCAGTGAGTTTTTTATTCATTGAAAGTTGTGCTTTAGAGAGTTGTTTTCCCCTATTATAAGCTCTTCCTTGCTCCACGCGCTTTGCATACCCTCTGTTATGTTCTCAAGTTTGTGTTTCCATGCGAATGTAAGTAGTGCATGATAAATCTTTCTCCTAAATCTGTTCATAGACATTTGATTATTGTAGCAATTCACACGTGCATCGTTTCCATTGGACATGTTTTAAGTTCTAGCTTGATTTTTCTTTTCTTTTTTTAAGGAAAATAAAAAATTCTATCTTGATAGAACTAAAGGCTATCTATAATCTACACTCAAATCATGTCAATTGATTGAAGCTCAGTTCCCTAGAAATGTAATTTATACAAGGAGAGAAACTTTGTTACTTTTTAGGTGTAATGGATGACATGCAGGTACTTATAAATTTCATACATGGCAAACGAGTAATTCAAACAAAGCTGTCCGAAGTTATGGGTCCCAGTTTAGATGTATCATGAACCAATTTATTTATCTGATTATTGGTTTTAGTGGAAAATTTGTTGGGAAGTTAAAATAAAAAATATGCAGGTCCTTGGAAATTAGTTAGAAATTGCATACGATAGAAGTAATTTAAACCAACTGTCCAAATTAGGGTTCCAGTTTAGATGTATTGTCAACCAAATATTATGCTCATTCGATTTTCTGGTTATTTGATTGGTGGGAAGTTTGATGGATGGTTTAAATGAAAATTTCCAATGGCCCTATCTTAAAGAGCAAGTGTCCATGAATCAGAGATTAGAATTCTTCAACCAATCTGATTTTGGGAATGTAACTTTGGGACAGCAGTTCCACAATTTAGTCAGTTTGATTTGATTTAATGTATGCTACATATACAATTTCTAAGTGCATGCTTATGTATCAAATGTCCTAAGTATGATGCCAGTGTCAAATAACTCCACTTTAGAAATTTCTTGCGACAAGACTGCTATTTACAGAGGATAGTTGGGTAACAAGAAATATGGAAATAGGGGTTCTTGGCTAGCATGTGTTTGGATACACTATAGAATTGAATTGCAATTAATTTAGTGTAATAAAGTGGAAATAACCAACTTGTGATTGCCTGTTTTTAGCATCTGTATGGATGGTCTGGGTTACAAATAATGATTATTTTCTTTCAGGATGGATTTGAAAGCAATCATGTAACTGCAATATGAAGGTCTCCAAACATGAATGGAGGTCTCACATGCAACTAGTTGGATATCTCAATTACAGTCCAACCAGCACGTAATTGTGTGTATGACATCTAAACCATCCGAAAGCTTGGCCTGATTGTGAAGATCTCCCAGCGAAATAATCAGGATGTTGGACTTTTCAGGCCATATGTACATTTTGGATAAGACAGGCCCCTGTACCATGTTTTCAATGATATGGACCCCATTATGAGTTTTGGGTCGGCTTGATTTTTGCATCAGGTGTTCTTCATGGCGTGCCCAACCTTTTGGACATCTTAGATGGTGTACACGCTTGACAGGAGCCCAGTTTATATGGTAACCTAATGTCTAACTATTTACATGTGAGATCTCCTTGTCTTTTCCCTTCTAATTTTAATAACTTGATAATCACCTTTCAAGATGGAATCACAGATTATCGGTTATGATCTGATATGAAACCTTTTGTAGCACAACGCAAATACACTTGTGTGGATTCAAGGTACATACCATCCATATGTATGGTGGTAGATTCAATTTACAAATCAATGTAAAACCATGTGTTCAATGCATATGCATGTAAAAGTAGGCCAGATCCACTCCAAAGCTTTGTAGGTTTAACGAACCTACAACGTTATTTTCATGATATCCCATCCGTCCATCATGTGTGCCCCCTCATGTTTTCCTTGGTGCCCAAAAAGCTAAAAATCAGGCCATCCAGAATTCAGGTAAGCCCACCTGGTAAAATCATGATTTATTTTTTTTTTAAATTAAAAAAAATTAATTTTGGATTTTTCTTCTTTTTTTTCTTCTTCTTTTTTTTTGTTTTGTTGTTGGGATTTTTACTCGAATATTCCTCTGAATGCATGATATTACAAGAAGATGCTTTGACGTGGAATATTAACCAAAACATTCCTCTGGTGGTACGGGCACAAGGTAAAAAAGTCCAATCTTCTCCTCCGGCACCGGAGAAAACAGAAAGCTATATGGGCCCTACCCTAACGTGTTTCTGAAATTTACTCAGATCACTGGTTGCGTGATTCAATTTTAGGTGTAGGGCTTAAAAACCATCTCCATCAGTGATTCAGGTAGACGACACCATTGGAAAAGGTGTATAAGGCGATGCCCACCCTCCAAACTGTTTTCCTTGTGGCCCACTTGAATCATGAATTTTCCTTATTTTTGGGCTCCATGATTAAATTTATGCATTGCATCTAATGGTCCCAGTGGATTTCACATAATCATTACAGTGGACCTTGTAAAAAATATCGATAGTGGGCCTCTCTCTCAATTATTTCCTTTGGTGTGGCCCATCTAAATCACAGGCTAACATTATTTATTTTTATATGCCTAATATGAGATTATACATCTAATTATCGGAGTGGATTTCACATACACATCCTGGCGGGCCATGCCAAAAATATGCAGGCACCTTACGCGGTTAGACTCGAATTTCTTAAGGTATCACGCAGTACGTCAGTACCATGTGGTGGTGGAAAATCTGAGGTCTCCATCAAGATGCATGCATTTTATCTACTCTATCCATCCAATTTGTTAAATTATTTTAGGAGCCAAAAAAATGAGGTAGATGAGAATCTTCGGTGGACCACACCATAGGAAACGCTAGTGATTTAACAGCCACCATTAAAGAATATTGTGGCTACAAAAGTTTTGGATCAACTTTTATCTGTACTTTCCCTGTATTCATGTCTGCGTGACTTTTTTTTTTTTTTGGGAAAGAGCTATATACCTGTGTTTTCCCTTTATTCATGCCTTTGTGACCTAATTATCATGTTAGATGACAAATAAATATTACAGTGGAGCCTAGGAAGTTTTTAATGGTGGGTGTACAATCACCATTGTTACCTATGGCGTGTCCACCGAGAGTTGCATCTGGCTCATTTTTGGGTTCATGTACTAAAATGACTTGGAAAAATGGATGGGATGCGTGGATAAAACATATGCATCATGGTGGGGCTCACAGGTCTTTACCACACCTATGGTACCAAAGCAAGTGTTGTGTGCTACGCTAGGCAGTCCGAGTTTGAGAACAACGCCCCCTAGATTTTTAGTAGGCCCCATCCTAATGCCTAGGTGAAATCTACTCCGATTGTTAAATGGAATTCAGTGTTAGCCAATGGCTAAAAAAAGAGACTGACGTGGTTCAGATGTATAGTACCAAAGGAAAGGAAACAATTGAGAGAGACATCCATCGTTGAATTTTTTTTTTTTTTTAAGCCCACAGTTATAATTATATGAAATTCAGTCAGATTGACAAATTTAGTCATGGAACCAAAAAATTGAGTACAATTTCTTATTCAGGTGGTCCACATTGAGGGAAATAGTTTGGAGGGTAGGCGTCATCCTTTACACCTTTTCTAATTGTGTGGTTCACCTAAATTATAGATGGTAATGGTTTTGTTTTTTTCTTTTCGTGGTCCTTACTCTTGCTCTGGTGATAGACTCTAAGCAGTTTCAACACCTGGGCAAGGGTTTAGTACCCATAGGTGATGAAATCCCACTACAGCGTGAATGCGTAGAGGTGTGTTAAAAAAGAAAGAAAGAAAGAAAGAAGAAGATAATGGTTCCTAAGCCCCATGCTTGGAATCAGGCCACACAGTTAGTGATCAAAGTGAAATTCAAAAACATATCACAGTAGGGCTCACATCGCTGTTGGTTTTCTTTCTTGCGTGGAGAGCAGCTTCGATATTAGGTGCAAAGTAAACTTTTCACCCATGTCCTTCGCTCACGGGAAGGTTTTGGTAAATATCTAGCATTAAAACATCTTCTCCTAATATCATATATTGGAGGAATTTTTGGGCAAAAGTTCTTATTTATTTATTCATTGAAAGGTGGGAGCACACCACCCTGGAAAATCATGCCTAAAAATACTAAAATCATGTGTGTAACCCACCGTAGTTTTGGAGTGGCCTATTTTTTTGGGTTCTCCATTCATTATTGCGTGGCGCATCTTCTAAATGGATTGGATGGCATATATAAAACATTGTATCCCCCCACATAATTCTGAAGGTTTTCAACGGTGGGCATCTACATCCTAATTGTTCCATGTGATGTGGTCTATTTGAGCTTTGGATTGGCCTACTTTTGAGTTCATTTGAGTTATATTTCACGTGATGCTAAAAATGAGAGTGAGATGCGATCTTGTGCTCATTCAAAAATTGATTCGATAAGCTTTCAATTGACTTCAACTTCTAAATGATTTTAGAATCATCTCATTTGAACATTATTTTTTTAATTCAAGTGTTCTTTTTCTTTTTAGTTTCAGTTATCTAATTCAAAATATTCTATTTAATTAGATGATAAACAAAGATTTTTATTTATTTATGTTTCTGTTGATGTTTCATTTCCATTCAAATTGAAAATAAGTAATTTGATTGGTATGATCCATATGATCCATGGTTTTATCTTATATAGATCATATAAAATTGGTCCCAAATCCATGATGGCATCAGGTCATGTTTCTCTTGCTTCTAATATCATGTGATTTCAAAAAAAAAAAAAAGAAAAAAAAAAGAGGTCATAACTCTTTTTTTTTTAACATGCACACACACCCCCACACACTCACACCACACGCACACGCACACACGCACACTGTGGGATTTCACCACCATGGGTACTCGAACCCTTGACCCGGTGTTGAAACTCTAAGGAGACTACCATCCGAGTAAGAGTAAGGACCCCTCCAAAAAAAGGAGGTCATAACTCTCTTATTATAAGTTTGATCTGAATGATTTTGAGGTATTTAAAAAGATAATTCGACAAACTTCTAAATGGCATTATAATAATTTTATGTGGATACTGTTTGATCTTTCAAAAGTGGCTAAAATTCATTTCTTAACAAAAGATCAATTTAATATTAATCTTTTTAAAAAAAGAACAAGACCACATCTTTTCAAAGTAAAATTTTTGATATTTCTCGTCTCCTTATGTCATTTTTTTAAACCAAGTATATTTACATGAGAATAATCTTTGCAAAAATAAAATATAAAAAAAATCATTTATTAAAAGTTGAGTTTTGCTGTCTTTTAGACATATCTAAACAAATTTTTTTTTTTCCCTTAAAAAAGAAGATCTTAATTTTTTAGATGCATAAAAAATTGAAAAAAGTGAAAAAATTGTGCATAAGTAGACTAGTTTGCTAGAAAGTAATGATAATTGAAGGTACAGTTGTATAGAAAATTGAAAAAGAAAACTAGGGCATTTTTGTCCAGGAAAAATGGTATCAATATACAAACGTATATAAAAATAATTTTTAAAAAGATATGTTATTTCGGTGCTCCCATGTAACCTTAGGTATATATAGGTAAAAAAAACTTCTTCTTCTTTTGTTTTTTTTTTTTTTTGGGTAAAATTCCCTTTAAACAATTGATAATATTAACTCTCTCTTAAATTCATGTAACCCTATTTCTAACCCTAGTATCTCCTCCCAAATTGAAACCTATCTTCTCCTAAAATCAAGGGTAAAAAGGTCTTTCTCCATGGTCAATAGTCAACTATAATATCTCTGACATAGTTTTATCCTCTCATATTTTGCTTTTGGATGTTTAATTGTAAGTGTTGTAATTTTATTTATTTATTTATTATTTTTTTTTGTATTTTTTGAATGAATATGAAAAATTAATAAGTTCTATTTGAAAAAACATATAAACGTGTTATTTGTATTTGAATTAAAGTAAGGAGAGGGGATCGAGCCTTGGAAGGCTCTAGTGGGTCTCTTTCTTCTTAAACCATTCTTTGAGCTACTATATCATAGGAATAGCACGCTGGAAGACAACTGCACCATAAATTTTTTACTAAGGCGAGCAAACTATCTTAAAGAGAGTGACTGAGTCTGCGATTGACTGGAATTACTATTTTTATTATAATATAAGTAGGTATGTCATCATATATTTTCCATACCATTGTTTTCAACAATTTTGAGATATTTCCCACTTAGGTTATGAATATAGCTGTACATGAGCAGAGTAAGCTCGGTTACTCGCTCAACTCGACTCCACTCGACTCGACTCGGCATGAGTTTGAATCGAGCACGAGCATGAATTTGACACTTGTTTTAATTACGAGTAGAGTACGAGCTGGGCAATACTCGACTTGGTACTTGACTCGATACTCGACTCGTGTGCTCGACTCGTACTCGACTTGTACTGTGTGATGTTGATTTATTATTATTAGTTTTTTGTATAAATTGTTAATATATTTCAGAAATTGATATCGTATATTGCTAATATATGTGAGAAATTATTAATATATGTTAATATAGAAATTGTTATTATGTTAATATAGAAATCGTTAATATAGAAAATGTTAATATGTTAATATATGTCAGAAATTGTTAATATGTTAATATAGTTAATATATGTTAAAATTGTTAATATGTTAATATACCTAATATATGTTAAAATTGTTACTATATATTAATACATCTAATATATGTTAAATTTGTTGCTCGAGAACCCTACTCGAATTGAGCTCAAATTCAAACTCGACTCGAAAACTCAGACTCTACTCGGCTCGATTTCTACTCGTACTCGGACGGGTAGAACGTGAGCAGGGAATCCAAGCTCGATGCTCGAGCAGAGCCGAGTATGAGTAGGACTCAGGCAGTGCGAGTCGAGCATGAGCTGGGCAATACTCGGCTCGACTCAACTCGTGTATAGCTCTGGTCACGAAGATCTATGAAATAAAAATAAATTACTTCACCATAAAATTTTTGATGGCCAACACTTTAAGAGACAGAAGCAAATAATACACTTCCGTCTCATGACTTTTTGAGTGGCTTTCATGCTTCGAGAGGCTCACGTCACTTAAGATATTATATAATCATTCGAAGTGAAACTAATATAACAATAACTAAATCCTCATTATGTAAAAATAAAATAAAATATTGAGAAATATAATCACTTAAATATAAATTTACAGTAGACTAAAGTGACAACACTCTGTTAAAAATGGGTTTAATTTGAGTGAGCCACTATAAGTTTGAGTAGGTCCTTCAAAATGGGCTTGGTTTTGTAAAAACATTACATGATTTTTATGTCGGTTGGATGTGTGCACACACTTTCCTCAAGCACACGGTGTAACTCTCTCTCTCTCTCTCTCTCTCTCTCTCTCTATCACTCTCTCTCTCTCTAGTAATGGCTACATCTCTTAGATTTTCACCACTTCATAAAATTTTCTCCTCGAAAGGGACACGACCTATTTCTAATCAACAAGAAAACAAGTTCTTCATCAATTGGGACTACTACACTATTATCTTTAAAAAAATGCCATTATATATTTTACTAGCTTATTATTATTTGAATATTTTTGGTACCATTGTTTTCAACTAAAACCTCAACAAATCAATGTCAAGACGGCTCTAGGTGTATTTTTTCTCACATGCTTTATTGAAATTTAATACACAAATGTTGATGAATGGTGAAGGCACGGCATTAGGTATGTGTGTATGACATCGGAAGGGACACGGATTTCCTGCCAAAGCCTTTCGCATGAAGTTCCTGCGCAGGAAACTCAGGTGGGGCCACCGTGATATGTGTGAAAAATCCTCTCCATCCAACCGTTTTGTGAGTTCATTTAATGACATGTTGCTAAAAATGAACCCTATCCAAAGCTCAAGTAGACTGAAAACATGATAATTAAATGTCCACGATTGAAATATTGGTGGGGCCAAAGAAGTTTTGATTCATGCTAATATTTTTGTTTTCAATTCATCACGATAGGAATGATGTTATTAACAGTACGGATGGCATCTAAACATTATTGTTGAACTCAAGAAGGTTTCAACAGTAGGAATTTCTCTAACTGTATTTTCCTTTAGTAAGGCTTACTTGAGCTCTGGATGGTTCATTTTTTATAACATGTCATAAAATGAAATTACAAAATGGATGGACGGGGAGGATTTCTCACAAACAATACAGTGGGCCTCACCTAGAACAGCAAATCGGAAGGCATCAGGATGATGCATTGGAAATTTAATTTTAAAGGTTGCGTGCACATTTAAACAAGACAATATCTTCAAACTTATGTGCGCCAGATTTTGACCTTGGTGCGCATGCGTCATTAAATACGTCTTTACTAGGGCACCCTGCGCGCACACACACACGTACATAAAGCTCAGGTACACGCCAACGCCCACATATGCCAGCATGGCAAATTCGCGTGAGCTCTAATCCATCCATTTGGTTGGTCCGACCGTATACATGTTTTCACATAAATAAATCTGGTCTAGTCAGCATGTAGGCCCCAGTAGTGGAAACAGGTGGATAGGTTATAAAGGGAGCGGATTAGGTGATACCCTGCATCCTTCAAGGTGGGTGGGAACCCTTACTTAGGGGCTCACGGTGATCTATGTGCCTTAAATCCACACCGACCAACCACTTTCAGAGCTCATTTTAGCCATGATCCCGAAAAATGAAGCATGCCCAAATCCTATGTGAACCATACCACAAGAATTGGTCGTGGTTGAATCGCCACCATTAAAAACCTTCATGAGCGCACCGGAATGTTTATTTACTATCCAACCTGTTGATAAGGTTACAAAGAAATACATTGAGAGACCACATAAATATCATCTTGAGCGAAAGCTTTCGAGGTCCCCAAGAAGCTTTTAATGGTCAATTACCACTGTTTCCTATGCTATTGTCCATCTGAAATTTAGATCTGCTTCATTTTCTGGATCATGCCCTAGGGTTTTCAATACAGATGGTAGTCACATACATCAGAGTGGGCCCCACAGTCAGGGGTCCGACGCATGCCCGTTATAAATTTCAGTCGGGTTTTTGGGACCCGTACGGTAGATCAACCTGATTCTTGGACCAGGGCATCGATATAGTGGTGCCTGTCTGATGGATAGATTGGAGTGTGGTGTGTACATGAATTGCACACGTGTGTGGGCTTAGCAAAGCTCCTCTAAAATTATTGGGTGTATCGAATTTTATTTATTTTTTAATTTTAATTTTAATTTTTTTCTGGCTAAGTGGGTGGACGTTTTAACTTTCAAGAGATTATTTTCTACCGGGAGTTAGTTTTGCTGAGCTAATTTTGACTAATTGAGCTTGTTAGCCATTTACACGCTTCTCTTGACACTTGAGAGGGATGTAATATTAGGCTGATGTGTACAAGATCTCACCACTCATCTGGTGGACCACACCATTTATGAGCCATGGCCAAAAGTCTGCATTTTGGATGATCAATAACCGTTCAATTAGAACAATATGGCCAGTAGAAAGGGGTGGTGCTAATCCTTTTTCGTGAATTTAAGTGGCTAGGATCATCCTACCCAGCCTGATTTATTTTACGGCCAGGGACCATTTATGTTAAGGCCCACCAGATGAATGATAGAACTTCAAATTCATATTGGACTACTTTGGAAAATATGTGTGGCATCCACAATCTCCGGCGCCATTCGGAATTCAATCCGAAACGGAATTAGATTCACCACCGTTCTTCTAGAATGACATAACATGGACGATTGATGATGCAATAATCCATCTTGAGCAAATATTAGCATTGACTTGGATATACCTCAACACGAGGGGATATGCTGTATGGTTGGGATTTCAGTTTGTACTTGTGGGGCCCATGATGGGTGGCTAAGATCTTGCAATCTGGGAAAGTTTGGTTTGGGTCATGGTCCACTATGGACCCAATATACCAATTGTCTGGATAACTGAACCATGGGCCCAACACACCAATTGTCTTGATAACTGAACCATGGGGCCCACTTGCACGAGCCAAAAACATGAGTGTACGTAAGAAGTTGTGTACAAGCGTGGATTTGGATTGCCCGTGTTTTACAAGGTTTAAAGCCCCTACATGCTGTTAGAATAAAAAGGAAAAATAAAAAAATAAAAAAAATTCTAGAAAAGTTTGATTTTTGCCATTTGTTAAGCTACTTGTCATGATAATTGTGTTTAGTTTAGTCTTAGGTTCAAAAGTTGTGAAGAAAATTGAACTTTTATATAAAATTCTTAGTTAATTTTTTTGTATTAGAAAACAAGGGTATGTCATTGGAGCAATCTTGTACACATGTTGTGGTTTGATAGCAGTGTAGTGTGCTTTTTATTGAGTACTTTTGTTTTCTTCACATAGATATTGTCTTTCTCGCACACATGAAGACAGAGTTTTCATGCACCTACCTAATATTTTAATGGCTTGCATGCACCTCCATCCCCAGTGGCTACATTAAAAATATCATTCAAAAATTTCTTCTTAATTTTTAATTTTCATTTGGAACTTTAATTCAAGTAAATTTGTATGAGTATTCTTAAATTTGTATAGTTGATATTGTGAGTGTACCTAATCAATGCTGTTTATCTTAAAGAAGAGTCTTTGTATCTTAAGGATAAGCTTGCTAGAACTCAGAACATCGAAAATCTTCATGTGGGATAGACTATAACATGCCTCACCTCTCAATGTGTTCTCTCTCTCTCTCTCTCTCTCTCTCTCTCTCTCTCTCTCTCTCTCTCTCTCTCTCTCTCTCTCTCTCTCTCTCTCCTGATTTTAATGTTTTAAATTTCTACTATATCTTAGTATATTAAAACCAATAGATGGAAGGTCAACAACATCTCTAGCCATGATGCCAAGTGGGCCCCGCCTTGGATTGGCAAAAGTGATGAAATTTTGACCCATGTGGGGGCCTACACGTCGAGTGTATCTGTAACACCCTGCATTTCCGAGGCTCGAGTTTGTGCTCGTCTCGAAAATCCTAAGCGTTAATATCCATACACATTATTCAAATTGTGTATTTGATGGGCATGGTCACCCACCTTCTCATTTAAGATGAGCATTTAAGAATGAAATTAACTGCATTTATTATTCCATCAATATAAAAGAAAAGAGTTTCAATCAAATTATCTAATGCCCTCACGATGGAAGTTTATTAAATTATCAAAGTTTGCAGTAAATAAATAAAACTAAATTATAAAACTATCTTCTTAGTCATTCAATATAATCTTCCATTAGTAGATGGTTTACTAGGTCTTCAATCTGTACATCATATGCATCATCTGTACGGTTGAAGAAGGTCAACTCCCTACTCATAGTGGTGGTTATCCTTTAAGATTTACAATGATTCAAGAGATTCATAAAAGTAATGTAAGGGTTTTGATTAATCTCTTATTTCATCACTACGAGGGGTATCAACATGCGCAAGCAACCTACATGAGATGCATGCCTAGCAAAGTGTGTGCGGTTCATCACACTTAGCGATTATCACGATGTAGAAAATAATTTAAAGTTATCTGACTCGCCCTGCATCCCATACTACAGAGATTCGTCAACGTGTCTAATATTAATGTAGATTTATGTGAACATTTCAAGGTGGCACAACACATGGATCGGATGAATTATGTAACACAATTTGTTTATGAAGCGGCTATTTGTAACATCCAATCCCAGAAGTAATATAACACACATTGTGAATTATTTATATCGATTTGTATACCAATACACAAAATTCATGGGATTACGTGTCGACTAAAGGATTCGCCACCCGAACCAAATTACGTCCACGATGTTTATTTGATTGTTAGAAGTGAGATTTCCAACATAGTTCTTGCGTGCAAGATAGTGTTGCAGTGTTTTGAATTATGCATTAAAAATTCACAATGAATTTAGAAACTTGAAACATATAAGACATGAGTAATCAATTCAATATAAAATTGCAAAGCTAAAGGAAAATAACCCTCACCTTTAATGTTTATTTCTCCTTTGAGTGTGAGTATGCGTCGTGGGGTTGGAATTTTAACCTAGCATTTAACAATCTGAACGGTTATTTTTTTGTATAATTCTTCTTATATGGTTATAATTGAATACGATAATTCGTCTTGGGTTAGGATACGTCTCACCAATGTGATTGTACGGCTATGAGTTTAAGGTGTTTAACTTGACTCGACTCGTGTCTATACTTGGATTTTCTAATCAAATCGACTCGTTTTGACTTGGTCTTGGGTGTCTTGAATCAAGTTGTTGGAAAAGGAAGAAAGGAGGAAATCTAGAAGGAAGGAGGGGCTGGTTATGGGCTACCTCTGATTGAGCATGACTTAGTGACTCGGCGAGCTGCAACACTCGTTTCTAGTCTTCTTCTCTCTTGTGCTTGCTGCTAGAGAATCCTTCCCTTTCTCTCTTTCTTCCTCCTCTCTTGGTGCAGAACTGGATGGTTCTCCTCTCTTCCCAGCGTTAGGCTTTTACAGCACCTACCTAATATTTTAATGGCTTGCATGCACCTCCATCCCCAACGGCTACATTAAAAATATCATTCAAAAATTTCTTCTTAATTTCTAGTTTTCATTTGGAACTTTAATTTAAGTAAATTAGTATGAGCATTCTTAGATTTGTATAGCTGATATTGTGAGTGTATGTTGTTTATCTTAAAGAAGAGTCTTTGTATCTTAAGGATAACCTTGCTAGAACTCATAACATCGAAAATCTTCACATGGGATAGACTATAACATGCCTCACCTCTCCATGTTCTTCTTCTCTCTCTCTCTCTCTCTCTCTCTCTCTCTCTCTCTCCTGATTTTTAATGTTTTAAATTTCTACTATATCTTAGTATATTAAAACCAACAGATGGAAGGTCAACAACATCTCTGGCCATGATGCCAAGTGGGCCCCGCCTTGGATCGGCAAAAGTGATGAAATTTTGACCCGTGTGGGGGCTTACTTGTCGAGTGTATCTGTAAATTTCTGAGGCCCGAGTTTGTGCTCGTCTTAAAGATCCTAAGTGCTAATATCCATATACATTATTCAGATTGTGTATTTGATGGGCATGGTCACTCACCTTCTCATTTAAGATGGGCATTTAAGAATGAAATTAACAACATTTATTATTCCATCAACATAAAAGAAAAGAGTTTCAATTAAATTATCTAATGCCCACACGATGGAAGCTTATTACATTATCAAAGTTTACAGTAAAAATAAATAAAATTAAATTATAAAACTATCTTCGTAGTCATTCAATATAATCTTCTATTGGGAGATGGTCCACTAGGTCTTCAATCTGTACATCACATGCATCATCTGTACAGTTGGAGAGAGTCAACTCCCTACTCATAGTAATGGTTATCCTTTAAGATTTACAATGATTTAAGAGATTCATAAAAGTAATGTAAGGGTTTTGAATAATCTCCTACTCCACCACTACGAGGGGTATCAACATGCGCAAGCAACCTACATGAGATGGATGCCTAGCTAAGTGTGTGCAATTCATCACACTTAGTGATTATCATGATGTGAAAAATAATTTAAAGTTATCCGACTTGTCCCGCATCCTATACTACAGAGATTCGTCGGCGTGTCTAATATTGATGTATATTTATACGGACATTTCAGGGTGACACAACACATGAATCAGATGAATTACGTAACACAATTTATTTATGAAGTGGCTATTTGCAATATCCAATCCCGAAAGTGATATAACACACATTGAGAATTATTTACATCGATTTGTACACCACTACCCAAAATCCATGGGATTACGTATCGACTAAAGGATTCGTCACCCGAACCACATTACGTCCACGATGTTTATTTGATCGTTAGAAGTGAGATTTCCAACATAGTTCTTGCATGAAAGATAGTGTTGTAGTATTTTGAATTATGCATTAAAAATTCACAATGAATTTAGAGACTTGAAACATATAAGACATCAGTAATCAATTCAAATTAAAATTGCAAAGTTAAAAGAAAATAACCCTCACCTTTAATGTTTATTTCTTCTTTGAGTGTGAGTATGTGTCGTAGGGTTGGAATTTTAACCTAGCGTTTAACAATCTAAACGGTTAGATTTTGTATAATTCTTCTTATATGGTTATGATTGAGTACTATAATTCATCTCGGGTTTAGGATACGTCTCACCAATGTGATTGTATGGCTATGAGTTTAAGGTGTTTTAACTTAACTTGACTCGACTCGAGTCTACACTCAGATTTTCTAATCAAACCGACTCGTTTCGACTTGATCTTAGGTGTCTTGAATCAAGTTGTTGGAAAAGGAAGAAAGGAGGAAATCTAGATGGAAGGAGGGATTGGTTATGGGCTCCCTCTGATAGAGCATGACTTAGTGACTCAGCGAGATGCAACACTCGTTTCTGGTCTCCTTCTCTCTTGTGCTTGCTGCTAGAGATTCCTTCCCTTTCTCTCTTTCTTCCTCCTCTCCTGGTTCGGAACTGGATGGTTTTCCTCTCTTCCCAGTGTCAAGCTTTTATAGCGTTTAGCCCTATTGAAGAAAGAATCCTGATCGAATGGATTTCGGCCCCTGCATCTTGTTTATGCACAGGTTTCACTGCTGGCCTGCGTGTGGGTCCAAAGCCACGTTGCAGTTGTTATATTTGGTCCCATTTACTTGTTGAGGAAGGTTTCTTCGTTGAAGGGCCATCAGATGGACATCTTCGATTGTCTCCTGAACGACTAACCTTGATCCTACAATCCAACGTCCGATCGGGTGAACGACTACTGTTTTATTGGCGGGTTGGTTCTCCGCCCTTCTTGGTTTGAGATTGCCTTCCAAACGGTTTGAGATTATTGTCCAACGATCCCTGGCCCATAGGATTCTTGATCCGATCACGTTGTTTTCTTGCGAACATAACTTCCGGAGATCTTCCAAATGCAATTTTCGGAGATGCAGTTAGCATGAGGGAAAACGGCCGAATACTGCACACCCCGATTTCTGGCGTTATTTTTGAAAAGCTTGGGTAGAGTTGGAGTCCCAAACCTCAGGGTTTGGACGGCCTAGAATAAAAGGATCACTAGACGGCCTAGATTAGTAGGATCGCTAGACGGCCCAGAACAGCAGGATCGCTGGTGTCAAAAGGACGGATGGTCTTCCATTTTTCTTTCTTTACTGCTGATCCCATGTAGTTCTACGTTGGAACGGAAACCACGATTTTGTCTTCCTTAATTGGAACTTACTGAGTTTTCTGGTCTTGGGAGGGAGATGTGTCTGATGGACGGTTTGAATCTGATCACTCCTGTGTGGTGGTGGGTCTCATCTACTTCCGTAGATTGTTGCCTGATTCAAATTCCTGAAGGCGGGAGCATGAAAGGCGGAAAAGGGCCTTCCTCTTCAAGAGAAGTCTGGTCAAACACAGTTTGACCGGTCTTTAGTTTGGGAGGTTCGTGGGTGCACCTAGTTTGTACACACAACATTCTGGTTTTGGGTCCCTACATGATTTTCTTGCTGAATCCCCATCGTCCATTTAAACATTTGATATGTGTAGGTTCTTGAATTCAGGGATGGAGTTGGCTTGAGGTTTAAGTGGTCTTGTTTCATTGTTCCTAAGTTTTAATCATGGCTTTCTTTGAAATCTAGCAGTTGAGTTCTCTTGAGTTCGACGAACGGTTTGCGATTTGTTTTCGAATGATTTTGAAGTTAATTGCATCTATTTGTATTGAAAGGGTTTTAGGATGTTACAGTATCATCTCATTACGTATGCGTGGGATCCATCGTAATGTGCATTTGATGCTAGAGTTGTGCATGAACCGAGTTAGCTCAATTAACTTGCTCAGCTTGATTCGACTCGGTTCGAAACTAAGTTCGAGCCGAGTCAAGCTGATTTTTAGAGCTTGAAAAAATTTTGAGCCGAGTTGAGTTGATTTTTGGAGCTTGAAAAAATTTCGAGCCAAGTTCAAGCTCGAATCAACTTGGATCAAACCTCAACTCAAATTGAACTTGAATTGAATGAGTTCGATAACTCGATTATTTTGATATTGATGTTACTCACCAAGTGTTTGGTGAAATGACTCAACGAAGTGGTGTTTCGGGTGCATACATTCTTTATAGGATCGGCTAGTGGTGAGGAATGTATGATATGAAACAAATCACTATAAAAATAAAAATAAAATTAAAAAAAACCTTTACACAATAAAACTACCTTTGTATTTTGATTTTGATGCTGCTTATGGAGTGTTTAATGAAATACTTGTAAACTATTGTTGTTGTTTTATATACCGTGAGAAATTGAAGGTACACTCAATGTATTTGAGAGAATTTCCTACAAGCTTGAACTCAGTTTGAACTCGTTTGAGCTATGACCGAACCGGTAGGCTCGAAGATCAAGCTGAGCTAAGTTCGAGCTAGGGTCAGCTACTAGCTGAGCCGAGCCGAGCCGAGCTATGCCAAGCTCGACTCGGTTCCACTCGTGTACAGTTCCATCTGATGCGCCTCCTCATGCGCACCACATGAGCCAACGTACAATCAATATTCAAGCCTATATATTCACTTGTGGCTCACCAAATTCTTGGAATGACATGAGCTTCGGTTTGTCCGTTCGTCCTGGCGGGGCTCGCCTGATGAATGGCTGGATGACATTTACACAACAAGGTGGGCACCACATTCCATCTAGAAGTTTCTATTGCAGCGTCCCCCTCCCCAATGTCCCCATTGCTCTGGTGTGGCCCACCTGAGTTATGCATGAGGCTGGATTCTTTGACATAAGTCAACATGGGAGACGCATCTGATCAACGGATTGGATGGCACTCATACACCAAGGTAGACTCCACACATCTCGGACGTATGGTAACTGCAAGTTCGAACGTACGTGATCGATCCTAGATTCCTACTTTTGTTGTTCAATCTGGTAGTATCTATGATGAATATTCAACGGTCAATATCCCCCATCAGATGGTCCTCTTAATCAGACTTCATTACCCATCCATTACCAAACTACTAAACTAAGGGCTAGGATCACGTAATGGAAGAGGTTTTAGGAGATGGACCTACCAAATGGACGGCCTTAATTATCCAAGGATTAGAAAATGGACTGAATTGTTTGACAAGGCTTACCGAGTCAAGCCTTCTTGTTACTCAACCGAGTCTACCCAGATAGAGGTCGAGCCGAATCGTTGCTGCCGTTCCCACGATACATTGACCACCGTACGCTAACCGGTGAGTGGGCCATGGAATCCAAATTTCTGCCCTTTGATTCACACGAATCGAACTTATGCTAGGAGTATGATGATCTTAGTCCCAACACATGCACAATATCTTCAAGTCCTTGTTCGCCCAAGTTGGACCCATGGTCTAGTAATCCAGATCGTTGACTGGATGAGCCCCACATGGACGAATCACGCCTCAAAAGATCTCCTTCACTGGATAATCCTAACCATTTGATCAATGGTCCACAAAAAGATAATTAAGAAAAGAAATGCAATAAGGGTCATCATTTCACTGAGAAAAGAAATCCAAAGATCGGATGGGTAGGATCTCTCTGATATTTAACGGAACGGTCCATCCACTCTGTGGATTACTGAATGATGGGCTCCACTGAGAAGATACTGGGCGTTTTCTCATGACGTGGACCAAAGAATTCAAGGGTCTTCCTCACCCTAAGAAGTCAAGAATCGAAAGGACTGACCGCCAATGGGCCCCACACTGATTAGCGACGGTTAGAACACGCAAACTAAAAATGTTGCGCGACGGACAGCAATCGCTTTCCAAGGAGATGTTCACATGAGTCGTTGAGGAAAGAAATGATCACCTACAGGCGACTGCACGGTAACTGGTTATGAAAACTGATCTTTCCTGCCAAAATTGGATTCTTAAAATCCAATCCGTACTGTGAAGAAAGTAATAAGACTATGAAGATCTTTTAGAACAAAAATTCAGACCTTAGCGTTAATCATTTGGACCACACGATTGGAATATATTTACAACCGATGATCGGACAAAATTCAGATTTGATCTATACAACCAGTAGATCAGCTTGGTTTTAAAAAATAGTAATCATTGTGTTGGGGCCTACCTTTTTCATGGTACAGATTTACTACACGTGTCATGTGGGCTGGTTATATCGGCATGTGGTACATGGTTATCAGTTCTCCTGGAACTAAAGAGCACGACTGCGCCATATCTAGATCGACTGGGAACACGCGTTGCGAGAAACAAAGAAAACTACAGCAAAGATTCAAAGTGAGAGTGACCCTTCACTCGGAAAATACAAAGTTTATTAAAGTTAACACAAATGGGTCCCGTTCATGCATTTTATAGGAAACAAGCCATAGATTGGATGGTTAGGATCTTTCAAGTATTGGAGCATGTCCTGTCCACAGTGAGGACACTCACATCAACGGTCTGGATCACCAAATCATGTGTCCACTTGTACGAACATGTGCAACGGAACATAGCACATATATGGATACATCAGGACCGTGTAATTTCCTGGTTTCATTGATGCATTTGATTGTGTGGGCCATTTCAAGAGAATGAAAGATTGAAAGTGGGTGGATGATCCTGATCCTATTACGTAAAGAAGGAAAAATGAAATTGACTTGACGTCCTTTCCGCGTGCAGCACAGATGCATGACACAACGGTTCCAGATCCTGACCAGTCATGTGGTGGGCCCACCACTGTTAGAACGCGGCACGCGGATTTGATGACCCAACCCATAAGATCGGTGGACTGTCTCTGATGATTTTTAAAATTTATTTTTAAAATTTTTATTTTTTTAAATATATACGTTACTAGTTGGATGGCTAAGATCGTACGCTGTTGAAGCTTCCAAGTTATTGCCAATTCGTGATGAGGCCCATTCTATGAAGAATCTGGATCATTGACTTTGTGCCACGTGTCCAATTCGAGTACACATTGAAATGATGAACTGTCCTTTCAGTTAAACCCAACCTAAATGGACGAATTTTTAAACAGCTTTGACTCTTTTTCTTTGACCCAACTGAAAAATAACGCGGAGCAGGGACGTGGATTTCCTGCCAAAGCATTTGGCAGGAAGTGCAGAAAGTTCCTACGCTGGGACATTACGTGGGGCTCACCGTGATGTTTTTGAGAAATCCACCCCGTCCATCCGTTTCCTGAGCTTATTTTAGGACATGAATCAAAAAATTAGGTGGATCCAAAGCTCAAGTGGCCTAAACGAGAGTAAATACTGGAGATTCGATGACCACCGTTGGAACATTGTATGGCGAAAAAAGTTTTACATCAGCTAAATTTTTTTAACGGTGGAAGTTCAATTTTCATTTTTTCGTGTGGTGTGTCCCATTTGGGTATTAGATCTGCATCATTCTTGACCTCTCACCGTAAAACGAATTAGCAAAATGGACGGAGTAGATTTCACGGGACATCTCGGTGGACCCACCTCCATATACCCCCAAGAAACTCGCCCAGCATGTTTGATTTTCCACTTGAATGGTAAATACGGGAAAAAGAGTAATAATTATTTACTGTGTATTTATAAGGCATTTGATTAGGCTGTTTACTTCTTTGACACACAAACAATAAATATTACAAAATATACATAGGTTTTATTTTGATGTGTTTCATTTATTCACACCGTTCATCCATTATGTCTTTTGAATTTATAATATAAGAAAAAAAAAATGAAATACATCCAAAACTCATGTGAACCGTACTATTCGAAAATAAGAATCAAATATTTATCATTAAAATTTTTATAAAGCTATTGTTTTTTTTAATGTAGAACACTTATATTATATTAAGACATATGGATGAAATTGATATATCATATATGTTATCTTATATTTTAAAAATTTTAAATAACTATTTGTATCAGTTCCAAATGCAAGAGTTTTTCTGAATTTTCAAACGAAAAAAATGATAATAATTACTCATTTCCTAAGTATTTCCTCCATCTCTTGGAAATCAAACATGCCTCAAGTGAAATGCACGAGAAATTATATAGTTCCAGATCCAGACCACACCTCTGGAAGTAACCCCACCCTGAAATTTGATTGGCTATAAAATCAAGCCTCTCCACTCATCAGAGTTGGGCGGTGACACACGTACTCCATAAAACGATCATTGTTTTTTAAAAAAAAAATAAATTTAAATAATAATTCTAGCCGCCCATTTTTTGCGTAGAAATACAGATCACCTGAAATTTTGGAAGCTTTTTTTATTTCCTACACTAAATAATAGAAAAGTATTACTAGATGAATGGCTCTGATCGTGTACACGTGCCCGAATTAGCTTGTCTCCTGCGATCGTTTTACGTAGGAACTTTAGCCTTTGGATCTAGGGTCATCTACCAATGATCCAAACCGTTTATATTAATGGGCCTGACCTTAAATGGGGATGAATTAAAAGAAAACTTAAATTGGAATATTTTGAGGCTTTCATCATCAGTTGATCATTTTCATCTTAATACGGAGGATCTCCCTTTTTGAAATGAAAAATAAATAAAAAGAGTTGAAATATTTCATCGGACAATTTTCTTTTTGTCATGCCCCATCCATGATGAAGCCTACCGTATAAACGTTTTGGATGAGCCAAAAGGTCCAACAGGAGATGATCCAGAGTGCCCATTCATGAAATGATCCAAACGGTCCAACACGAAATGATCCAGAGCATCCATTCATTGTGGCCAGCTGCCGAACCTGGACGTACGATTAAAATATCTTAGTCTATTACCATTTTCATCCGTCCATTTGAGAAAAAAAGGTCAAGATCATCATAAATCCGCGTTGAGATCAGCTTCATCAATCTATGTGGACCCCATCAAAAGAAATTTAGCAGCCAGGAATTGACACATGTACATCCAAAGATCTGCGACGCATACCTGTCCCACTCAACCGACTTGACCATCTTTATCCTCCAACGTGGCGGTAAACGGCTTCCTTTTCAATCATACAACCTTGCTTGCAGCCCTTTCCGTCTCTCCACCCTCCTGTCTCCAACTGTCATCCAAACGCGTCTCCGAAGATTCATCCCAGAAAATGGCCTTCCATTCCCTTCCCACAAATACTCCCTACCATCTCACCTTTGCCTTCCAAAATCTTCCCAAATCCCATTCTGCCATCCAAACAGTGCCACCCCAAATCCCAAATGGTGGCCACCAGGCTTTGGCTCTCGGAGCTGCATCTCTTCTTCCGCTCCGAATCCGCAAGAAAGAAGCGCTCCGCATCGGCTGATTCCAAGCAGCCTACTCTAGGGATTCTCGCCTTCGAGACCGCACGGACCATGGCCCAACTCATCTCCCTTTACAATTCCCTCTCCCCCGCCCAAATCCAGACCCTCCGTAACGTTGTTTTCCAATCCGAAGGCATCCAATACCTCAATTCATCTGACGAATTCCATCTCATCTATCTCGCCTTCACCGAGAAGATCGAAGAGCTCGATCGGGCTGCGGCTGCCGTCTCCCGGCTCGGTGTCAAGTGCCAGCGCCAGGACCTTCGCAGCTTCGACCATATCTACACCGATCTGAAGATCGGAGCCGTCGATCTGCCCGGATTGTCCTTCACCTCAAAGGAGATCGGACGGAAGATCGCGCAGATGGAGAAGCACGTGTTGGCGACGGCGGATCTGTACTCGGGTTTGGAGTCCTTGTCGGAAATGGAGGCTTCGGAGCGGAAATTGCAGCATTGGAAGAGCTTTAGTGGCCCGATACCAGCACAGAAGGTCGATACAGAGATGTTCGAGGAGAAGATGACGTGGCAGCGCCAGCACGTGCAGCGCATGCGCAACACCTCTCTCTGGAGCCAGCCGTTTGATGACATCGTATTGCTCATGGCCCGGTTCGTCTATACCGTTTTTTCCAGGATTTGTGTCGTTTTCGGTCCTTACGTATCGGATCTCCCGCAAGTCGTTTCGGACGGAAACGTGGTCTCCGTCGCGCCCAAGCAAGTGCAGTTTAACCCGTTCCGTTCAGGCCCTTTGGAAAGGTCGGTGGCAAAAGACGTAATTGTGACGAATTCCGGGCCTCTTTACATAAAACCACGTAGCGGGATCGAAATGTTTCGGAATCATGAAGACAATGTCGGATCGGATCGGAAACAGCGAAAGAGGCTGCGGATCACAGAGTGGGCTGAACCGACGACGGTGGGCGGTGCAGGGCTGGCTCTTCTTTACGCCACCGTGGTAATCCGAGCTGAGAGCCTTCTGAATTCTGCGGGGCCGATCGACGCGGATGCGCGGGAGAACTTGTATCAGATGCTACCAGCGGAGCTGCAGACGGCGGTGAATGTGAAGATCAGGAAATGCTTGCAGTGCGACGAATCATGGTCGTCGGACAAGCTGATCGTGGAGGGATGGAGAGAGGCGCTGGGCGGGATTTTGGGATGGCTGGCTCCCTTGGCTCACAAAATGGTTACGTGGCAGGCGGAGCGGAGCTTGGAGCAGCAGCGATTTGATTCTCAGACCACCGTTCTGCTACTCGAGACGCTTTATTTCTCCGATCGGGAGAAGACGGAGGCGGCGATCGCAGAGGTGTTGGTTGGATTGAGTTGCAGTTTACGGCACCAGGATCGGCGGTCGTCGACGCCGGGCAAACGGCCAGGTTTCAAGGGTCGGGATTGTTGATTGGTGTGGATTGGAATGGTGAGGAATTTGTAGGAATTTTTTTTTTGGAGGGAAAGAAGGCATTAGCTACTGTTTTATTTAGGTGCGTTTGGTCATTCTTTTGATTATTTTGTATATAGGTAAGTGTCTTTTAACTCTTTAAGAATTTTATTGGTTAGTTTTGGATTGCATGTGGGGCCCACTGGTGTCAAAGTGAAATGGTCCCGGATTGGTTGATACTAAATTCTTGGATATTTGTCCCATTTTCTGTTGAATGAGAGCCGTTGATGATTGTCTTTATCGTTGGACCATGTTGACTGTTGAATCCACCTTTCGATTAGACGATCTTTTAGACGTCCCTCATTCATGGTGAGGCCCAGATCAGTAGTTTTGGATCATTAGACCGTGGGCCCCACATCTACAAAAGTCATGTGCATTTTTTGAACTGCGCTATATAATAATAATAATATACATATGAACTTATGTGGGCCCGACCATTAGTTGAGCCTGCGCTCGACCCGAGTAGACCCCACCATGCTTGATGGATAAGGTTTGAATGTTCCTAACCTCTGTTTATCAAGTGGGCCATGTGTATAAAGAAAAGACATTTTAGACAAATGAAAGCAGCAGTTACAACACATATGAAGTACGGCTGGGTAGTAGACTCCCTGAGTTTCAACACCGGGTCAAAGGTTCGAGTACCCATGGTGGTGAAATCCCACGGTGTGCGTGTGGGGTGTGTGAGTGTGTGGGGGTGTGGTGCGTGTGTTAAAAAAAAGACAAAAAAAAGTACGGCTGGGTAGTAATACGGGTCACGCCAAAACTAACCTGAGCCCAAGTCCCGCCCAAAAAATTATTAGCCCATGCATACAAAACCCAAGGCCAAACCATGAGATCCCAATTAACCCAGCATCCACACATGTGACCCAGGTTCGGACCATCTGGTGTTGGCCCATTTCTTTCTTCTAATTCCTCCACCGTATGTAACATCACGTTTTTGTTTTAACGGTGGATATTACAATTCCAACTGTTTCCTTTGGTGTGGCCCACTTGAAGCCTGTATCGGCTTCGTTTTTGGTCCCAGTGCCTATCGTTCTTAGGAAAAACTGATGGACGGAGTGGATTTTTCACCTCATATCTGTGGGGCCTATCGTGTTTTTTTTTTTTTTCTAAAAAAACAAAAAGAAAGAAATGCAGTGAATAAGAACCCACGACCTCCCCGATCCTCTCTCCGTCATTCCTTCTTTTTCGACCAGACAGTTGCGCTCTACCCCTACACATCGATCCAAACCTTTCATCACAGTGGACCCCACTTCCAGATCTGGACCGACCACCAGATCCGCATCTCTGCAAAACCCAAACTTTGAAATCCCAGGGTCAGTAACTCCTGTTGCAGCGCGGCTGTGATCCCGATCTTCTTCACTTGAACTCCCGGCCTATCTTGATCCAACGAAACAGATGAACAGAGTAGATTAATCACCAACATCATGGTGGACCCCACTTGAGTTTCTTGGCAGAAACTCAACCCGCAACTTTCCCGAATCCCTCCACGATTTTCGGGCGCAACAACTCCACAAGCGCGTCATAGATCGATCCACACCGTTGATTTCCAGATACCTTCCATCATCCGACTTTTCTCCTCACTCCAGCTATTCAACGATCAATCCAGACCATTCGACTTTTGTTTCCTTCACCATCCAACAACTTGCATTGCTCCCTTCAACACTTCCCCATTCACGCCATCATCTCCGCAACTCCTCCAACTCTCGAACCCACCTCATCATTACATCTGAACCTTCGATCTTGGTGGACCACAAAATCTCCAGTAACATCAAACCAATAGAATTCGTTTCATAGGTGATGATCCAAAAAATGGAGGAGATCCAAATCTTAGGTGGACCACACCACAAGAAACAGTGGTGATTTAATACCACCATTGGGGCTACCAGAATGTTTATTTTCTATCCAACCTGTTGATAAGATCACAAAGATCTTGATGAACGGACTACATAAATATCATCATGATCTAAAACATTTCTGGCTCACAAAAGGTTTTTAATTGTCTATCACCAGTGTTTCCTATGTTGGGGTCCACCTGAGATATAAATATGCTTCATTTTTTGGATCATGCCATAAAATGAGCTTTCAAAACGGATGGAAGGTATAGATGTAATTTGAATACATCAAGGTGGGCCCCACAGTCAGGGATGCACCCACCCCGTTGGCCGCGCCCACGGGAAATGGCTTTATTAAGAACAGCGGACTCCCTTGTTAGTTTTTCACCGTTACAAGATGGCTGTGAATGCGTATGTAAGTATATATCTAAAATCACAGTGGTGAGTTAATCCTAATCATCCATTCATGGCTACTTGATTGGATGGTTAAAAAGCAAAATTATGAGGAAAAACAGATATTTACTATCATTTTCTTAGTGCATTTTTTGGGTTATGGTCCATTCACAGTTGGGTCAGAGAACTGGACGATCTAGATTTCGCCACAACTATGCCATGTCATGCTTGAAGAGTCATCACCTTTTTTTAAATGGTAGAGCTAATTTGGAGTAGGCTGTCAATGGGCCGGGCTTGGGGCTGCTCTCGGCTTATATTTTGAAGTGCTTTGAGCCGGGTCCGAAGGCCCGGCCCAATTCAAAATATTGCTTCTGGCAGGCCCGAGCCTGGTCCATTGACACCCAAATCCAGAGGGAATGGAAGCGGATTGCGTGTTGAGTAACTCAGTACGGACCTGTTTGGCCGGGCCAATCCCATGGGATTGGGAGGGATAGGATGGATTTTAAGGCAATGATGGTGGTGTCAGTGGATGTCTGCCAATCCTATGGGATGGAAAGAATTCCATGGGACATGGCCGGCATGTTTGGGATGGCCATTGGATTCGCCCGGCCACCATTGATTTTCAGCCGACGTGTTTGGATATGGCATGAGACGTCCACCGTATCCAACGCCCGCCACTTACCGTACAGAAATTCACGCTACTACAAAAATAGATTGGCGGAGTGCTATGTGCGCCCCACCATGATGTATTATTTTAATCCATGCCGTTCATCTATTTTTAAAGATCATTTTATAGGATGAGACCAAAAAATACGTATATCCCAATCTTAAGTGGACCACATTACAGGAAACAGTGTTGAATGAGTGTCGACCATTAAAAAACATTTTGGGGCATATCGAAGTGCTGACGGGGGAGATCGTCCCATCCATCGTTGTTATTCGGCGGGCAAAAATTAGTGGTTTTGATCGTCACTGCCGTACCTCGCAAGCACCACTTGGGGTCGTCATGTGCGTCGCATCAATTGCGCTGAAAGCATGCACCACAGGCCTCACCCCCTCTGAAGAGTGCACTACTCAAGGCTACAGGGTTGACTCCGAAGCCGGCACGGAAGGTGTTGTCATAACCACGTACTCCTCATATGTACAAGATTCATTACACGTTTATATTAAGGAAACTCATACATGAGGCTTGATCCTCTGCAACGTTTGTAGAAAGAGGCTGGATCTAATACAAACATTTGTATCTTAAGCTCATCGTACAAATCTCCATGTGGGGCCTGCCATAATATTTCAATGACATCCAATCGGTCCATCATGTGAGGCACAGCTTCTATTAATTGCCTTCTAAAACTCGGGTCAAACTAAAAATTAGGTGGTCCATGACATTAAATAAAAATCATGCTTAAACCGTCTAAAATCATGTGGTGTAGCATTCTTGAGTTCTTTAACGGCATGGGTTTTTGGTTGTCCATTCAAACTAGTCGAATAGATCTTCTGAATGGATTCGATGGAATATAAAACCCATGGTGAGACAATCATTGCAGAGGGTTTTTAACGGTGGATGTGGCAATCCCAACTGTTCCCTCTGGTGTGACCCACCTCAGTTTTGGATTTGCCTAATTTGCTTGTATTAAGTAGAAAGTTAAAGATGCAAATGATGAACTGATCAGATGTCATTAAATCATCACTGTGAGCCCCACATGTTAATTCATACTTTATTCCACATCTCATATAGTGTGATTTTCGTTGATAAGTTTTTGAGGGCCACAGAAGTGTTATATCAAGCTGACATTTGTATTTTCACCTTATCCATGTCATTTTTATCTTATATTCAAATTATGGACCATCAGATCCACAAAAAATAGTAACGTCCTGTTATATCAATGTTTTCCAATGAAAAGTTTTTGAGGGTCACAGAAGTGTTATATAAAGCTGATATTTATATTTTCACTTCATCCATGTCTTTTTGATCTTATATTCAAATTATGGACCATCAGATTCACAAAAAATGGTAACGTCTTCTTTGGCTGATAGTCCTAAAAAATGGTAACGTCTAAATTGTGGATCACCACATCAACCCAATTGCACATATCCCATCCTGATAACTTCCAACGTGGTGTGGCAAAACTATGTAGATAAGGCTGAAGAAAAAAAGAAATATTACATGAATCATCACGTAATGGAGTTCCTGAAATAAGTACTAGTAAAGTTTGCAAAGATTACTGTAGACATACAACATAAAATATACTACAGTCTAATAATAATATATAGGATGAGGAACAGAACCACGATGCCCGTAATAAACGCAGCTACTCTCTCACCAAAGGCCATCTCAGGCTCATTCGTTAAAGTAGCCCGAGATACCATGGGCTGTGAGTTCTGTTGGGTTGACGACTAACATATCCTCCTTCTGTTGAGATGGTCAGAAGAGCTTGGTACACATCCATCATACGTGGTTCGTTTTGCAGCTGGTTGGACAATTGAATTGCCATAGTGACTTTCCCAATAGGCAGATGCTTCTTCCATGTTTCTAAAGGCTCGATGTCGACTCCCGCTGTAGCCTTCTACCTCTAATCTGGCCTCCTCCCAAGATAAATAAATGCCTGGATTGCAACCAACGAGTACAACGTAATATTTCTTTTTTCCCATCTGTAAATACAATTACAAGAAACTCAAATAAGTATGAGAATATATTATTCATACAAATTCAAATAAATGGGAGGTGATAGGCGCGCTCATTGTGTATTTACTAAGTTGTTGAACAGTTAAGGATTACATACTCTTGAAGATCTGCAGATTAGTCGAACAACCAATTTATCAACTAACCATGATTTCCTTTGACAATATCCGAATTCATCATCCCGGCCAATCTGGGCATACGATTATAACGAATTTACGATCTTATAATAGCAGAGTTCAAATTGCATATTATATCTAACTTAAACAGTTTCATACGTAATGTTTACTAAACAGAACATGTCCAGAATACCTGTTAAGTTATTACATGTCCAAAATTAAAAAACCATATCAAACAGATCCCCATCAAACAGAACCACCATCACCAGATGAAAACTTATCAGATACTATTTTCTTAAGCCATTCTACACGACGCTCAGGTCGTAGACTCACAAAGAAAGAAGTGAGTTGCTTGTCCCGACTTAAGAGCTGACCAACCTCAATGAACTTGTTGTTGGTCAGCCCTTGCACCTCCTCTAGCAAATTCAATACTTTTCTTGTTCGATTGACCTCTTTTCCAAGGCCGAAATCACGCATTGCATCTGCTAAAGTATTCAGAGAAATGCCAAGGACGTCACAGGGACGAGGTGGTCGCTGTCATTTCTTAGTGCTACTCCCACTACGATTACTATCAGATTCGGATGTGCGGACAGGAGTACCGCGAAACACCCGATTTCTCCACCCGATGGGACGGAGGAAAATGGAGTGTTCCCCGTCGATCCGCTTATAGTATTGTCCGAGAGGTCAACTGTGTCGTCGACGTCGTCATCGATCCATGTCCACGTCTCGTTCAGATCTTGCTGGACCCGAGATGATGATGCCGCCATACTCCTGCTGCCCCGAACGTAATGTCCTGTTGCTTAATCGGATCTAACGATGACCGCTAAGTCATCCATTCTCTTTATTCTTTTACCTCGTAACCTTTCAGCGCGCTGCCTCGTAACCTTTCGGCGCTCGGGTGTGACTACAAATTCGAAATAATCAGTAGTAAGTATATTAAGAAAAATAGAACATATTTAATATCATCACTGTATGTTGCCATATTTAGAAACTTAACAAAGTTTAAAAGATCATACCCGAAGATACTCTTCCCATACATCATCAGGTGCTGTAACCACCATGCGCTTACTATCCCAGCCAAATCCACTAGCTGCCAGCATGTCCTTTATGTTATTATACTCCCTTTTGTGATAGCGCACCCGATTCTGCACATTTTGCCAATTGACAGTCACCTGTGTATATTCTGTCACTGCATCAGCCACTACTTGATACGCTTCTCTCTTGAAGCCATTGTCTGCCTTCCGTCCCATTGCAATTTGTTCTAATAAAGTGTCAATACTACTTCATCCATTGGTTTTGTCCATCTGACCTTCGCTCCCCGGGATAATGGTTCTGCAAGTGATTTCATCATCTTCTCCTGAGGTGAACTTCGAGTTGGTGTTACTACAGACCGGAGAGGTGACTATATTGGCGTTGATGTATCGATAGGCGAAGAACTCGACATTGGACCTACGCATATGATGCACAGTTACATTTTGCATTGATGCATCTGTTACAGTAACACAAATCAAATCGAAAATATAAATGTCTACAGCCTAATTATCAAAGTAGAAGATATTGTATAATTTCAAAACACTTAAAAATAACTACGCTTGCATTCATGCATTCATTGTGCTACATAATTTCAAAATATTTACATATTAAGAGATATAGTACGCTATCTAGTCCTACTGTTTTGTTGCAAATCTGCCCACATTCGTCGCGCAATATCATCTCGCACTCGAACCCATGCTTCTTTCTCTCTTTGAGTGGTTCGATATAACCATTGTCTTTCATCGTTTGTTGAGACCTCATGTAGTGTAGGGTTATCTACATCATTTACTGGTATACCAGAATCTTGTAGATCACGATGGTTCTGACAATCTGATTGTATGAAATTGTGCAAAACACAACAAGCTATCACAATTTTCATTTATGTATAGAAGGGATACTGCATAGCCGTTTTCAAAATCGGATCTATGACATTGCGTAACTGCGCATGTCGATAGTTAAATAGCTCCTTCATGTTTGTTGGTGCTCTCCCAATTCGATACTCCTGCAAGTGGTATCTAACCCCACGGTAAGGAGCCATAAATCTCGGTGAATGAACATATCCAGCATTGACGACGTAATATTTGCCTACACATTTAAATGATGGCTTTATTAAGGGGCCACTTGAAGCATGACTTCGTAAAGACAAGTAGGTAAAACGCATAAGATCACCAAGAACTACCAGTTGGGACAATCAAAGGATCATCAGCGCGACTCAGAGTGTTGTGTAGTACCCTCGCGTCTGAGGCAAAACCTTCCCACCCGGCCAATACATACAAAATTTTCATATCAAATGAATATGCCGCTAGTACGTTTTGAGACAAGACACTTTTCCTGTTGCGGAAACTGGCATGGTCGACTGCTTGTATGTAAGCAGGAATGTGTGTCCCATCAATTGCGCCAACACAATCCTAGTTGCATTTCATGACAAATCAAAAGGCAGAAGTATGCATCTAAATAGTTGTTTTTAATAACGATATATAAAAAATAAACCTTAAGTATTAATTTAATACCTGAAAGTATGCCGCCCAATTTAAGTTTGTTTGAATCTCAACGGGTGTCTCTTGTCCAGCTTGATTAACGTAATGAGGATATAGTGATACCAATGCATCTAGTACATGGTTAAAATGGCGGCTTATGGTTTCACCCGATCGAATGAATCTGTGTCCTATCACCCGATTTCGAACGTTATGACTAACTGTGTGTAGAAAAATAACCAGTTGTTCTTCTAGACTGACGTAACGAGCATCTATAAGATGTGTCTTATTGCGGATTTCATTACATAGTGCAAAAAATGCATCCTGACTCATTCTTAGTTGAGTAACACATTCCCGATCACTGGACCGAATGATTGAGTTTATAAACCACGCCCGTTCATCATCTCCGGTACGTGCCGGCAGTTTGAACAAGTATTCTCGACAGTATTCGTCGACAACCGACACGCAAGCTGCCATGGCATGCATAACCATGGTTCTTTCCATCTCATCATCCGATTCACTATCCATACTGATGACTGGATCACCTACACTTAAAATGTAGGAAATTGTGTTCAATGTAAATAACTGCGCCTTTTCCACCACTATCAATATTCCTTAAATATTCCACTGTCATAACTTTGCGACTAATTAAAGCATATAATACATCATTCAAAAGCATTGATGGGTTCTAAATCTTGGCCAATGTCAAAGGAAATTGACTATTTAACGATTTTTCAAAATTATGTCATTTTAGGGGGGCTAATCTTGAGTTTTGTTAAAATTACTTAACAGTTTTTGTTATTCTTGTGGTATTTAACTTCATAGACTAAAACATCATGGAGAAGAAGGAGAGAGATGAGAACAATGAAGCTCTTCATTTGTTTTACTGCTCTACTTTCTTCTCTAGCCCTAATTCAGGCTAAGAAAGATCTGCAAGAAGTGACACATAAAGTTTACTTCGACATTGAGATTGGTGGTAAACCTGCTAGTCGTGTTGTCATGGGCATCTTTAGTAAAACTGTGCCTAAAATAGCAGAGAATTTTCTAGCACTTTGCACAGGTGAAAAAGGTACAAGGAAGAGTGAGAAACCTCTCCACTTTAAGGGGAGATCGTTTCATAGGATAATTCCCAGTTTTATGATCCATGGAGGTGATTTTACGCATGGCAATGGAATGGGAGGAGAGTCGATCTATGACACTAAATTCGCTAACGAGAATTTCAAACTGAAACACACTGGACCTGGGCATCTATTAATGGCTAATGCTGGTCTAGATACGAATGGGTCACAGTTCTTCATTACAACTATAACAACCAGCTGGTTGCATGGAAAGCATGTTTTATTAGTGGGAAAGTTCTATCTAGAATGGATGTGGTGTACAAGATTAAAGCGGAAGGTCAACAGAGCAGCGCACCCAAAGGTAAAGTCGTGATTGCAGACAGTGGTGAGCTGCCACTGTGATGTCAATCATGTTGAAAATAATAGATGACTTTTCTTCAGCGTTTTTCAAATGTCACGCTAAATGTTTTTATTTAGGATGCTACACACTTCCTTTCTAGAAAAAAAAAAGGTTTATTTGTAGTTTTATATTTTTAATCTACTCCCACTACATTGCTGTTTTGGCGTGAATTAGACTTTGTTGCATTTAAGGCCGTACTTGATGTAACCAACATCTATTTCCAGATCAAGGTGTTATCGTTGCATAGTGGAAAAAAAAAAAAACTTCCCAGTCTAACCCATATTTGCTTGAACCACCTGATCAGGGCCTACATGGAACAATTACTTGATGATGGAAAATCTACCGCCCTCATGTCCTACCTTGAAGATCGATGGTCAAACAATTTCCATTGTTAGTATTCTCAACTCATAGACATCGTCTTCCCAAATAAGTGTTTCATAGTACTCACCAAGAAATCACAGTTTCTTGACAGCATTTTATTGGATTCATAAAACAATCCATGTAGGCCCCACCCTTTGATCATCTAGACTGTTCATATTAAGGAAATTGTTGTGAAACTGTGATAATATTTCAATAAAACTTGTAGAAAAATAAGTAGCCAATTCAAGTAAGAAAGATAATCTGAATCAACTGTAGAAGAATCAGAAGATAAGAGAAAACCCATCATCAGAAATATTAAGAAAACTTCTGTATATATAACCTTTACTCACATCTCCATCAAAGCTTATGTAAAAGCAAGATAAACTCAATCTAAATAAGACAGAAAAGACTCAAACATTATAGGAAAAAAAACAAATCAAGAGATTAAATTGTATGGTGTGGCTTGAAATAAGCAAAATTAAAACAACCAAGGTTCAGTCCAGTTACACCCAAGTGGCAACTATGAGGAAATGAAACAGAACAGTCGAACTTTCCAATTTTAGTAGACGCAAAGTCATAGGGTAGAGCAAAATAACAGAAATGAACGATGAAAATTTTAGTTACACCCAAGTGGCTACTTGCTTGAACACAATAATAGAAAGGAACAATGGTAATTTTAGTAACACCAAAATTATACTAATCTTCTCTAATAATCTATACCAGCAATCCTATTCTTTCATAGAAGTAGTCAAAAGTATTAGATTAAGTAAAGACACCCTCTCACTAATTGGCTTCACTTTCTCTACCCTTTTCTCTCCTCCCTTCTTCTTTGTCTGACTTCAATGGAATTAGATTAAGCAACCCAATTCAGGTGAGATTCCTTCAGTGAAATTATACAATGCTTAGATGAACAACCCACGATGAAAATCACAGATTTTGCCAGATCGGTTTCTGATTCAGAAATCAAAAAACAGAAGTATGGAAGCAGAAATCGATTGATTACAATCCCAAACAACATGGATTTTCTTTAAACACCTACTTGCTTGAACACAATAACAGAAGGAACTTCGGAAGAAAGATGTATGGAAGTAGAAATCAATTGAATTTAGTACGCAAGTTCACACATGCCACTATATGCATTAATGTACAGCCTGAAAGATCTAATATCATGTATATAATAACAAAAAAAATGAATCCCAATAGTCAAGCAAGCTCAAGACAAAAACATCAGATGCATACCATCAGAAAATGAAAGAGCAATGACATGATGAAAACACTTGTCCAAAGGCAAGATCGTGACAACACACAACCCAAATACATAGCCAAAATTACAAGATTTACAAATAAGCAGTTGAAACAATACATAACACCTGACAGATACAGAACTCATAGCACCAGTTACATCTCAAATAGCAATATACCCATACAGTAGCAAAATCTACAAGCTTAAAATTCGCATCTGAAAATGGCTAGCAACCGTTGGTAGGGTAATAGGGACGATAGCATGTTCCATCCATGTTCTTAATGGTCGAATCAAGTGTTTGATAATGATAAAGTTTAACAGGTTTACTTATTCAATCATATCGCTGAATCACTCATTCATATAAGATGGGGTTCCTGTGTTCAATGCAGACAATCCTGGCATACACACACACATACACAGACCCGAAGATAATCGATATGGCTCTCATTGAATTGTTTCTTGTCTCTTTGGGTCTAGTCCAATGCACAAATATCTAACAGATTCATACATCCATACGTAAATACATAGATGTTTAGTGTAGTCCTGGTATATACAAAACAGACAGATGGCTGATGGTGTAATCGAGGCATACATGGACATTTCAATGTAATCCAGGGATACATCTACATTTCACTGAAATCCAGTAATACATGGACATTTCACTGAAATGTTTGGATACATGGACATTTCAACATATCCCAAGGAAGGATTATCAACCTTGCAAATCCCGAAATTTCCGGATCATTTCCTTCCAATCCACATGAATCAGCCTGCCAAACAGGACCGGCAAGCTGATATTTGTAACCCACCCGGAAATATATTGGACCTGGCATCTCCAATCATCCCATATTTCCACTGAGATATATACACAAACAACATCTGTGCGCAATGGATATAAAAGGGCTTCCATGCCGTCATCCATCCATGATCCATGGGATCTATTTTGCATGCATGGACAATCTTGAAATTTCCCTTCCTATCTTTTCCAATCACTTCCAATCCATCCGATTCCGCCCGCCAAACAGGCCATGCAACCCATGGATAGTATTTTGCACATAACCAATATACGCCCAAAACAAGGGAAATAGAGGGACTTACCTGCGTATACCGGAACCCCCAATTGAGTGAATGTGTAGGGATGAAGGAGATCGTGCTTTGTAGAGAGGGTTTGGGAAGCTCAGAGAACCCATGGATTGGATCTCACCTCCTTAAATACGAAGCTCTTTTGGTGTAATGAATCCGTCTCTCCTAGCTATCAGACCTACCTGCAGAGATGGCTGTTTGATAGAGTGTCTCAGCATCAGTCGCCAGCTAGCCTGCGCCCGTCGCCTATCACTTAGCTTCCATCCCATCCCGAATCCCATGGGATATCGAGGGATGAGGGATAGGATTCGCCGAATCTCGTGGATATGAAGGCGTCGTTTACGAGGGATGTCTCAGATGGCGTACACCCGCCATCCCAAACATAACGCGGGATGGGATTGTAGCGAATAACCGACGTAATTCGTCTTAATTCCATATCCGTTGCTTGCCCAAACAGGCCCTAATCGTACTGAGTAAACTCTGTGGGGCCCCCTGTCATTCATGCTTTTTATCCACTCCATCCATCCATTTTACCAGATAAATTTAGGGCTTTGATCCAAAAATTAAGCCTATAAAAAGCTAAAATCAACCACACTATTAATTGAATGTCCACCGTTGAAAAGTTCTTGGGGGCCACTTAAGTTTTAGATCAAGCTGATATTTGTGTTTTCCCTTCATCCATGTCTGTTTGATCTTATGAACAGGTTGGATGACAAATAAATATCACTGTGGGCATTAGAAAAGTTTCAACGGTGGAAATCAATACATCCATTGTTTCCTGTGGTATGGTCCACGTGAGCTGTGGATATGCTACCATTTTGGCTTAACACCTAAAATGATATGTAGAAACGGATGGAGGGCGTGGATAAACTACATGAATTTACGGTGGGCCCAATAGAGTTTACTCACTAGAATAAGAGCTCAGTATGCAGTCCCATTTGCGAGGGAATGGGAAATTTTATAAAAATACTGTCGGATTTTTATGAATTTACATCCCGTGCTACTTTTAAAAGTCCTGCCGATGCATTTGTTTGGTAAACTAGGGCCTAAAGAGCATCTACATGAAATGTACATGATGTTTTAACCAGGGGTGCACATCAAACCGGTAGAACTGTGGACTGGTCCGGTTCTATAGTGCACTGATTCCGTTTCCAATTTCAAAAATCTAAGAACCCTCACCGATTCCAGTTCTGGTTCCAAAAATCAAAGAACCACCACCCAAAACCCTCACCGATTCCGGTTCCGGTTCTAAAAATTAAAGAACCCCTTCCATCTTTGTTTTCCGTTGTGCAGAACCATAGAACCCATCCTGAACCTAACCGGTTTTAATGGTCTAATTCCGGTTCTAAGGTGCTAACAATTTGGTTCCGGTTTTGATTCTCCTATAACCGTTAAGAATGGTTCGGTTCTAGTTTCACCCCAAAACCGGATCAAACCGACCCACGTGCACCCCTAGTTTTAACTGCGTGCCATGCTGGCACAACGGTAGTCTGTACATGAGTGCCATTGAAGATCCCTATACTGTTGCTTCCCAACCACTCATCACAAATTTGCATTTTCCTGGTAATTTACACATCCATCCACATGGGAACCACCTGATGAAGGGATCGGATCTCTTAATTGTGTGCCATGCTGGCACATATGGTGGTCTATACATAAGCAACGTTCTACACGCGTCTGGGCTTAAGAAAACTCGATGTACCGTTGCTTCCGAACCACTCATTGTAAATTTGCATTTTCCCAAGAATTTACTGCAACACGTAATGAGATAGTGTATGGAACCCATTGCACCACAAGTTCGGGTCCAACCAATTGATAACTTCGAACCTTTCATGTGGGTGAGCCATCCAACCCGTCCAATAGGTTGGCCCAATGCGACAATCCCCTTGTGCAAAAATTGGCCACTTTTACTCAACAAGCTAGCCACATCTGTTATTTTGCTATTTATCAATGGCTGGATGTTGTCCATGGTGTTGCTCACCTGATGAGTGATGGGTTGATTTTTGCAGCACGAATTGGAAGAGTGGTGCAGGACAATTAGGTCTCATGCTTGAGACTCCTAACTAAAGTAATTAATATAGGGGTATTTTCATACCTGGCTCGAGTGAAGTTGCCTCTGTGATAAAGGGACACATTTGAGATGAGTAGCCTATGTGAGACAAGTGACTAGTGGGAGGTGGGCTCCCACTAATATAAGGCGGATGGCTCATGTGAAGCGGTATTCATGTGAGTTTAGTCGAGGTGCTAACCGATGACATTTGGGGCTGGGCTAGGAGATGATTAAATTAATTTTTGGTACTCTATCAATTCAAACTTTTCCAGTGGATTGGTAAATACCTGGAAAAAAAATAATAATTATTTCCCTCCGTAGTTGCCGCACTCTTCCCCGTAACTGATTTGACGGCTACTTTTTGGAGGTTAGAATGACAAATATTATAAAACATTTGTGGGTCCCACCATAATGCATATCATATATCCACACCGTTCATCTATTATGTTAGATAAATTTATGGTATAAGCTAAAAAATGAGGTATATTCAATGCTCAAGTGGACCATGCAATAGAAATATGTGAATTAAATACTTACCGTTAAAAACTTCATGTGGCCATTGTTTCTTTTGGTACAGGTCAATTGAGTATTGGATCCAACTCATTTTTCTTCTAATATCTCAAAAAGTTATGATAAAATGAATGAGCAGAGTAGATATATCATATACATCAAAATGGAGTTCTAAAATGCCCACTACTACTTTTGAATCGGTTTCCAAGAAGTAAAATCTCCCTGAATATTCAAACAGGTGAAACGTTAATAATCACCCATTTCTTGGGTATTTATCATTTCCAGGTGAAACGGTAATAACCACTTTCACCTGAAAATGGTAAATACCCTTTCACCTGTTAGAAGAAGTAACTAATTGTCCTGCATTAAAGAATGAGTTAGATGTCAGGTGCATTAGATAGGATGGAAGTTACAATCTGGGCAGACTATATCGATTAGGCAGGAGACCTACCCAATAAAAGTAGTCCACCGGTTCACATTTATTGAGTAAGTTTTTTGAAAAATGAACGGTTTTAACTGTTCAACCTACACTAACTTTTGGGTGAAGCCCATCAATAGGAAGCCTCGCCACTTGAACGGTCCAGATATCAAACACCCATGCCACTTGTACGGGGATGTTTGCAAGCATTGGATCCTTATCAAATCATTTAATCAACCCACGGGTATCCTGAGCTATTCTACTTGAATTGCAACTCTTTTCATACTTCCAATCGAAATCACATTTAAGTGCCGTTTTTGTCTCCCAGTACAGCTAAAGGAAATTTAAATTGTTGAATTCCCATGTGGGGCCCACCGTGAGCAAGGCACAGGTGCCCACAGGCTTGTACAATAAATACAGGCAACAACTTCTTTCTATTCCTACATTGTTCTTCCGGTACATTTGAGTCCTACCAAATGAATGCCCTCTTTATCTTTGCGAAACAGCATGCTGCCGATGAAATCCACCTGATGAACGGCCCAGATCTCACACATGTATGTCTAGTGTAGAATATGTGTAGCGTGCTTCATGACACATCCATACACGCAAACTTCCAGTTCACTGCAGGAACAGAAAAAACTGTACTGGGATGGATCCTTCCTCTGCTCCGGTGGTAGACTTTTAAGGAGTTTCAACACCCGGTCAAGGGTTCGAGTATCATAGGTGTTGGAATCCCTTCGACGTGAGTGTGTGAGGGCGTGTGTGCGTGTGTTTTTTTTTTTTTTTTTTTTTTTTTTAAAAAAAAAAAACCTGTACTAGGATTGCGTAGGAAACAGTGGGGATTAATGGGCCACCATTTGGGGATAGAAGCTTTCAGATCAAGCTGATATATGTGTTTTCTGTTCATCCTGTGACCTAATCAATAGGTTGGATGGCAAATAAACATTAATGTCGTCATGGGAAGTTTTTAATGTTCGGCGTTCAAATGAACACTGTTTCCCATTGTATTGTCCGCCTTCATTTTTGGGATCATGCCCTAAAATGAGGTGGGAAAGCTGATGGACAGTGTAGATATACAACACATACTTGTAGGCCCACGTTCATCCACTTTCTGAAAAAGCTAGCTATCCGTCCGGAGAAATAGATGTCAACTGGAGATGTCAACTTAGCTGGGAACAGCCCATCCAGAGTCGTCTGCACCACCTGTTGTAAGCAAAAGGCGTAACACATCTAAGTATTTGGGATCCACCATGTTGCACGTGTGAAATCCACTCTGTAAATCATGTGCCATCTTTGATGCTAGTTATTATGGATAGAAATCAGCTATCTCTAAGACTCAGGTGGGACACACCCCAGGGAACAATGGGAATTGGATACCAACCATAGGTTTTTGTATGAATCCGCTATGTTGTGTATCTGTCGTGAAACCCGTTAATAGGAAGTAATTCACTATCACGTAGAGAAGATCCAAAATCTAATTGATCTTAAATTCAGGTGTACCACATCACGTGAACTTAAAATGTTTTATCATAAACTTTAAATTATTCTAATTTATGTGGCCCAGTTGAGTTTTTTATTAGGTTGATATTTTGTGTGTACGGTAAAAATAATGCTTATCACCTGATGGACGGAGTGGATTTTACGTGCTGGACAATAGGCGCTGTGGACGATTTCTAGTCCATACCTCTCTCTCTCTCTCACACGACCACAAAAGCCTCCATGCCATCACGCCATTTAAGTCTCCCACATGCACACCCACCATTCATTATACCCTTTACCCGTTCAAGTTCATCCACATGATCATGCGCATGGCCCACCAAGAAAACCTAACCTGCTCTTCTGTCTCTTCTTCTTTTACTACTACAATGGCTACCCACATCCAAGAACATACATCTCTCACTCCATTAACACCCACATCCTCTTCTCCAATGCCATCCATCTCTACTACCAACCATACATCTCTCACCCCTATCACATCCCCCAACCCATCCATCTCTAGCCCATGGGACATCCAAACACACCATCCCACATCATCCCCATACATGTGTATGACATCTATCCTGAAAAGATGTGGGAAGATCATGGCCCTTGCCATCTCCGAAGCAGGCCACATCTACATAGGATCCGACTCGAAGACGATAAGGGTGTGGAAACTCCCTGGCTTTGAAGAATTTGGACGGCTGAAATCCAGCTATGGTGGTATCAGTGCAATCCTAGTGTCGTCAGAAGATAGGCTGGTGTTCACCTCCCATTCAGATAATAAGGTGAGGATATGGAGAAGTAATCCTATTCATAGTCGAAAAGGGACATTGCCATCTCTCAAGGACTGTCTGGTTGAAACATGTATAAACCGTCCGATGGCTATTCTAATGCGGGCCCCTACCATTTCTTCAAAGTCAATTACTAGCAATGCTGCCTATAGACATAAGCATGTTGGTGCAATCACTTGCCTAGCTTATAATTCTCTTTCTAAGCTCTTGTATTCATCTTCATGGGACAAGACAGTGAAGGTATGGAGCATTTGTGATATGAAATGCGTCGAGACGATCACAGCCCACGACGATCGTGTGAATGCGGTAGTGGTAGGCCCTGATGAGCTACTCTTTACTGGGTCCGATGATTCAACAGTCAAGATATGGAGAAGGAGCTTAGGTGGGGGTTGCTCTCATGGGCTTGTATTGAAATTGCAATTGCAGTTTTCAGCCGTGAAGAGCTTGGTGATGAGTGGTGAAGTTGAAGAGAGCTATATTTTGTATGTGGGATGCTCAGATGGGCAAGTGCATTATTGGATGAAGGGCGAACTATCAGGCCACATGAACTACTGTGGTTGTCTTAGGGGCCATAGTGAGGCAGTTCTGTGTTTGGCTGTCATCGATCAGATCGTGATCAGCGGGTCGGCCGATACTAGTATACGCGTGTGGAGGAGATCGAGCGATAGATTGGCATTTCATTGTTGCGTGGCGATCTTGACAGGTCACACTGCACCGGTGAAGGGGGTGGTGGTGAGGATGGAGGATTACAGATGTGTTGTTTATAGTGGGGCCCTTGATGGGTCTGCAAAGCAATGGCTGGTGTGGAAGGAGGGCTGTGTGGGTGGTGATGGTGCTGGTATGGTTTTGTAGGGAATGATGGTGGTAGCAGCTGGGCTGATTACTGTGAGATTTCAAGATTTTCTGGGTGAGAGAGGGATTTTAGATGCCTGAATTTTAGAAATTTGTATGTAATGGGTGGGTGTTTGTTCATGATCCTGGCAGTTCATCAGGTTGGCCCCTGAGTATATGTGGCTTCTCCCAAAAATCTGGTTGATCTGGTTATCAGGTGGACACACGTGTATTTTGAATTTGGCCAATGGATTCATTCCATTAGCTATCATTTTTCATTATATGGAGGCCCACCTGATGAAAATGCCAGTCTGATTATTGGGCAACAGCAAATGTGCAATGGCCCATCTGATGAACAGCCTTGGATATCGAACATATGTGGGGTGTGGTCCAGTTTCTCAGTATCATTCTGTTGTAGTATTTTGATATGATTTTGAATGTGAATAGTTATATATATATATATATATATATATATATAGATTATGTGATTATCATGTTTAAGTAATGCTAAACTAGTTAATACAATGGATGCATGGATAGGAGATCACTATCTCTGTTTCAAAAATAGCCCTTACAATGTATGAATTCTTAAACTCAATGATAGACTAGTGCCCATGTGTGGGTGTAAGTGTACATGAAAAAAAGGAAAAAGAAAAAAGAAAAAGGAAAAAAGCCTAAAAAAATGTGTTTTTACATAAAATCCTAATTTAATTTCTAAAATTATTGAATTTTATTTGTAGTAGTCAAAAGCTATCGGAAGCATTTAGGCCTTTTTGCACAATGAGATTTATTGTGGGGAACCGAGCTAGTCTATCACATGAAAAGTGTAACCCACCATATAAAAAAAAAAAAAAAAAAAAAAAAAAAAAAAAAAAAAAAAAGCCTCAAAGTTGAATTGACTAAAAGTATCCGGTGAGCTTTCCGAACTAATAAGGCATAAAGCTCAAAAAATATGGTGAATGATTCTCTCAACAAAGATATGGACCCTAATTTGTTCCCAAGTTGAGCTACTTAAGAGCAGAGCTTGGTTGGAAGAACTCCCAAGTTGAGCAAATTGACCACGGCCAAAGGCGGGGTGAAAATCTTGAAGAGAATCCTATCTCAAACTAAGAAAAAAAGAAAGATTCGATACTGATCTAACTCAAAAATACTTTTGAGGGAAGATTTGTATCCAAATAAGATCTTCCAGTGAATCCTGCAAATCGCACAAGGATATGCAGATCTCGACACAGGCTAATGGACCTTATAAGTATAAAATGGAGGTAAAATAGAAAAAACCAGCTTAAGCCTTTTAATATGAGTTCTCCTACCGATTTAGGCATCGGATGGTCCACAACTGTCGTCGGCTCCTTCCATTATCTACATTTTCTTATTTTTATAGGTTCATTAGTGATCTTGGCTATGCGATTGATTACATCTATTCCATTAGATTTTGGCGACAGCAGACTTTATCCTGAATTAGTGCAATCCTAACCCTCCATTAAATCATTATTATTTATCTGCCTTGCATCCCTACACCACCTATTTGAATGGAGAACTTAAAAATGGGGTTGAAAAAGCCAGTTGTTTCAGGTCAATGGAATAGGGCTGCCAAACATTTCGGCCCATTTGACATTTTGTCTTTGCTTGGCATTGGCTTGACCTGTTGACAGCCCATAAATGAGGAAGAGAAATTTGGGACACCTACAATATTTCCATCGTATTGTGTAGCATACTGACACATACGCCTGGATTACAGTCTAAATGGGCCATTGGTCCATCCCCACCTTCATTTTGTTGATATGGTGGCTCCGTATGGCTACTTGAACTTTGCTAAGCCCACATCTCGAGATGCTAACAAACGTGCCACAACCGCAATTGGGTATCAGATCTGAGCCATTAGGTTGGATCCATTCGTAGAAATTCTAAAAATAAGGTAGCCCACTTTTCAGGTAGGCTACAGTTTTATGAAACAAAATTAACAAATTGATGGCTCAAAAGACATTACCCCCTAACATTGTTCATGTTAATCAACGATTAAAAACTGCCGGTTAGTTACTTAGACATGATCTTGTTCTTGTGCTCGCGGCCCATCTGAAACTTGAAATTTCATAATTTTTAAGCAAAGCATATATTTCAGCAGGCTTATCACAACTATTGTATCAAAAATTACAATAATTAGAGATATATAAGTTAATTTAGTAATTAAATTCAAACTCCTGTAAATATACCAGGCATAGGTACTTTTGGATTAAAGTTAATTCACATTTTAAGGTGTCAAACACACGAGGAGAAATGCAAATCCATGGGGTTTCAAATCCTGGGGTTTTCAAATCCGGACGTTTTCAAATTGATGCTCCCAAATAGACCCTTATGCTACCAAAGAACAAGGGGATTTGAAACCCCTTCAAATCCCCTTCAATCTACGGTGCCAAACGACCCCTAAAAGGAACTCTCAGCAAGTAAATATGATTAGAGAGTTTTAATAAGGTCTGATCTGGTGGCACCGATACCACCGTAGGCAGTGGTACCAGCAGATCTGGGGTCCACGTGATGTATGCACTACATCCAAACCGTCCATCATATGATTGACTTCATGATACGTACGCAAGTTAAAATCAGCCTGATAAGAAGCTCAAGTGGGTCACACCATAGAGAACAAGTCGAAGACAGATGTCCACCGTTGATGTGCACCAGAGCCCACCTGAGTTCCAAAATAACCTGATTTTCTTCCTGAACCTTCATCCATGTCAGATGAAGGGTGTGAATGGCCTGGAGATATATAGGCAACGCTGTGGGCTACCATCAAATCAAGAGTGGGCGTCCCATAGCTTGTTTCCTGTGCTATTACCCACTTGATTCAAAGATCAGCACGAATTTTAGATCCGACGGTTAATATGTGGTGAAGAATAATATGGACGGGTTGGATATCATGAATTCATCATGTGGGCACCACATCTCTCTGCGACTATGACAGCTTAGTGTGGTACTAATAGTACTAGGGGTGTACACGAACCGAGCTAGCTCGGTTGGCCTGCTCCACTCGACTTGCTTTGAAGTTCAGTTTGAACCAAGTCAAGCGGATTTTTGGAGCTCGAAAATGAGTTCGAGCTTGCCCCAGCTCGACTTGACTCAGATTGAATTCAGCTCGAGCTCGGTTTGACTTGACTTGAGTTGGTGCAGGGGTATATATACTCTTAAAAAAATTAATTAAATTTTTTGTTTTTTCCTACTTACCTTTACTCTTTTTACTTCACCCAGCTACACCAACCCTAACTCCTTGGCCCTTTTCCTTGCTCGGTGCCCCTAATCCCTAACTTAAGCTTGAGTTCCCCTCTTCCAGTCTTCCTCCCTCTCTCTCTCTAGTCTCTCCCTCTTTTCTCGGGTACTCACCTCGGTCTTCCTCCCTTCGATATTGATGTTGCTCACCAAGTGTTTGATGGAATGATCTAACAAGGAAGGTATGTATATGAAACTAGTACCATTTTTTATTTTTATTTTTTCCCTTGATTTTTATGTTTCGTAGAAAGTGTTTGATAAAATATATGTAAAACCATTGCTGCTCTCTCAAATACTGTGAGATTTTGAAGGTGTAGTTAAGGTGTTTGTGAAAATGTTGCAATGACGAACTCGGGTCGAATTGGCCTGAGCTGCTAACCGAATCGAGCCGAGCTGGCCAGTCAGGCTCAAGGACTGAGCCGAGCCGAGTTTGAGCTGAGGTTAGCTAGTGGTTGAGTCGAGTTGAGCTGAGGCCAGCTCGACTCGGTTCGACTCGATGCACACCTCTAACTAGTACCTTTATGGCGCTAGGGTCTTTGCCAACCATCAAAAGCCATGTTAGAGGGCATCACTTGATTTTTCTACCTAATGTTGTTGGGCCTAAGATCAAGCCCACTAAATGCCCGTCTTCGATGGGTCAGGCCACTATAAAGGCCCACCTAGCCCAACATGAAATGGGCTTGATATTCCCAATATGTCCATTTATCTGGTCGTTGGATTGGATTCAGGGCCCAACAGATAAATGAGCTGGAACTGGTGGGGACTCATCCTCCTCACATGAGGCATTCCTGTTCAGCTATCCACACCATCCAAATTGCAGGGTCATGTGAATGGAACATATATATAAACTTCATTGATAAATCAATCCTCACGATCCAACAGTGAGTGCTCAAAATCCCAAAGGCAAGATCGTATGGCTAGCTGCATCTTCTCGATCAAAAATAAATTTTCAGTATGCTAATCGACAATTAGCGTCTGAATGTCTGTACAACCACAGCATATATATTGCTTAAGTTTCTATACATCCACCCGAATGAACGGAATCAAGGCCTGTCCCATTTATCTAATGGGCCTAAAAATAGGCCCAGACCCATTGGCAAATATTAGACGCTGAAGCCCATGCCGTGACCTGAAGGCAGATGGGTCGACCTGGCCCATTTCCAGCTAGCCCAAGGAAAACGGACATGCATGGATCCAAGAGAATATGATTAGCCTATATACATAGGCCACAGATCAAAGTGTTAGGATTTTCGAATTCAGGAGATTCTTGGGGCTGTCACCCATCAGTAGTGAGGCTCACCAGAACGAAGGTCTGGGTGATCAAACAGTCGGACCCACATGCGAGAATTCTCTTGATTCATCAGTTTTTGTTGAGTTCTAATGTGGTATTTAAAGCGGTTCAACTCCCATTAGACTACTGACAGTGTCCCTTCAACCCTCTTATTGTTAGTTGAACTCAAATAAAACATGGAGGTTTACTAGTTCCACATGCAGCACCACAAGATAATGTGGAACCCATGTCAGACATCTGAACTGTTCAAAAGATGGTCCCAGCCATGAAGATGATTAGGCTCAAAAATCAGATTGGTCAGATTGTTAAGTGGAGCACACCTATATGTAAAGAATGGACGACTTAAAAGAACTTGCCAGTATTCCACATTAATGTAAACATGGGGCCCTCCCAATGATTGCACTAGTTCTGATGTTATAGCCAGCTTATCTTCGCCCTGACAATTTTCAATAGGCCCATTGGTCTCGTCCCCCGATTATATTCAAGGCCCAATAATGGAGGCCCATTGCCTGTGATCCAATCAGCAGGAATACCCCTGGTCACCTGAGGTGGATGCATTTGATAGAGCCACATGCCGCTGTTAGAAATGGGCCAAACAACTTTAAAACATGCTTTGTTGGGCCAGTTTGGATAATCCCGGCTCATCTCCTTCCTAGACAAATGAGCCGTGATTGATGGGACTGATCCAGACCATTCAAATTGCAGGGTCATGTGTATGGATTATATATAAACTCTTATATCAACCGGTAAATGCCACAATTCTATCACATGCCGACTGTTGATCTTTTTTCGATTCCACCTGTGTATATATGTTTCTGTCAACCGTTTCACGCTGTAATGTATTCAGTCAACCAAAAGTCTAGTAGTGTATATCTAAGCATGTTGTGAAGTTTTCGGTCAACTAAAGATTCAGTTGGGTTGACTGAAGCATGGTGTAAAATTTTTTATAAACCAATGGCTCAGTTGGGCCAATCAAACGGGCATGTAAGTTTTTGCGTAAGTGCGAGTTTTGTTTCTTAATTTTGTACAATAATATATAAGTACGTCTGTAAATGTGATTAGGATAATGTTAGAGATGTTCCAGAGGCTAGCACATTTTTTCTTGGGTTTGAAGGGGAAAGCTAGGGTTTTTATTTGTAAGTTGTTCCATCTTTTATATTTTTTTAATTATAGTTGATTGTTCATCGCCTTGTGTCATGGGTTTTTTCTACAAGGGTTTTCACATAAAATTTTTGTGTTTGCTTGAGTTTTTCTTTCTATATTGTATTGTTTAATTTGATATGAGGATGTGTTTTAAACGTTTTAAAATGGGTATTCATAGTTATGAAAGCATAAATAAGTGGAACTATTTACAAGCTAATCGGAAATAATATATCGGGTGGAGCTGCATCGTCTCTAGCGGAGTCCACATCAGTAAGTTTGTGGCATGACAACTAGGCCCTATGAGCGTGAGTAAAGTATGAAGGTACTCCTTAATTGTTGTTTAATTCTTAGTTTTAAAAGTTTTGATTTAGATATACATGAGCATTGCATATATGAGAAGCAATTAAGGTTAAGCTTTAAAATTGTGAAATATGTCAATAAAGGTTAACTGGATTATGTGCATTCATATGTCTGGGGGTCATCACATGTTATTTTTGGAAGAGGGTCGTTATTCTTTATTACATTCATTGAAGATCTCTTTAGGAAGATTTAGTTTTATTTTATGAGACATAAATATGATGTTTTCACCACTTTCAAGACATAGAAGGCAGTGATTGAATCAGATAGGGCATAAGGTTAAAAGACTGAGGATGGATAACGATATGAAATTTACTTGAAGGGGGTTTAATCAATACTGTAAAAGTGAGGGGATATTGAAGCACACACCAGAGTAGAACGGTATGACTGAACATATAAATCAGATTCTTTTGGAAAGCACCCAGAGTATATTGAGTAATGTTGGGTTGGACAATAAGCTATAGGTTGAGGTTGTCTATACAACTTTCTATTTAGTAAATCAATCCCCCTCTACACCTATTGATTGCAAAATATTTCAAAAGAAGTATGGAGCATGTAGTTGATTACTTGAAGCTGTGGATATTTGATTGTAATGCTTACTTTCATGTACTGTCACTTGAGAGAGATCAATTAGACCAAAAGGTAAAGAAGTGTCCTTTAATCGGTTATGGTGATGGGGTGAAAAGATACTAACTGTATGATCGGGTTTCATGGAAGATCATACTTAGCCAAGATATCAGGTTTGATAAAGGTTCATTTTTCTGGAAGGATAACCATGAGGAAATGGAAAAAAATATTATTGATGTAGAGACATACAAAAGTGAAATCCTCGAAGAAGTTGAGTCGTGGATACAGGTACAAGAAGAGGTGAAGCAACCACTTTTTAGGTGAAATCTACCAAGGAATCGTAGATTTCTGGTGAGATACATAGATTACTCAAATATTGCGTTTGCTCTCTGATGTAGAGCGGGTCACGGACAATTTCATGGCCAAGATGGATCAGAAAAGGCACGTTCGGCGACAGAAGTGATCCGGACCATCTGACCTTAGATCGGGCGTATCTCACAATCCGGAATGAGTTATCCGACGTAAAATATATGATTTTGGGGTAGAACGAGCTACTTTAGCCAACCAACCCAGCTATGCTGCGTTGCGTAGCCCGGATTTGCGAGAAACCCCCTGATCGACGGTCGTTTCCTGGTTTTAATTTTGTTTTTACTATAAATAGTAAGTTTTAGTTTGAGTATAACTTTTCATCCGTTGGGCTTTAGGAGTTGTGTCCAACATGAAAAGTGCTTAGGATAATTAGGAGAACGGTTTGGTGAAGCCAAATAGGACACTTACTATTTTTGGCCGAAAACCTTGCGCACTAGTAGACATCATGACCGTCTATAAATAGTAAGTTTACTATTTATAGTAAGTTGCGAATTCTAAGAGTTTTAGTAGTAGTTTGAGTCTGATTTCTTTCTTATTGCTTGGTTCCCTTATTTAAAGGGTTGTGAACTCGATTTTGAGAATTCATCAATTAATTTCGAATTTATTAGAATTTATTTCTATCTTCCTGCTTTCTTTCCTCGTGGATTCGAGAAGTCTCTATGAGGAGTCCAGAGAAGCTCCGTGGATTCGGAGTAGTTATCCTTGAGGAAGACGGTGATCGACCTCATCACGTTCATCCCTGCGTCAATTTAGTATCAGAGCGAGGTTTTCCCTCGGGCCGATGACAAACAACGAAGGTATGAATCAAAATCCTGTGGACGGTGATCAAGGGATTCGTTATCTTTCGGAAAGAATGAAAGCTTTCCATCGGGAGAGTCAGTTGACCATGCAAGGGCTGCAGGCAACCCTGGCCGTCTTGCGGATGCGCTACTTCCGCCCCGAGCCCTAGGCGGTGCTTCACCACCTATGGTCGCCCCACCACCCGTGGTTGCTTTACGACGTGACCCTGATTATCGCAGAGCACTACCAGCGGTAAATCGTAGGGCTACACCAGATGATTCTAGTTCCAGCGATAAGGACATTAATGAGGGTTTTGATCGACGACCAATCCATGGAGGCAATCGTCTAGATCATGCTGAAAGAGACTATCGAGGTAAGGCTGAACTTCCTAGTTTTAACGGTTTATTACGTATCGAAGATTTTCTCGATTGGCTAGCCGAAGTAGAGAGATATTTTGATTATATGGATGTGCCAGATCATAAAAGGATGAAGTTGGTAGTGTTTAAATTAAAATCTGGTGCTTCTGCATGGTGGGAACAATTGCAACTCTCACGAGCCCGCCAGAACAAGGCGCCCATCGCATCATGGCCTCGGATGAGATGTCTTCTTCGTTCACGATTTCTCCCCAGTGATTATGAGCAGATATTATTCCAGCAATACCAGAATTACCGACAAGAAAATCGAACTGTTACAGATTACACTGAAGAATTCCAGCGGCTGGCTACACGAAACGATTTGTCAGAATTTGAGTCACAGAAAGTAGCACGATTTATAGGCAGGTTGCGACCGGTAATTCAGGATCGAGTTCAGATGTACCCAGTCGGGACCGTAGATAAAGCAGTTCAATTGGCAAGAAGGGCAGAAACACAGCTTGCAAGAGCTCCTTCTCGTCCCTATCCTTCAAATTGACCCCCTATGACAGGTCCCACACAGGATCCAGTGCTGGCTCGAGGAAAAGATCCGGTAGGAGAACGTCCTCAACCTCCTCCACCCGCGAACCATGATACGGGGAGCGGACCATCCAGACCTCAACGGGCAGCACCCACAACAGCAGGCCCGAGTAGGATTCCGAATCCTTATGCTCGGCCAAGGCCGAACAGTTGTTACCGCTGTGGCCAACCAGGCCACTTATCAAACACTTTTCCTCAACGTCCGACAACACACTTGACTATAAACGAAGGGGGTAATGAAGTTGAGGCCGCAGAAGAAGATCATGGCTTTGATGAATATGAACAAACCACTGAAGAAATAGCAGGTGGTGATGAAGTGACAGGCGAGGATCGTGGCGAATCTCTCGTTGTGAGGCGACTACTGTATACCCCACGAAAGGAATTACATCCACAGTGGCACAATATATTTCGTACTTGGTGCACTGTCAATGGAAAGGTCTGTGATGTGATTATAGACAGTGGTAGCAGCGAGAACATCGTCTCAAGAGTGATGGTGGATAAGTTGCAGCTACCAACGACGAAACATCCTTCCCCGTACTGAATTGGCTGGATAAAAAAGGTGAACGAGACCAAGGTAACTGAACAATGCACTGTCTCGTTTTCAATTGGTAAACATTATAAGGATCAGATACTTTATGACGTGGTTGACATGAAAGCCTGCCATATGCTACTCGATCGACTCTGGCAGTCGGACCGTGATGCGACCCATCGGGGGCGAGACAATGTCTACATATTCGTCAAGAATAGTCGAAAAATAATCCTTGCCCCTATGGCACCAGAGAACCACCCTGAAGCCTCTAAAGTGGAGGGGAGTTTTCTCTTGATCATTTGGGATTTTATGGAGGAATCTAAGGAAACCGGCGAGGTATAGGCCGTAGTGGTGAAAGGCGAGGAAGAGGAACCTTCAAACATCCCTCCAAGCCTAAAACTGTTGCTAAACGAATTCAAGGAGGTCTGGCCTGAAGATTTACCTGATGGATTGCCCCCCATGAGGGACATCCAACATCACATAGCCTACCCAATCGCCCTCATTATCGGATGAGTCCGAAAGAGTGTGAAATATTTCAGGGGCAAGTGGAGGAATTGATCTGTAAGGGTCTATTGAGAGAGAGAGCATGAGCCCATGTGCTATACCAGCATTATTAACGTCAAAAAAAGATGGAAGCTGGCGCATGTGTGTCGACAGCCGAGCAATTAACAAAATTACTATTAAATATCGGTTTCCAATACCACGGTTGGACGACATGCTCGATATGTTAGGAGAGGCTAAAATGTTCTCTAAACTCGATCTAAAGAGCGGGTACCATCAGCTTCTAAAACCGTTCACTGGCCGATTTGTGGTAGTATATTTTGATGACATATTGATATATAGCCAGGATGAGGCGGAGCGCAAGAAACATCTCAGGCAGGTGTTGCAGGTCCTACAAGATAACAAGTTGTACCTCAACTTGAAAAAGTGTAGCTTTTTAACTGACAGCCTGTTGTTTTTAGGATTTATTGTAACGTCCCCAGGCATTCGGGTGGATGATGAAAAGGTGCGAGCTATTAGGGAATGGTCGATCCCGACAAACATTCATGAGGTGAGGAGTTTTCACGGATTGGCAACTTTCTATCGACGATTTGTGCGAGATTTTAGCATCATAGTCGCGCCAATAACAGACTGCATGAAAAAAGGGCCGTTCCAGTGGACCGATAAAGCTGACAAGAGCTTTCATGAGATCAAGCATCGTTTGTCTACAACACCGGTCTTGGTGCTTCCTAATTTCGATAAATTGTTTGAGGTGGAGTGTGACGCTTCATATGTCGGAATAGGAGGAGTATTATCACAGGAAGGCAAACCGGTAGCCTTCTATAGCGAGAAGCTCAGTGAAGACCGAAAGAAGTGGTCGACTTACGAGCTTGAGTTGTACGCAGTTGTTCAGGTGTTGCGACATTGGCGGCATTATCTGATTCAAAGGGAGTTTGTTCTGTACACCGACCATCAGGCATTAAAGTTTATTAATAGTCAGACTAATGTGAATCGTGTGCATGCTAGATGGGTTACGTTTTTACAGGAATTTACGTTTGTTCTGAAGCATAAGTCAGGTCAGCAGAATAAGGTGGCTGATGAGCAATGAGGTGGTACGCTTTGACTGTCTCAAGGAGCTATATGCCAAGGATGAAGACTTCAAAGATTCTTTGTTGAAGTGCCAAGAAGGTCACCCCAGTGACTTTCATATACAGGATGGTTTTCTCTTCAAAGGAAATCGATTGTGCATCCTCCAAAGTTCTCTAAGGGAGCAGATTATTCAGGAACTACATGGAGGTGGCCTCGGTAGACACCTTGGGCGAGACAAGACGCGAGCTCTTGTGGAAGAGCGGTATTACTGGCCGCAATTAGTAAGTGATGTGGGAAGAGCCGTACAACGTTGTCATATTTGTCAGACCTACAAGGAACAATCTCAGAATACGGGCCTCTACACCCCGTTACCTGTGCCTGACGGTCCTTGGGAGAATTTATCAATGGACTTCGTGCTTGGTCTTTCACGAACACAACGCGACATGGATTCGGTGTTTGTAGTGGTCGATCGTTTCTCCAAGATGGCGCACTTTATCCCATGCAAGAAGACCCTTGATGCAACACATGTGGCGAATTTATTCTTCAGGGAGGTCGTACGGCTACACGGGGTCCCTAAGACCATTACTTCTGATCGTGACACGAAGTTCAATAGCCACTTTTGGCGGACTTTGTGGACTCGATTCGATACACGACTTCAATTCAGCAGTACTTACCACCCATAGACTGATGGGAAGACCGAAGTTGTGAATCGCACTTTGGGAAACCTCCTTCGATGTATTTTAGGAGAGAAACCGAAGCAGTGGAATTTGGCCTTATCTCAAGCGGAGTTTGCATTCAACAACATGGTGAACCGCTCGACAGGAAAATCTCCGTTCCAGGTTATTTACGGACGAGTACCTCGCCACACACTAGACTTGGTCCCTCTGCCCAAGCTCTCAGGCATGAGTATTGCAGCAGAACATATGGCAGATAGGATCATGGGTATTCATGCGGAGGTGCAGACTAAGCTACATGCCTCGAACGAAAAGTACAAGGAACAAGCGGACAAGCATCGTCGATAAAAGGTGTTCGAGGTGGGCGACCAGGTAATGGTCCATTTGCGAAAAGAAAGATTTCCTACCGGGACGTACAACAAGCTGAAGAATAAGAAGATTGGACCAGTACCGATCATCCGAAAGATCAATGACAATGCTTATGTTGTTGATCTTACATATGACATGGCGATCTCACGGACTTTCAACGTTGCGGACCTGACCGAGTATCATGAACCAGTGCAGGAGGAGAACTTGAGGACGAGTTCTTTTCAAGTGGTGGGGACTGATGTAGAGCGGGTCGCGGACAATTTCATGGTCAAGATGGATCAGAAAAGGCACGGTCGGCGACAGAAGTGATCCGGACCATCTGACCTTAGATCGGGCGTATCTCACAATCCGGAATGAGTTATCCGACGTAAAATATATGATTTTAGGGTAGAACAAGCTACTTTAGCCAACGAACCCCGCTACACCGGGTTGCGCAGCCCGGATTTGCGAGAAACCCCCTGATCGATGGTCGTTTCCTCATTTTAATTTTATTTTTACTATAAATAGTAAGTTTTATTTTGAGTATAACTTTTCATCCGTTGGGCTTTAGGAGTTGTGTCCAACATGAAAAGTGCTTAGGATAATTAGGAGAACAGTTTGGTGAAGCCAAATAGGACACTTACTATTTTTGGCCGAAAACCTTGCGCACTAGTAGACATCATGACCGTCTATAAATAGTAAGTTTACTATTTATAGTAAGTTGCAAATTCTAAGAGTTTTAGTTATAGTTTGAGTCTGATTTCTTTCTTATTGCTTGGTTCCCTTATTTAAAGGGTTGTGAACTCGATTTTGGGAATTCATCAATTAATTTCGAATTTATTAGAATTTATTTCTATCTTCCTGCTTTCTTTCCTCGTGGATTCGAGAAGTCTCTGTGAGGAGTCCAGAGAAGCTCCGTGGATTCGGAGTAGTTATCCTTGAGGAAGACGGTGATCGACCTCATCACGTTCATCCCTGCGTCACTCTCATTATAGATGAGAGGCATTTGTCTACTTTTCAGAAAGCTTTAAAAGATAGAGATATAGATAAGTAGATGGCAGCAATACATGATGAGATTGACTCTCTATATAAAAATGGAATAGGTAAGCCAATGAAGATGTCTATTAGGTGTAAAGCAATTGGGTTTAAATAGATTTACTAGATACGCACAAGGCTAGGATGGTAGCGAAGGGTTATGCTTAAAAAAAATATGCCGACTTTAGTAAGATTTTTGCACTAGCGGTAAAGTAGGTATCTATCAAATTTGTATTGACGTTAGTTGCCCAATATAATTTAGAATTGAAAAGTTAAATGTGAAGATTGCTTTTCTACATACGGAACTAGAAGAGCAAATTTACATGAAGCAATCTGAATGGTTCGAGGTAAAGGGAAAGAATAATATGATTTTTACATGTTAAAAATGTCATTGTATGACCTGAAACAATCGCCTAAGCATTGGTACAAAAAGTTTGATTCTTTTATATTGAATCAGAAGTTTATTAAAAGCGAATTTGATCATTGTGTTTACTTTAGAGTACTGAGTGACAAAGAATTCACTATCCTGGTGTTGTATATTGATGATATGTTTATCGTTAGCCGTAACATATTTAAAGTCAACATATTGAAGGCTTAGTTATCTGGGGCATTTAAGATTAAAAATCCGGGGGCCTCAAAGAGAATTCTTAGCATTAATATACATACAAACAGGGAAAGAAGCAAGCTATAGTTATCTCTAAAGGAATATCTTGAGAAGGACTTGGTCAAGTTTGGACTGGAGACAGCTAAATTGGTTAACACACCCTACGTTACTCACTTTCAACTTTCTTCAGAGCAATGTCTTACATCATATGAAGAAAAGCGTTATATGTATCATGTGCCTTACTCAAGCGCGGTTAGCAGTTTTATGCATGTCATGGTTTGTACTATATCGGATATTTCATGTGTTGTTGATGTTGTGAGTAGAGGCATGTCAAACCCCAACAAGAAATATTGGGAAGCAGTGAGATAGCTACTTCGTTACATATATACGAGATACGTTGGACTACATCTTTTCTTTCAAAAATTTTGAGAAGAAACTTGTAGGTTATGTGAATTTGAATTATGCAGGGAGTGTAGATAATAAAAGGCTAACTTCTGATTACTTATTTATGTTAGCGGGTGGTGCCATCAATTAAATGTCAAATTAAACTGTAGTTTTTTCTTGCACTTTTTACAACCGAAGCTGAATATATAACAGTGATGAAAGTATTTAAGGAAGTTATTTGGTTTAAATGGATGATGAGTTGGAGCTTTAATAAGAAACCATGCCTGTGTATTATGATAGCGAGGACACAACCAATTTGGCAAATAACTTGGTGTACCACTCCCGGACTAAACACATTGATGTTCGTCATCATTTTATCTGATAGATGCTACAGGAATAAGGTATTACTCTTGAGAAGATTCACACTAGCAAAAATTCGACAGACATACTTATGAAGGTTGTTCCTGTAGAGAAATTCAAGTTTTACTCAAATTCTCTAGGCTTGGCAAAACAGAATTGAAGATGGACTGTGCTCGAGAAGCGATGATGATGACATTACTATGAAGATGATTAGATATGATAATAACTACTTGAAGTAGTGGAGCTGAAGGATTAAAGCTATGGAGGAGATTATTGATCAAGTGTCTTTAATCTGATGCGGCTTTCTTTCTTAGTTCAATCGAGGTATATTTTGATTGATCGTTACATATTGCCATCCATTCGATCAATCAAAGGTCTAGTTGGGTCAACCAAAGTACGCTGTGAGGTTTTTGGTCAATCAAAAGTCCAGTTGGGTCAACCAAATAGGTGCACAAGTTTCTACATAAGTGCAAATTTTATTTTAAAATTTTGTATGGTAATATATAAGTATGTTTGTAGATACGATTAGGGTAATGCTAGAGATGTTTTAGAGGCTAATATGAATTTTTTAGGGTTTAATGGGAAAAGCTAGGATTTTTATATATATGTTGTTTAATGTCTTATATTTTTCATATTATAGTGGATTGTTCATTGCTTTGTACTGTGATTTTTTTAGAAGAATTTTATACGTAAAATTTGTGTTCGCCGTATTTGCTTGAGTATCTCTTTCTCTATTGCACTATTTAATTTGATCTAAAGTTATTTTCCTGCCCAACATCTTTTCTAGGGCAAATGAAAAACATTTAGAAACACCGTCTACCTCAAAATGAGCAACCCTATACTATCGATAACCGCGAACCAATCAGTCACATATAAATAGGACTATCAATGGGCTACGCTAGTGATGCAAGGATGAACGTGATGAGGTCGAGCATCATCTTCCTCAAAAGGATAACTATTCCGAATCCACAAAAGTTCTTTGGACTCCTCACAGAGGCTTCTTGAATCCACGAGAAAGAAAGCAAGTAAAATAAAAAATAAATTCTATAAAATTTGAAATTGATTAACGAATGAAATAAACAAGTTAACAACCCTTTAAATAGGGATACCAAGCAATGAGAGAGAAATCAGAAGCAAACTATAACTAAAACTCCTTTAATTCGCAACTTACTATAAATAGTAAACTTACTATTTATAAACGGTCGTGATGTCTACTAATGTGCAAGGTTTTTAGCCAAAAATAGTACGCGTCGTATTTAACTTCACAAAGATGTTCTCCTAATTATTTAAGCACTTTTCGCGTTGGGCACAATTCCTAAAGCCCAATGGATGAAGAGTTATAATCAAACTAAAACTTTCAATTTATAGTAAAAACAAAATTAAAATAGGAAAACGACCGTCGATCCAGGGGTATTTCACAAATTTGGCTTGTGCAACCTGACATAGTAGGTTGGGTGGCTAAAGTAGCTCGTTCTACCCCAAAATCATATATTTTATACCCGATAACTCATTCCAGATTATGAGATACGCCCGATCTAAGGTCCGACGGTTCGGATCACTTCTGTCATCGACCAGGCCTTTTTGATTCATCTTGGCCATGAAACTGTCCGCGACCTTCTTTAAATCAGTCCCCTCCACTCCAAGAGAACTCATTCTGCTCTGGTTCATGATACTTAGTTAGGTCCGCGACGTTGAAAGTCCGTGAGATCGCCATGTCATTTAGAAGATCAACAACATAAGCATTGTTATTGATCTTTCGGATGATTGATACAGGTCCAATCTTTTTATTCTTCAACTTGTTGTATATCCCGGTCGAAAATATCTCTTTGTGCAAATGGACCATAATGCGGTCGCCCACCTTGAACATTTTTTGTCGTCGATGCTTGTCTGTTTATTCCTTATACTTCGCGTTTGAGGCATGTAGCTTAGTCTGCACTTCCGCATGGGTGCCCGTGATCCTATATGTCATATGTTCTGCTGCAATACTCATGCATGGGAGCTTGGGCAAAATGATTGAGTCAACTGTGTGGTAAGACACTCGTCTGTAAATAATATGGAACGGTGATTTCCCTGTCAAGCGGTCCACCATGTTATTCAATGCAAACTCTGCTTGAGACAAAGCCAAATCTCATTACTTCAGTTTTTCTTCAGAAATACAATGAAAGATGTTTCCCAACATGTGATTCACAATCTCGGTCTGCTCATCAGTCTGTGGGTGGTAAGTGCTACTAAACTGAAGTCGTGTATCGAATCGAGTCTACAAAGTCCGTCAAAAGTGGCTAACGAACTTCATGTCATGATTAGAAATAATGGTCTTGAGGACCTTGTGTAGCCGTACGACCTTTTTAAATAATAGATTTGTCATATGTGTTGCATGCAGGATCTTTTTGCATGGAATAAAGTGCGTCATCTTGGAGAAACGATTTACCATCATAAACACTGAATCCATGCCGCGTTGTGTTCATGGGAGACAAATGCAAAGTCCATAGATAAATCATCCCAATAATCGATAGGCACAGGTAACGGGGTGTAGAGGCCCGTATTCTGAGATTGCCCTCTTAGAGGTCTGACAAACATGATAACGTTGTACAACTTTTCCCACATCATGTACCAATTGCGGCCAATAATATCACTCTTCCACAAAAGCTCACGTCTTGTCTCACCCAAGGTGTCCACCGAGGCCACCTCCTGAATAATCTGCTCGATCAGAGAATTTTGGGGGATGCACGATCGATTCTCTTTGAAGGGAAAACCGTCCTGTATATGAAGGTCACCCCAGTGACCTTTTGCGCACTTCATCTAAGAATTTTTGAAGTCCTCATCGTCAGCATAGAGCTCCTTGAGATAGTTGAAGCCGACCACATTGTTGCTCATTGTAATATGTAGTGATGCACAGCGACTAAGTGCATCATCCACTTTATTCTGCTGCCCTAACTTGTGCTTCAGTACGAATGTAGATTCATATAAAAATGTAACCCATCTAACATGCACACAATTCTCATTAGTCTAACTATTAATAAACTTTAATGCTTGATAGTCAGTGTACAGAATAAACTCTCTTTGAATCAGATAATACCACTAATATCGTATCGTCTGAACAACTGCATACAACTCAAGCTCATACATTGACCACTTCTTTCGAGCTTCACTGAGCTTCTCGTTGTAGAAGGCTATCGACTTGCCTTCCTGTGATAATGCTCTTTCAATTCCGACATATGAAGCGTCACACTCAACCTCAAACAACTTGTCGAAATTAGGAAGCACCAAGACCGGTATCGTGGACAAACGATGTTTGATCTCATGAAAGCTCTTGTCAGCTTTATCGGTCCACAGAAACGGTTATTTTTTCATGCAATTTGTAATAGGCGCGACTATTGTGATAAAATTTTACACAAATCGACGATAAAAGGTCGTTAACCTGTGAAAACTCTTCACCTCATGAATGTTTGTTGGGAACGACCATTCTCCAATGGCTCACACATTTTCATCGTCCACATGGATGCTCGTAGATATTACAACAAATCCTATAAACAACAGACTATCTGTTAAAAAGTTACACTTCTTCAAGTTGAGGTACAACTTGTTAATTTGTAGGACTTGCAGCACCTACTTGAGATGTTTCTTGTGCTCTATCTCATTCTGGCTATATATCGGTATGTCATCAAAATATACTATAAAAAATCAACCAGTAAATGATTTTAGAACTTAGTTCATCAAATGCATAAAAGTACTTGGGAGCATTTAATAGACCGAAAGACATGACCAGCTGATTGTACGATCATCCCTTGGTTTTGAATGTCGTTTTCCACTCATCATCGGGTTAGATACGAATTTGATGGTACCCGTTCCTCAGGTTTAGTTTAGAGAACACCTTGGTTCCTTCTAGCATATCGAGCGCGTTGTCTAACCGCAGTATTGAGAACTGATATTTGATGGTAATTTTGTTGATTTTTCGACTGTTAACACACATGCACTAACTACCATATTTTTTTGGGGTCAATAATGTTGGTATGACACATGGGCTTATGCTCTTTCTCAAGAGACATTTACGAATCAATTTCTCCACTTGTCCCTGAAGTATCTCACACTCCTTCGAACTCATCCGATAATGTGGACGGTTGGGCATGCTAGCCCTAGGGACGACGTTGATGTGATATTGAATGTCCCTCATGGGGGGTAATCCATCGGATAAATCTTCAGGCTAGACTTCTTTGAATTCATTTAGCAGTAGTCTTAAACTTGGAAGAATGTTTAAGAGTTCTATTCCTCACCCTTCACCAGTACGGCGTATACCTCGCAGGTTTTCTGAGATTCTTCCATGAAATTTCAAATGGTCAGGAGGGAACTCCCCTTCACTTTAGAAGCTTTAGGATAGTTTTCTTGTGCCATATGGGCAATGATTATTTTTTTACTATCCTTGGCGAAGACGTAGACATTATCTCATCCTCGATGGGTTGCATCATACTTCGTCAGGGTCAACGGAGTAACATATGACATTCTTCCATGTCGACCACATCACAGAGTTTTAATCCTTATAATTTTTTCTAATTGAAAATTAGACAGTGCATTGTTCAATTACCTTAATCTCGTTTACCTTTTTTATCCAGCCAATTGAGTACGGGGAATAATGTTTTGTCATTAGTAGCTACAACTTGTCCACCATCTCTCTCAAGACGATATTCTCGTTACTTCCACTGTCTATGATCACGTTATATAATTTTTCATTAACAGTGCACTACGTACAAAATATATTATGTCGCTGTGGATGTAATTCCTTCCGTGGGATAAATAGTAATCGCCTCACAACTAGAGATTCGCTATGATCTTGGAGCGTCAACTCATCGCCATCTACTCCTTCCTTAATGGCTTCTTCATGTTCATCAAAGTCACGGTCTTCTTTTGCGGCCTCACCTTTAGTGTCACCTTCGTTTATGACCAAGTGTGCTGTAGGACTTTGAGGACATGTGTTTGAAAAGTGGTACTCGGGCCCACTATTGTGGGTGTTACAAGTTGAGGCCTAGATGAGCCACTTCTGTATCATGGTTTGCAGTCGTGAGAGGTTAAGGACGTTCTCCTACTAGTTATTTTCCTCGTGCCAGCACTGGATCCTGCACGAGACCTGTTTGGGTGGTCGAGTTGAACGATAAGACCGATTAGAGGCTCTTGCAAGCTGCGTTTTCGCCCTACCTGCTAATTGAATCGTTTCATCCACGGTTCTGAATGAGTGCATCAAAACTCGATCCTGAATTGTCGATCGTAACCTTCTTATAAATCGTGCCCACTTTTGTGACTCAGATTCCGACAGATCGTTTTGTTTTGTCAACTGTTGGAATTCTTCACTATAATCTATGACGGTTCGATTTCCTTGTCGACAACTCTAGTATTGTTGGAATAATATCTACTCGTAATTACTTGGGAGGAATCGTGATTGAAGAAGGTGTCTCATCCGTGGCCATGATGAGATGGGCGCCTTGTTTTAGTAGGCACGTGAGAGTTGTAATTGTTCCTATTATGTAAAAGCACAAGATTTTAATTTAAACGCTACCCATTTCACATTTTTATAATTTGTCATGTCCATGTAATCAAAATATCTCTCTACTTAAGCTAACCAATCGAAGAAATCTTTTATGTATAATAAACCATTAAAACTAAGAAGTTCAACCTTACCTTGATAATCTCTTTCAGCACAATCTATATGATTGCCTCCATGGATTAATTGGTCGTCGAGCAAAGCCTTCATTAAGGTTCTCGTCGCTAGAACTTGAATCATATAGTGTACCCTTACGGTTTACCACTGGTAGTGCTCTACAAAAATCAGGATTGTACCGTATAGCAAACACAAGCGGTGGAGCAGCCATAGGCGTTTAAGCATTGCCTAGGGCTCGGGGCGGAAGTAGCGCATCCGTAAGATGGTCGAGGGTTACATACAACCCTTGCATAGTCAACTGACTTTCTCGGTGGAAAGCTTCCATTCTTTCCACAAGATAATGAATCCCTGGATCATCACCCAAAGGATTCTGGCATACCTTCGTTGCTTGCTATCGGCCCGAGGAGAATCCTCCCTTTGATACCAATTGATGCAGGGATAAACATGATGAGGTTGAGCATCCTCTTCCTTAAGAGGATAACCATTCTGAATCCATGGAACTTCTTTGGACTCCTCACAAATGCTTCTCAAATCCACGAAAAAGAAAACAAGCAAAATAGAAAATAAATTATATAAAATTCAAAATTGATTAATGAATGAAATAAATGAGTTCACAACCCTTTAAATAGGGATATCAAGCAATGTGAGAGAAATCAGAAGCAAACTATAACTAAAACTCCTAAAATTCACAACTTACTATTTATAGACGGTCGTGATGTCTACTAGTGTGCAAGGTTTTCGGCCAAAAATAGTAAGTGTCCTATTTGGCTTCACCAAGATGTTTCCCTAATTATTCTAAGTTTTTTTCGCGTTGGGCGCAAATCTTAAAGCCCAACAGATGAAGAGTTATAATCAAATTAAAAGTTACTACTATATATACTAAAAATGAAATTAAAATAGGGAAACGACCGTCAATCCGGGGGTATTTCGCAAATCCGGCTTGCGCAACCCGGCATAGCAGGTTGGGTGGTTAAAGTAGCTCGTTCTACCTCAAAATCATAAATTTTACACCCGATAGCTCATTCCGGATTGTGAGATATGCCTAATCTAATGTCCAACGGTTTGGATCACTTCTATCGTTGACCGGACCTTTTCTGATCCATCTTTGCCATGAAACTGTCCATGACCCGCTCTACATCAGTTAGGGTCAAACAAAATCAACATTTTGAACCGGCACAGCCAAACAATTCAAAATCCAGGCCAAAGGTAACCCTAGCGCAGCTTGTTGACAGCCCTGCACATAATCACCATCAAAATCATGGCCACCAGCCCTAGACCCCTCGTTGATTAGCTAGTATTGTGTAACGATACTGTAAATTTTATAATAAGTTGGTCACTTGATAATGTCCCCCCAACATAGGAAACATTTAACTCATTTTAATAAAGATCAAACAAATCCAGCATCTTAAGCTTGACATCCACAAAACATACGTATAAGCCTCTACCTACATGTACACCAATTCTACATGTATACAAAAATCTGGCACATGTACCCATATACGTTATGGGCTTTTCTGTGGTCCACCACCAACAGAAATAAATTGATGGTTAAAATATTTCTTAGCTGTCCATTTGTTTTACATGCTGTGGTCCACCAAACCTATGAAATGACCTGATTTTCAGGCCAAAAAACAAGTCAGTGCTACCCACCTAATTGAATGATTCTGCGAAGCACACGTGTGCATATTGGCACATGTGCCTGCGTGTGGATGGGCAGGCGTATCACACGCATTTGAGTAGGAAATCTGTCTATTCCTCTTCACGTGAAGATAGGAGCCTCTTAACTCATTTCGTCCATTGAATTCTACTCCAAACGACAACCACCCACTTGGTGGATTTGCTGCGACCATTCAACACCTCTCCTTGATATAGCATGTGGTGGCCGCGCGAAAATTTTGTTTAATGCCACGTGTCGCAACTTTCCCATCCAGGGTAATAGATGAATGGTTTAGATAATGTTATACATGCCACGTGTAAACTTGGTAGGGAAATTTGGCCAACTGGACCGGAGAATTTCATTCTGCGAGAGTGATAGAGACCTCTCTACCATATTATGCTATTATGGTAAAACATTAATTCTTCAGTAAACGTGGAAGGGGTAACCGTGGACTAGATCACCCCCTCTGGAGGGGGACTGACCAGGGATGGGCCATGGCTCAAAAATCACACTGTTTGGATGGTCCTAATTATGGGTAACCTTCAAACGGACGGGGAAAAGCAAATAATATTTAGAAGTTTACATTCAGTGGAGAAAGTAGCAAGAAAGTAATGGCTACGATTGTACTACCCTTCTAATGTTAAAGAGATGGACCATCCATGGTAGAGCCCACCATCTTGATGGCCTCCATTTGCAATTTCCCCCACTTCACGTGTACCATAGTGCCATGAAATGGGCTGTATCATAATATAGGTGCAGAAGTTGGTCTAAACGCCAATTATTTTTTATTATTTTGTGTGTGATGATAAGGTGTAATAACGCCCACAGTGAACTCCGGTCATGGAAGTGGGCCCCACTTGATTTCAGTTTGAGAAAAAGGTCAAAAGTTGTGGAGCCCATTCTCTATATCATGGCTTATATGATATTAAAAAGAATTTATTTATTTATTTATTTTTTGCTGGTAGCTATCTTGCTTGGCCAATTCTAAACGAGACGATATTGTTCATTTATGAAATATGAACAATAAAGAACTTATTTGGTACGCCTACCGATGTGAAGTGAACCCTAGACCATCCACATTTCAGAAGGGTGAGCCATTTGGGTTTATCCTGCAAAATGGTGCTGGAGAATGAGCTCAATGGCAACATTCAACAACAATGGTTAAAAGCAAGTGTCTATGTTTTGTCAACCCAATGATACATGAAACCCAAAATACTTTTAAACAAGTAGATATAAGCACATAACCCTTAAAGTATAAATTGATTATCTTCTAATGAAGAGGTGGAGGTATTTTTCAATTACAGTACTACTGGTTTTAAGGGAGGAAAATTAATCTCATGCGAGCATGTGTGATATATTTCAATGTATCATGCATGTAATAATCTAAATTTAAGAACACTAAGCATTTTTTTTGTTAGCTTGTTAGTACACCCCATTGTCAGTTCACAGTTAGCCGCCCCCACTAGGGAATCAATACCAAGACTTCGGTGTTGAAATTATAAAGGTATTTTACAATCGGTCTACCACTTAAGAACACTAAG